>CM043318.1:7663678-8157364 GCA_023736055.1 Quercus glauca
CTTGAAGTTAGATCTATTTAGAAGTTTTAATTTTATTGGACTACTTTATCCCTTATCTTTTTTAATTTTTTCTAATTTATCTTTTAACTATTTGTCAAAATATTATTTTGTCCTTAAATATATATGTAAGAACTAATTAAATAGCAAAATAAAATAAAATAGAATAAAATGCAACAATGTTTCCCTTTGTCTCTGGGATGCAAAGCTGATAACAAAATCCTTTCATTTCCTCAAATCTAAACAAGTTTGAACTTCTTACCACGAAGTTAGGTTTAGAGAGAGCATATTTTGAAATTTGATAATGTCTTGTACATGTAGTGGAAGGGGGTCACATGTAGTGGAAGGGTGTCAATGACCAATTCAACTGTCCTACAAGCGGCCTTCGTTAGTATAATATTCTATCTCCTTCTCTCATTTCATTTATAAAGTGGTTGATTTTAATCAGCTGTAACAATTCTTTTTTACAGTTGACTTGAAATCAGATTTCATTTTACCTTGGTTGAGTTTGTTCGTAGTGTTGTCATTTTTTTTATCTTAAGAGTTGAATAAATAAATTACATTTGAATTATATCATGTCATTTTGCAACAAGGTAATTAATGTTGTAAAATTGAGATTGTAGTTGTCAATGGTGTTTCGGTATGGCCAAGCAACTATAGAAGAAGGTAAAAAACCCATCAGAACCCATTTCTATTGGGTTTGGGTTTGGGTTTGACCAATGCTTTCGTGTAAGTTTTTTAATAATAAAAAAGTTGTCATATCCAAAAAAAAGAAAAAATTGCCACATTATTTCTCCCTTAGACACATGAATAAAGAAATTATTGGAAATTAACTGAGAGACTAATAATGCACATTTTTTAAACTTTAAGGATTAATAATACTCTTTTGAGATTGTACTATTTTTTGCGCATGAAAATTAATACAAATTTTGAGAGTGTGGGAGAGCTTCTTTAGATATTGTACTGAATTTTTTTTTTTTCTTTTTTCTGAATGATTGTACTGAAAATTTGAAACGCAAATATTGGGCTCAATTGATTGAGAAGACTTTGAATTTATGGTTAACAAAAGGAATCGAAGTGTCCAACTCCTCTTCCCAAATTCAAGGTGGTCCTATATATCTTGGAAATAGTCCTTTCTAGAATGAGATATATTATTAAGGGTCCGGTTAATGTGTGCCCTTAGGGCACACATTAAGTTTTCTATTTTTGAAAATATTTTCTTGAAAATTGAAAAAACTGTCATTACTTTTTCAATTCTCGAGAAAATTTTTTCCAAAAATGGAAATTAATGTGTGCCCTAAGGGCACACATTAGTAAAATCCTATTATTAATTGCAAGTCAAGTCTAGAACAAAGAGATTCGTATTGTGGTTCTGTCAAGTGCCATCTTTTTCTCTCCTCTTGCCAAATTCAAGGTGGTCCTATATGTCTTTGAAATAGTCGTTTCTAGAATGAAATATATTATTAATTGCAAGTCAAGTCTAGAACAAAGAGATTCGTATTGTGGCTCTATCAAGTGTCATCCTTTTCTATCCTCTTGACAAATTCAAGGTGGTCCTGTATATCTTGGAAATAGTTGTTTCCATAAAGAGATATATTAATTGCAAGTCATGTCTAGAACAAAGAGATTCTTATTGTGGCTCTGTCAAGTGTCATCTTTTTCTCTTTGAAAATAACAAATATTAATAGCCACTTTACTCCAAGCAGTTGAGGACTTGCCTAATAATTTGATTCCCATTTAATTTGATTAGGATTTAATGTGTTGGCTCTGTGTGGTTTAGAATCAACGTACATGTTGCATGGCTGTCAGAAAATAGAGCACTCAGTAGAACAAGCTAGATTTGGGTGTCTTTGTAGTTTTAACTTTTAACTTGCATCACAATGTTTAATTTGTTTTGTTCATAATTATTTTGTTGGACATTATGCTTGACAAAGATTAAGTTCAGTTCATTTTACAAATTACAATCCTTTGTGAATGCTTATGATTTGCAATGATCTCGATGTCTAATTCATATTTAGGGGCGGAGGCACAGCATAGCTTGGCCCCCAATTCTTTTTTTTTTTTTTTTAAATATTCTCTTATTGTATGTGGGTTTTTATATTGTTTTTAATATTAGACCCAAAATATAAGAGTTCCCTCCACCCAACCCAAAAAAAATAAAAAAATAAAAAAAAATAAACAACTAATTAGTGATCTAAAACCAATTGTTAATAATAACAAAAAATTGTCTATTTTTTAACTCAAAAAAGAAAAGTATTACTAGAACTATGTAACGTTTCTCCTTTTTTATTTTTTCCTGTCTTATTTGGTGAGTTTTAGTTGTTGAGTTCAAATAGTGAGTATTTAATAAAACAATTCTCTTGTAAATGTTTATTATTTGGAACTAAGCTTTTGTTGTGTTTTAGTTTCAAATTTTTTGTCCATGATTGAATTAGAATTAAAAAAAAAAAAAAAAAACTAAATAGAGGAGATTTAATGTTAGGGAGTAATAGTAAAAATATATATATATATATATATTATAATAAAATAATAGTGATTTTTTTTTTTGTACATATTGATTGCAAAGTAGGCAATTTGTTTATATTAAAATTTATAAAGGTTATAATTTTATCTTCAAAATTATATACCCACAGACACACGTGTGTATATGTATGTATTTGTTTTGAATTTCTCTTTACTGATTAATCAATATGTGGTTTGGCCCCCCAAACCAAAAGTTTTGGCTCCACCCCTATTCACATTATTTGTTATTTTTGGGCATCTAGGAAATCCAATAAAAAAAAGGTGATATAAGGTAACAGAATGTTGGAATATTCATGTGTGAATTGGGCAAGACTTAGGTACAGTATTTAGGTACTGTTCTTTATATTCATCTTTTAAAATTTTGCCATGTGAATTTTTTCTCATGAGATGGAACTGTATTTTTTAATTAAATAGTTACATGACTGAATTTTAAGATGAGAACTTAAAGAACAGCACCTACCTAATAAGTTTTGTCCATGTGAATAATGTAGTTAGTAAGTGTTGAAGTCCAATGTGGGATAATAAGCACAAGATTAATTGGTTAATATTACACAACTGGACCTAAATCTAAAGGAGGAAAAAATGCAGTCTTAACAACCTAAAGAAGCAAATGTCAAACTTAGGACACAAAAACGAATTAAATCCAAGATAACTAAGGCAGCCTCCTCCAACAACTTGAATTATATCAACTAATAAAACAAAAAACATAAAGACTGCAGTATTTCCTAGAAGACTCAAATTAAATGTTTTTTTTTTTTTTTTGACTTCTTGGACAACATAACTCATCAACTTCAAATATCATTTGAACTAAAGGAAAAATTTATTCTAAATAATGGGCCGTGTTTGCTGGACTTATAAATCAATTGGCCAAACTTTTAAATTAGATTGGACTAGCTGAAGCTTCGGATACTCCTGTGTTGGTGGCGTTATCCCTTTCACAACAAAGGATGGAATGGTCTTATGGATCTAATGACTGAAAGTGGTGGTTGTTGGAAATGAGATTGCGATGAGGTTTGTTTCGTGAATTTTAATTTTGAAAGGATGAGGTTTTTGATAAATGGTTATGATGGCAGTGGGAATAATCCTGCTTGAGGTGGATTTTGGGTTGTGGGATGTCAATAAATTTTGGCCAAATGGGTTTCTTTTGGGGGTGTTGGTTGCACTTCTCAAGATCACAATACTTTTTGGATTCTCACAAGAAAGATCACTTGATAAAGCTCTATGCTTCAATGGAGCGTAATCTTGTAAAACAAGTAAACAACATAGGATGGCACCAGTTGTTAGGTTATTACCAGCATAGGAATTATGCTCAAGATAAGATATTGATCAAGATATATGATTCTTAGAGCTATCCAAGAATCTAAGATATATGCATGATGCACCAATCTTCAAAAGGATATTACTGAAAAGTTTTATTGTGGGTAACTTTACCAATCATTCCATTTAATAAATAAAAAAATTCAAATAGATTTTTGGGAAATAATTGATCCCATCTGAGTAACCCATTCATATAGGCATGACTTATAATATTTTGGGAACTAGATTAAATGGAATGAAACGGGTTCAATTACTTTTACACCCTTCTAGTCTCTACACAAAACGGATTGCCTCGTTGGGCTCGATTTCTTCACTACACAGAACGGGCTCTGTTTATGTTTTCTATACATAAAATGGGCCTTGAGAGCTCTTTTCTAGACAAATGGGCTGCTTAGATGAGCTTAATTTATTCACTATGCAAACTGGACCTTGTGCCCTTATCTGCATTACATGAGTGGGCTTCTTGACTTTTCTTCTCTACATAAAACAAGCTGTTTTTGGGGTTATTTAATTTTGTTCCAGGGTTAAGCATGAGACTGTAGTATAGAGAAACCTACATTTTCTGACATTGACGTTGTTAAAAAAACAATGTAGCTAAGCGTCATACGTGGATGTTGTCCTAATTTCTTAATCTTTGGTAAACCGTCTATATGTACCAGTCTTTATCGACCCTTTGCTTTTCTTCAATTTCAACCCCACCCACTTCTTTGAAGCCTCTAATTCCTATCTTTCTAAGTCCTCCACCGCACTCAGCTTCTGTTGAGAAGATTTTGGGGAGTTGTGGGAGGGTCGTTGCAACAGACTTAAGCCCTGTCGCACTGTCTGTGGCAGCTTTTAATGTGCACAAGTGTGGTCTTCAGCTTAGTGAATTTATCATTGTAATGTAATGGTTCCAATTCCAATAATTTCACATGAATGAAAACTCGACAACAATGATAGTATTCATGCTGTAATCCATATATTGGACAATGTTACATGTTGAAATGAAATGCATGAAGTTCTTAATTTGCTTCTAGTAAATCATTTATTCGACATAGAAGGAGAATGGTAGTCTCCAATTTAAGAGTGAAGTTGTTGTTTACTGCGAAAGACTGGAGAGCATTTTCAGCCAAAACCAGAGCTCGCTAGAGCGAAAAAGAAATTCACACAAAATTTTTTGCCAATCCTTTGTTCGTCACTCACTCTAGTGGAACCATTTATGAACGGCTACGAACATACCTAGATCTAGGAAAATTTTGTGGCCAACCCTAATATCTTCGCATTTACTTATTAGTTATTTGAGAATTGTTTATTTACAGTAGCTTATTTGTATAATGTGAAATAAAATGCTAAAAGTTAATTTATTTTTAAAATGTTGAAAGTTAGATTATTTGACATAAAAGTGAATGAAAAGTAGTGTGAGGCCCTTAAACAATATATAATTTAAGTTTAAGTAGAAAACTAGCTTTCAATTGGTTGCCAAACACTTATTAAAAGCCAAAACATAACCTTGACTTTGAAAGAGAAAAACAATTGCAAAAACAAGAGAAAACCTTGAGAGAGATTCCAATTGTCTTTAAACTTCTCCACTGAGTACCCTGGGAAGGTTCTTTGATCCAACAACCATTGATCGCCCAAATATGGGGCTTGAAGTTAGATCTATTTAGAAGTTTTAATTTCATTGGACTACTTTATCCCTTATCTTTTTTTCTTTTTCTTTTTTTTATTCTAATTTTTCTTTTAACTATTTGTCAAAATATTATTTGGTCCTTAATTTTTGTTATTAGATCAATCAATTTGAACAAAATAATAAGGGTAATTTTGAAAATACGGAAAAGTGAACACAAATATACATATGTAAGAACTAATTAAAAAGAAAAAAAAAATTCGATGGCCACGTTAAAATGCAATAATGTTTGCCTCTGCCTCTGGGATGCAAAACTGATAACAAAATCCTTTCATTTCCTCAAATCTAAATAAGTTTGAATTTCTTACCACGAAGTTAGATTTAGAGAAAAGAATATAATCAGATAAAATGGAATTCCCCTCAAAACATATTTTGAAATTTGACAATGTCGTGCATCTCCACCTTATCCTTGTTCAAGTAGTGGAAGGGTGTCATTGACCAATTTAACTGTCCTACAAGGGCCTTCGTTAGTGTAATATTCTATCTCCTTCTCTCATTTCTTAGATGAGATATTTTGATGATAGCAATAATTAAGATGATCCTAGCTAGTATGTGATTATATAGCCCACAGGACCCTCCATGATCATCTTTACAACACCAATAATTCACCTTTTTTGTGGAAACAATTGCTCAAGATTGGTATTATTATGGATAAAAATAAATAGTTCATTCCAACAACCAAGTGGACTATTTTTTTTTTTTTTTGATAAGACCAAGTGGACTTATTGATTATTATGAAATATCTAAAATAGATGTAGAATTAGATAAGGTTTTGAGAGCCCACATATTTTGACATCACTATTTTAATATATATATATATATATATTAATTGAGTTTAAATTCAATAATAGTTCCTATAAAGCCTCTTATGTTTAAACCATTTATTACAATCTTGTCACCTCATATTTTTATTAAGGTCATATTGATATTGGTATTGCTCAATATGAGCCTAGAACTGTCAAATGTAATATTATATGGCTATCTACTTGTGAGTACAGTGTCCCAAAAAAAGGCACTGGAGAATTACCTTTTAAATACTCGTTTATTACCTTGTTAAAACCAATTTCATCCATTATCACAATAATTTGTTTGATTTTGTCATAAAATTTGTATTAACTTTAACAATTTTTTCGAAAAAGATAATGGATGATCTGAAACCAACCCAATCACAATTAAGTAAATTAGTCCTATTAAAAAACGTAAGAATAATATATTTTAAATAAATGAAAAAAACTTATAAAATAAATATTATGTAAATAATATTTAATATAAAAAACTCATTTAATGTAATTACATTAAGCCTTAATTATATTGAGTCCGTCTTGCTTTCAATCGGTAGCATTAACTAGAGTGATCATAAGTTCTTTTTAGCTCAGTCATGGGCTCACTTGCATTATCTGTTTAGCCATTGATGACATATATGAGCTTGATTATGAAGATTGGTTTGGGTCAGAGTTCAGTGTAGGTAGTGGATTACAAGACACCTCTTGAAATGGACTCTCATGTACACTTACATTTACATGTAGGCTGGTAGACGAATTTAGAAAACAAATTGTGTTATGGGCTTACAGGTGGACTTATGTTTGGGTTTGCACATTGTTGCGGTCAAGACCCAGTTCCGCATCCTAAATCCTAATCTACGCACCGCAGCGTTTGCTCTGGCTTCCAAGTATTTGGAATTCATTAAACCTATTCGACGAAAAGTCTGAACCAAGTCGAAGAAGTTTTAGTCCATCCAAAGAACTCTATCGAAGTTTTAAGGAAATGGGGTTGTAGTGATACTGAAGTTTCGAAATTATTTGCAGAAAAGCCTTCTTTACGCAAGGCTAACATTACATGGTTTCTTAGTTGTCGAATCAATCATTGTTTTGATGAGCAGCTTGAGTTCTTCTGGACATTGTTTATGTCAAGGGATGTTCTTGCCAAAGACATTCTTAGGAACCCTTCACCCTTGACATATAACTTTCACAATGCCATCAAGCCAGCTATTTTACCGTATGAAGATATAACGCGTGTAAGTAGATACAGGACAGGGACCCAAAATGATGAGGGCATTGAGGAGAGGCATTTGCCCACCAGGTCAGGGGCGTAGCCAGGAATAAATACCTGGGGGGGCCGGGTTGTAACATAAATATACTAAACGCCAAAAGAAAAACAATCACACACAAGACAGTATTTACGTGGTTCGGCAATTTGCCTACGTCCACAGAGTTGCAGAGATTTCACTATTATCAAAGAAAATTACAATGTGTTGCTACAGTATTTTTCTTTCTCAAAAACAACAACAAGGCAAAACCCTAATCACAAAAAAAATCCTGCGCACAGGATTCACAATGGGCTACAAAACGGGCCAAAAAATTTTTGTCTACCCAATTTCTTCACGAATAGCATTTCGCACATTACTAGCAAGAATATGCAAAATCTCTTTTTGAATTGTGGGTGATGTATATTTGGCATTTCCTGGTGCATTTTCCAAGACAACACTAGCTATTTTTTCATTGAAAATTGATGTGAATTTTATCAATTCAATAAAATTACCTCTATTTTTTGAATCAAGACTTTCATCATGACCTCTAAAAGCACGAGCTTGGAATGCTAGCCATCGAGCACACTCTACTGAGGTTTTGAGCCGCAATCGATTATTCTCTAATTCTTTTGACGTTTGTTTCTCAATCAGCTTGTCAATATGCCGTGAATAATTCTTTAAATCATCGCAACATTTCATAGCAATTTTATGTGGAGAGTCTGGTTCTTTCCCTTCATGACGAATTAAAGGACAATTCATTCCATCTTTCACCTTTTTCCAATTATTAAAACCTCTTGAAATGAATACATCTGATCCAGGACGACCTATTGGTTTCTTACTAAAAAGGTAGCAAGGTAGACAATATATCGCATCCATTGAAGGTGAGTATTCCAACCAATCCTTATGTGAACCATACCATGAAGGTTGAAATCGACGACGATGAGTATCATCATTGTATGGATATTCTATATTTACAGGTTGATATGGACCTTCTATGAGATAAGCTCGTCGGATTTCATCTTGTTTGTTAATAGGAAATTCACATATTTGTTTACGTGATCCTGGATCACGATCTATCCCTTCAAATTGAAGTTTTGGACATTTGGAGAGATGTTCATCTGGCATTGAAGTATTAATATTTGTTTCTACAGCCACAGGTGTCCTAATTTCTGAATTGCTAACATCTTTTTTCTTAAAGAATGCATCAATTGTTTTTCGTTTGCTCATAATTCTTTTAGCTTTAAGAATATGACTAAAAAATTAACCTGAAAAGAATTAAAAAAAAAAATTTAATTAGAAATTTTTATTGTTTAGTTAGAAATTTAATTAGAAATTTAATAATAACTCCTCAAACAAAAACAAAAACAATTTAATTAATTTGTCTTTTATAATGTATTGGTTAATTTAATTATATAGCTTTAATTATTATTGTTTAGTTTAACAATAAACTATATTACTTTAATTTATTTGCCATTAATTATACTGCTTTAATTATACTGCTTTAATTTGTTATATTGTTACATTGCTTTAATTATTATGCTACACCCGGCCCCATGTGCCCATAGCCCATCTACCCCCTCCCTACCCCACTCAACAGCAAACAAACAAGCACAAAATGCGCCCCAATCACAATAGCTAGCTGCAATCAGAAAATTTCGCAATGCCAATAACAAATCATAACACACGTTACACTAAATGACAATTAATATTTCACTAAACACATACACTGAGTCACTGACCAACGACAAAAATGATAAGATAAAGCCAAAATAAAAAAAAATAAAAAAAAATAAAAAAAAAAGACAAAAACACTAAAAGTCTAAAACAGAAAAAAAAAAAGCACTGTGTTACTGACCAACACAATTAATATTTCACCAAACACATACATTGAATCACTGACCAACGACAAAAATGATAAGATAAAGCCAAAATAAAAAAAATAAAAAATAAAAAATAAAAAAGACAAAAACACTTAAAAGTCTAAAACAGAAAAAAATAACACTATGTTACTGACCAACAACAAAAAGGCTGAGATAAAGCTAAATTAAAAAAAAAAAAAAAAAAAAAAAAAAAAAAAAAAAAGTAAGAAGACAAAAACACTAAAACATACCAAATTTAATCAGCCAATCAGACTCTCACAATTCAAAAGAGAGTTAAAGATAAAATCATAAAAGCATAAAGAGTGAAGGGTCATAAACGTTCTTTCATTTTTTTTTCCTTCAGTGAGCTAAAGAGAGAGAGAGACTGAGAGAGAGTTTAGAGAGAAAAGTGAAAAACCTTGTTCATGAGAGGGAGGCCGGTCTGCCGAAGCGGAGGGAGGCAGGGAGCAACTGGCAAGTGGCAACGACGGCGACGAGCAGAGGCAGCACTGCAGCAGCACGATCCGGATCTGCGATTCCAAGTTCTCAGTGAGTCAGTGACTATGAGACAGTGAGATAAAGAGAGAGACTGAGAGAGTTAGAGAGAAAATGTGAGAAATACCGTGGGTGATGGGTCCTTGAGGGAGGGCCGGACTCCGGAGCGAGCACCGGAGCAGACGCAGAGATCCGATCTGCGATGAGCGGCGACGACGACGGGACGGCGACGTCAACGTGACCGTCAGACCGTGGGTTACCGGGTTAGTACTTAGTGGGTTTGGTTTGCTAGGGAATTGCCGAATTGGGGTTTGGTTTTGGTTTGTGATTTGGGGGTTTTTTTTTTTTTTTTGATAAACACCTCTGTTTCTGTTTTAGTTTGCACTTTGCTGGAATTTGATGAGGTTTTAGATTTGGGGGGTTTGATGAGTTTTAGTACTGAGATTTGGGTTTGATTTCTCTGCCACTAGCGATGTGATGGGTTCTGCTCTCTGCCAGCGACGACGCGACGTGATGCTGTAATGGTTTTTTTTTTTTTTTTTGGTTGAGAATCTGTGGGCTGGCCGTGAGCGAGCTTGGGCTCGCCGTGGGCTTGGCTTGCCGTGGGCTGAGGCTCTGTTACATTTTTTTTTTTTTTTTTTTTTTTTTGCTTGTATATATTTTTTTTAATTTAAGGTGTTCCTAATTTTTGATTGGGGGCTGGGAAAATGTTTGAGAAATGAGTAGGGGGGCCGGCTGTGTAATGCTGGGGGGGCCTAATTATTTTTTCTACCTAGTCTAATGGAAAAAAATTTTTTTTTGCAGGGGCCTCGGCCCCCTCAAGCCACTATGTGGCTCCGCCCCTGCACCAGGTGCTCTTTTTTTGGGCCCTGAAATCTAATACCATTCTCCTTTTTGTGAGCTCTTTGCATGCAGCGGCCTTGTACGATTGTAGCTTTGTTGTTTAAATTATCTGTCTTAATGCATATCACAGGCAGAAAACTCTCTCTAATACTTGCATGTACACATGAGACATTTGTTACCATGATTCAATATATTCTTTACTATAATATGTCTTAAGAATGAGTTCCACAAAAGGTCATACTCTTGGAATACATGTCTATCATTCATTTTGTTTTGTTCCTAGGCATTTAAATTGTCTATTTGTCTTGCTCATAACCTTGCTCACTTGTCTATTTTTTTTGTAAGTGGGTTGATTCCAGCACCATCTCTCCTCTCCCTATCTAGGTTTTTGTCCTGGAGGATAGAGATGGATTGGGACCCTGTTCACTTCTTTCTCAGTAATAAATTATTCTTAAATTTTTGTTATTTTTTTATTAAAAGAAGAGTAGCTAATGAAGATAATATCTTTAGGAATATTCCTGATTGAAGAAAGAGGTCTAATGATTTTATATTTAAAGCAGTTTTTTTTTTTTTTTTTTTTTTATTGATTCTTCTAAAACAGAGAGAGAGAGAGAGAGAATCTATTTAAATGATAGTTAGTGAGATAGAACTGTTTGCTTTACAAATCCTGGCCATTGCTTTTGGGATTTTGTTCTTATTTTTATCTGTGCATGTCTTGTTATCACATTCGGTATATACTTTCTAATGGTCTCATGGCCTAGTCAATCCTATTTTGCAAGGAAGCATCCATGAAAATATTTTCTAGTTCCCTTGGAAGTAAATTAGATTAGGAATTCTCTATAAAAAAATAAGATAAAATAAAAAATTTATTTGAACCTGGATCCTTGAAGAATCAATTCTAGGCAATGAAGGATGATTTTTCTTTTAACTGTTTGTTTAAAGTCTTATAAAAAAAAAAAAAATTGAAACTTAAATTGATTGTTGTACTCTCTACAACCATAAGATGTTATAATCTAAAGTAAACCTGCGTCCTTCCCTCTCTCTTTCTCTCATATTAATCTTATCTTATGACAGATATCACATGAATGAAATCCAAGCACTACCAGGTTAGTGATCTCAAAGAAGATGATTGAACATCACATTTTCAATCCTTGGGTAAGTGTTTGATGAATCTAAATTTCTTAGAGCTTCATATTTGTAGAGAAGTAGATTGTTGACTTAAGTAATCCTTGACACATAACAAGTTGCTCGTCAAATTTTCACCATTTTGATTGTGCTGTCTTATTGTGTGATTGAGGCTATTGGAGCAGAAGTCAAGATATTGGTGTCCATGTTGATATTGTTGGGTTACACGTGTGAGTGAAGTCCCACGTTGAATAAAGATGAGAAGAATGAGTAGTTAATATAACATAATTGAGCACATACCCATTGGGCTTAGGCCTTTTGGGTAAAATTGTGTTTCTATATGTTATATTAATTACTCAAGGAAGCTTCCCAAGGTGTTTCTCCCCCTAACAAGTGGTATCAGAGCCTAGGGTTAGGTTTGAGTGGGAACAATGGCAGAGGAAGCAGGAAAGGCGTCTGGAATAGAAAAGTTGGAATAGAAAAGTTCGATGGCACAGACTTTGCATATTGGAAGATGCAGATTGAAGATTATCTCTATGGGAGGAAATTGCATCTGCCTCTTTTGGGGACAAAACCTAAGGCGATGAAGGCTGAGGAATGGGCTCTTCTTGACAGACAGGTATTAGAAGTTATCAGGTTAACTCTGTCTAGGTCTGTTGCACACAATGTTGTGAAGGAGAAGACCACAGCAGATTTGATGAAGGCTTTGTCTGGAATGTATGAAAAGCCGTCGGCAAACAACAAGGTGCATCTGATGAAGAAACTGTTTAATTTAAAGATGGCAGAGAATGCATCAGTAGCACAACATCTGAACGAATTTAACACTATCACAAATCAATTGTCGTCTGTAGAAATTGATTTTGATGATGAGATTCGTGCTCTGATCGTTTTGGCTTCTTTGCCAAACAGTTGGGAGGCAATGAGGATAGCAGTAAGCAATTCTACAAGAAAGGAAAAGTTCAAGTACAATGATATACGAGATTTAATTCTGGCTGAGGAGATTCGCAGAAGAGATGCAGGTGAAACCTCAGGATCTAGTTCTGCCCTAAACCTTGAGACAAGAGGTAGAGGTAATAATAGAAATTCAAATCGAGGCAGATCAAAATTCAGAAATTCTAATCGGAACAGAAGTAAATCTAGATCAGACCAACAAGTACAATGTTGGAATTGTGGGAAAATAGGTCACTTTAGGAACCAGTGCAAAAGTCCTAAGAAGAATAATGAAGATGATTCTGCTAATGCTGTAACAGAAGAGGTACAGGATGCATTGCTTCTTGCAGTAGACAGTCCACTTGATGATTGGGTTTTGGATTCAGGAGCTTCGTTTCATACCACTCCACACCGAGAAATCATACAGAATTATGTTGCAGGTGATTTTGGTAAGGTGTATTTGGCTGATGGTTCAGCCTTGGATGTTGTGGGTATGGGAGATGTCCGGATATTGTTGCCCAATGGGTCTGTTTGGTTACTGGAGAAGGTTCGACACATTCCTGACCTGAGGAGGAATCTGATTTCTGTTGGGCAACTTGATAATGAAGGGCATGCAATACTATTTGTTGGTGGTACTTGGAAGGTTACAAAAGGAGCTAGGGTATTGGCTCGTGGAAAGAAGACTGGTACTCTATATATGACCTCAAGTCCAAGAGACACAATTGCAGTTGCTGATGCAAGTACTGATACAAGCCTATGGCACCGCAAGCTTGGTCACATAAGTGAGAAAGGGATGAAGATGCTGCTGTTAAAAGGAAAACTACCAGAATTGAAGTCAATTGATTTTGATATGTGTGAAAGCTGCATCTTAGGAAAGCAGAAAAAAAGTGAGCTTCTTGAAAACTGGCAGGACACCAAAGGCTGAAAAATTGGAGTTAGTACACACTGATTTGTGGGGGCCTTCGCCGGTTGCATCCCTTGGAGGTTCAAGGTATTACATTACCTTTATTGATGACTCAAGCAGAAAGGTATGGGTTTATTTTCTGAAAAATAAATCTGATGTATTTGAAACTTTTAAGAAGTGAAAGGCCATGGTTGAGACAGAAACAGGTTTGAAAGTAAAATGTTTGAGGTCAGATAATGGAGGAGAGTACATAGATGGAGGGTTCAGTGAGTATTGTGCTGCACAGGGAATTAGGATGGAAAAGACCATTCCCGGAACACCACAGCAGAATGGTGTGGCTGAGCGCATGAACAAAACACTCAATGAGCGTGCTAGGAGTATGAGATTGCATGCTGGACTACCAAAAACTTTCTGGGCTGATGCTGTTAGCACTGCAGCTTACCTGATAAACCGAGGACCATCAGTTCCCATGGATTTCAGACTTCCTGAGGAGGTTTGGAGCGATAAAGAGGTAAAGTTTTCCCATTTAAAAGTTTTTGGTTGTGTTTCTTATGTTCATATTGATTCTGATGCTTGTAGTAAACTTGATACAAAGTCTAAAATATGTTTTTTCATTGGCTATGGTGATGAGAAATTTGGCTATAGGTTTTGGGATGAACAAAACAGGAAAATCATCAGAAGTAGAAATGTGATATTTAATGAACAGGTTATGTACAAGGACAGGTCAACTGTAGTGTCAGGTGTTACAGAGATAGATCAAAAGAAATCTGAGTTTGTCAACTTAGATGAATTGACTGAAAGTACTGTCCAGAAAGAGGGTGAAGAAGATAAGGAGAATGTAAATTCACAGGTAGATCAGAGTACACCTGTAGCTGAAGTCCATAGATCTTCCAGAAATATTAGACCTCCACAGCGTTATTCACCCGCTCTAAATTATCTCCTGTTGACTGATGGTGGTGAGCCAGAGTGTTATAAAGAAGCCTTGCAAGATGAGAATTCAAGTAAGTGAGAGTTAGCCATGAAGGATGAGATGGATTCCTTGTTGGGGAATCAGACATGGGAACTGACTGAATTGCCAGTGAGAAAGAAGGCTTTGCACAACAAGTGGGTATACAGAATAAATAATAAGCATGATGGTAGCAAACGTTACAAGACCAGATTAGTTGTTAAAGGGTTCCAGCAAAAGGAGGGCATTGATTACACAGAGATATTTTCTCCAGTTGTGAAGATGTCAACAATGATTGGTGCTGGGAATGGTGGCTGCAGAAAATTTACATCTTGAGCAGTTAGATGTGAAGACGGCATTCCTTCATGGTGATTTGGAGGAAGACCTTTACATGATTCAGCCAGAAGGGTTCATTGTTCAGGGACAAGAAAATCTAGTCTGCAAACTGAGAAAGAGCTTGTATGGCCTAAAACAAGCTCCAAGACAGTGGTACAAGAAATTTGACAGTTTTATGCATAAAATTGGGTTCAAGAGATGTGAAGCTGATCATTGTTGCTATGTCAAATTCTTTGACAATTCTTATATCATTTTACTGTTGTATGTGGATGATATGCTATTTGCAGGGTCTAGTATTGAGGAGATTAATAATCTAAAGAAGCAATTGTCAAAACAGTTTGCAATGAAAGATTTGGGAGCTGCAAAGCAAATCCTTGGTATGAGAATCATTAGAGACAATGCTAATGGTACATTAAAGCTTTCACAGTCAGAGTATGTGAAGAAAGTTCTCAGCAGGTTCAATATGAATGAAGCCAAACCAGTGAGCACACCCTTGGGTAGTGATTTCAAATTGAGCAAGGAACAGTCGCCAAAGACAGAAGAAGAAAGGGACCATATGAGCAAGGTGCCCTATGCCTCAGCTATTGGTAGCTTGATGTATGCTATGGTGTGTATAAGGCCAGACATTGCACATGCAGTGGGAGTTGTGAGCAGATTCATGAGTAGGCCTGGAAAGCAGCATTGGGAGACAGTTAAGTGAATTCTGAGATATCTGAAGGGTTCATCAGATACATGTCTTTGCTTCACAGGTGCAAGTTTGAAACTGCAGGGTTATGTAGATGCTGATTTTGCTGGCGATATTGATAGTAGAAAGAGTACTATTGGGTTTGTATTTACTCTGGGTGGTACAGCTATATCATGGGCTTCAAATCTACAAAAGATTGTTACTTTGTCTACTACAGAAGCTGAGTATGTTGCAGCAACTGAAGCTGGAAAAGAGATGATTTGGCTACAAGTTTCTTAAATGAATTGGGTAAGAAACAGGAGATGGGCATTCTGCACAGTGACAGTCAGAGTGCAATCTTTCTTGCCAAAAATTCGGCTTTTCATTCAAAGTCGAAACACATACAAACAAAATACCACTTTATCCGTTACGTTGTTGAAGATAAACTGGTAATACTTGAGAAGATTTGTGGATCTAAGAACCCGACAGATATGTTGACTAAAGGTGTCACTATTGAGAAGCTGAAGCTGTGTGCAGCTTCAGTTGGCCTTCTAGCTTGAGGACAGGAGGATGAGTTGCAGGGATGAGGGATTGCTTTTAGAGGATAGCGGCGCCGTTTTTATAATTAGGGTTCGTTGAGTCTTGTTGTTGTGTTTCAGAGAGAGTGAGAGAAACACTGTAGCCGCACTTTGTATTTTTCCCTGATAATAGTGAAATCCCTGTAACTCCGTGGACGTAGGCAAATTGCCGAACCACGTAAATACTGTCTTGTGCGTGTGATTATTTTCTTTGACGTGTGTTTTCTCTATTTTTTGTTTCTCACAGGTTGGGAATCAGGTTGAATTCCCTACAACTGGTATCAGAGCCAGGTTGTGTGCGGCGAAGGTGTTTATCTCCCCAACAAGTGGTATCAGAGCCCATGGTGGTGTGCGGCGAAGGTGGTGAGGTGTTCATGGTCCCTACCCAGCGGGGACAGAGAAAGCTTTAATGGCCCACACACAAAAATTGATGCGGGAGAAACAAGAAGATTATTATTTAGTATTATTTATGTTTGCAAGCCCATTGTATTTTTATGTTTTAGGTCCTATTAGTTTATTGGGCTTTTAGTTATTGAGCTTTTAGTATTTTAATTTAGAAGTAAGGTTATTTTTGTAATAAGGCAATTAGGGTTTCCTAGCCAATTAGAACTAGGGTTTAGCAATCCTATATAAGCAAGCTATTGTATTCCTTGAGGAGATAGTTGATTTTGATGAATGAAAACAATGGCCGTTTGGTCTTTCTTTTGGTCTGGTGCTGACTCCAGGTCTACCCTAGGTGCTGACTCCTAGTGGTTTCCCCGCTTGGTGCTGACTCCAAGCAAGGCCTAGGTGCTGACTCCTAGATCATATCCCTTTATTTTTCTATTGTTTAGTTTTTGTTCTGGTTGTCCTGCGTCATATTTGGTATCAGAGCAAACACCGATCCGTTGAAGCATCACTGCAGGAAAGTGCCAGAAAATCTCACCAAAAAAAAAAGAAAAAAAGAAAAAAAAAAAAAAAAGAGAGAGACCCATCACTCACCAGCCACCGAAGCCCACAAGATCAACACCCACCGCCCCAAAACCCAACAGCCACCAGCCGAGACCCACAACTCAGCTCTCAGCCACCGCAGCCCATCCACCACCAGCCACAGACCCATCATCCACCGCCGCCGCTGAGTACATCAGCCACCGCCGACGCAAGACCTGAGACAAGCCGCCACTGATCCTCCATGTCGCGCCGCCGCTTTCCGTGCCTCTTCGCGCCGCCGCTAGGCGTCGGATCTCCAGCGCTGGCCAAAGACCCTCATCGCAGAAACAACCTTTGTTTCCAGTTTAATTTCTTTTGAGTTTTGTTAGTCAGTTTCGAGTTTCCGTTTTCTAAGTTTATCGTGTTTGACTTTGTAATTTTCAAAAAAAAAAAAAAAAAAAATCACAAGGAAATGAAATAAAGTGTTGTCACTGTGATAGCCCAGTGGACGTGTTGGGCCCTTAAGTTGCTTTTCCATACGTCTATCTTGTGCAAACAGACCCACTCACGTGAGGAGCCAAACGTGTGACCGTAGTGCAGCAAGTTGGCCACTGACAAAGTGAAAATTACAGCAACTATTTGTTGAGGCACTATTTTAGAGAATCATGGTAATATTAGATGCACCTTATTTTGATGGTGATACTACTTATCCACGAGATTTTATCAACTGGATAAATGGGATGGAGCAATTCTTTGAGCGAGCAAATTGGGCAGATAACAAAAAGGTTAGGTATGCAAAGATGAAGTTAAGAGGTCAGGCACAAAGGTTTTGGGAGAAGCTTGAATATTTCCGTTATCTGGATTATAAACCTGCCATTAGTGAGTGGGAAGATATGAAAGAAAAGCTTTGTGATGAGTATTTGTCACCATATTATCGAGCTAAGTATCTACCCCAATCTCAGTGTGGTACTTTTCCAGCTGAATCAAGTACGATGAATTCTTATCCTCATCCTATTTCATGTCCTCAGTGCACTTTTGAACAATCTATCAAGGAATTAAAGGAATTATCTGTAAAGCTCATGCAAAATGTTCAAGACGTGATTGCTCAGATGAAACAAAAGAAGACTCAAACCGATTCAATTGGGAACTCAAGGATACTAGATCACAATGAACTTATTGGTGCCCCAATGGAAGACAACATTGATGGTGATATCTTGGTCGTGGAGAATCCTCCAGCAACAGCAAAGCCTAATGTTGACACAGACATACATGCCTCGACAAGTGTTGTTTTAACAAGCGTGCAAGGAAATGAATCTATTGAAGAGCAGCAAGGTGAAAAGATGGTGCCTAAAGAGAGTATTATGTTAGAGGGTGCACATGATGTGAAAGTTGAAGTTGCTGAATGTGCTTCTGATCAACCCTCCACAGTCCTTAAAGATCTACATCTTGGTGAAGTCGAAGATGTTAAAACTACAGTGCTTCCTATGGTTCATAAGGTTCAAGACGAGATTATACTGATTCCACACATTGATTTTGTTATTCCAAATGAGTTTGATGTGGTGGAATTCAAAGTTTTTCTTTTCCCTGTGCTCCCTAAGGTGATTCTAGATTTGAAGCAAGTGTTACTTGTCCGCATCCTCATCCTTCAACACTTTAGAACTCGAGGTCGAGTTTTCTCCAACCAGAGGAGAATGATGCGGGAGAAACAAGAAGATTATTATTTAGTATTATTTATGTTTGCAAGCCCATTGTATTTTTATGTTTTAGGTCCTATTAGTTTATTGGGCTTTTAGTTATTGAGCTTTTAGTATTTTAATTTAGAAGTAAGGTTATTTTTGTAATAAGGCAATTAGGGTTTCCTAGCCAATTAGAACTAGGGTTTAGCAATCCTATATAAGCAAGCTATTGTATTCCTTGAGGAGATAGTTGATTTTGATGAATGAAAACAATGGCCGTTTGGTCTTTCTTTTGGTCTGGTGCTGACTCCAGGTCTACCCTAGGTGCTGACTCCTAGTGGTTTCCCCGCTTGGTGCTGACTCCAAGCAAGGCCTAGGTGCTGACTCCTAGATCATATCCCTTTATTTTTCTATTGTTTAGTTTTTGTTCTGGTTGTCCTGCGTCAAAAATCCTGGAGAAAAGAAAGGCCCAACAAAGGAATATTGCAAATGGTGCTAAACAATGATGAGGTGCGAGGTTCCCATGGACATGGACGTGCGGAGTTCCCATGGATGTGCGTGTAGGGTTGACACGTGGTTCTCATGGATGGCATACGAGAGACTCATAGATGACGCATTGATGAAGTGAAAAGCCCATTAGTCAAGGGAGAGTGAGTAGGACTTGTTCAAAAACTCACAGAGAGGCAGAGACTCACGTGGTGCTAAATAATGGTATGGTGCGAGGTTCCCATGGACATGAACGTGCGGGGTTCCCATGGATGTGCATGCAGGGTTGACACGTGGTTCCCATGGATGACGTACGAGAGACCCATGGATGACGCGCTGATGAAGAGAAAAAGTCCATTAGGCAAGGGGGAGCGAGTAGGACTTATTCATGGCCCACAGAGAAGTCTTGAAACCCATAGAGTGGGAGAGACTCACACGTGAGGGGGAGATTGTTGGGTTACACGTGTGAGTGAAGTCCCACATTGAATAAAGATGAGAAGAATGAGTAGTTAATATAACATAATTGAGCACATACCCATTGGGCTTAGGCCTTTTGGGTAAAATTGTGTTTCTATATGTTATATTAATTACTCAAGGAAGCTTCCCAAGGTGTTTCTCCCCCTAACAGATATTGGTGAAAAAGTAAAGCGTCCTTTTAAATTCTAGACCATTTATTTGATTAAGTTGTACAAAAGAAGTGTTTGTAGTCATTTACTCTAGGATGTAGTAAATATGTTCCCAATGTTCAAGATAAATGGGCAGCTGCCGGAATTTATGTTGCTTGTGTGGTATCATTCGATGACTTCTTAAGACTATAAGATGTTTAGTGTTGGAGATATTTATTAGAAAGATACTTACAATATGCTGCAAAATTTGTAAATGGTGTAACCTTAATAACTTTAGAAATTGGCTTTGTGCTTTACCCAAAAAGAGATAAAGAAATTGGCTTTGTGAGAGAAAGTGTTCGAAATTGCAGAATGATATTTACTCTATGATGACAAAGGCAAGGGTAATTTTGGCTGAGATGGGAACCCCTGATGCAAGTATGAATTGCTTCAATTCTTAGCTCTAATTTGTTTGGCTGAATCACCAAGTGAGCAAATGAATAAAAATTCTGTAGGAATTTTTGTTAATACAGATGGTTTATGACAGAGTTAAAATACAAAACAAAAGAAATAGGTAGGATATTTTTATGAAGGTACATCATATCTTGGTAAAAATTTAATACCAAGTATATGTTTTTCTCGTTTTTTTCAATTTGTGATAAGCTATGTGCATGTTAAAGTATGTTGTTTATCTAGAGCTAGAAGAGTTTATAGTAATATTAGATGTATGTACTGTGTGATAAAATCAGACATCAGTCTAAAAACTATAACCATATAAACGAGAACCAACTATGTATCGTTTGTTGTTCGTGAAGCTTGGAATTTGGCATATAACAAGAACCAATTATGCAGGGGGATTCACTCATAATAGTTCCCTTCCTTATTTTATAGAGTCATTGACTCGGTAAATAAATTTGTTCTTTTGTATTCTCTAGACTTCTCTGCCCATTTTACATGGAGTAGTCTTTTTGCAACAAAAAGGACTATGTGGTTATCATTTCAATGCAAAAAACATATTGTGGTCGTTAGAGTCAGAAATGTGCCATCCCGTTGAGGTGCCTACTGTGTAGGAGTTCTATGGGTCATACTCATACTCATACACAATATACCTTATTTATTTACAATTACATTACTCTGCTTGGGCTGCTTTTTGGTGTATGATACCTGTTTTAGAGACCTGTTTAATAGATTTTCCCAAAATAATCAGAAAATAAACCATAGACAAATTATCAAAAAATATATTTTTGACAAAAATTAATGCCGTGTTTTGTATATGTGACTGCATGTTATTATTCTACAAAAATCTCTGATTTTCGTCACAAGAGAATGCAGAAACTGTGAAAGAATCTGCAAACCATTTAAGAATTTTCTCTAGGGAAATGATCGTATGGGAACTTGAAATTTCTGGTCAATTTTCTCACTCCTTGCTTTTAAATGTTAATGTATGATCTGCAGCTAGAACATGTTGAAGTATTCAGGGCATAGATACTTTGGTTTATGCGTATTTTGTGTTTCCATATGATTTCCTTGTACCCACTCAAACTTGTGAGTTTACTGCCACAAATCTTCAAGAGGTTCCTTAGGCTTAGAGTACCGAGTTCTAGCGTTGGTGATGGGGTTCGTTTAAAAAGAGAGTTCTATAAAAAAGTTCTGGAGTTATAAGACCTCTACACTGGGAAGGCAAAATGTGACATTTTCAGATGTTACAATTGAGAGTTTACATTTGCAATGATTTTGTAAGTAGAATATTTTTAATTCTTTTTTTGTAGTGAATATTCTACGGAGTTAGATCCCTCCGAGTTTTCTACTTTGTCATCCAATCTGTGTGAGTTTTCATTGTTTTATAGTGCTTATTGTTACTATCAAATTTGGTGTTATTTATTGTATTTGAATTAACTATTTGTACTATTTATTGGAATAAATCACAACCTAGTCATTCAAGCAGCCAAAGGAATTCATATAAATATATGATATGGTGGGACATTATACCTATCCAAAAAAAAACAAAAAATGATATGGTGGGACATTACAGGTGTACATTAATAGGATTTGAGATCTTATATACCAAAATATATGATACTGATAGTAAATAAAATTTTCAAGGTTTTCATCAAACTAAATTGGTTATGCATTTTTCAAGAAAGTCAAAATATTAGCAAAATTTAAAAAAAAAAAAAAATTTGAAGAAAAAAATTCGAATCAGGACCCTAAGTTGAATTAAACTTGCACCATAAGATGAATTGATTTCCTTGAATTTTTGTTAAGCCACTCTCTAATTTCGTTTGTGTTTAAAGCTTTAAGTTTAAATGAAAATAAAAACACAAGATCCACTTTTATTTGAACACTAGAATAATGTAGCATAAAAAATCTGAAGTTCTAAACTTACACGGCATTTTTTCTACATTCCCTTCCCATAAAGGCTTTTATTTGCACATAGACACACATTACAGTAATAGAACCAATCAATGTACATGAGGACAACTCCTTCACCAGAAGAGAAAGGAAACAATCCATTCATAATTTCAGCAATGGATATTAAATTAGCATGAGATTCTAACAAATCAGTTAGAAAAGCCAGATTTCATGCTTAAAACTACCATTATCAAAGAGATTTAATCTCTTTCAATAGTTTCATACTCCTGCAGTTCACAAAAAAAGTTCGTTAGTTCACCATTCCATAACGTGATAAAATCAAAAATAATAACCATTGCATGATCATTGGGAAAAAATATATATTTACAAGAAGCTGATAAATTCTATCTAGCTTTTGATTATGAATGAGAAATGAAAATCTAATTGTGCAATCAGCTACGATCATCTACTCGAAATTAATATGATGGTAAACATAAAATTTGCATGCTTTATGTTTTAAAGAAATTTTTGCATACTAACTAAAGAAAATAAACTACAGGAAAAGTTAATGGATGCCCTAAAAATATTAGTTTTGTAAATATTTTTTGAAACATTTTATGGAAAAAAAAAAAAAAAAAACTGACATTTTTTTACAGTTTTTTATATTTTTCATAAAAATGATATTAAAGCATTCTTATTAACAAATACTCTAAGTGCATCCTTTAATAGAACCTATAAACAAATGACTAGAATACACTACTTAGGACAGTCTTGTAATCAAAATTAAATACCTTTGACTTTGGATCTGCTTGATCTACCTTTGTATTCCCCAAACTAACAAAAGTTCTTTTTATCAATTGTAGTTCCTTAATGACTTCTTCCATACTCATTCTCTCTTTTGGGGATTCCATTGAACATAAAATTCCAATGTTAAAGATTGAGAGCAAGAACTTTTGCATGTTAGCATCAATTTGCTTAGACTCCTCATTGTTATTTGCTTCTACTTCAATTTCATTGGCACTATCATCATTGTTATCAGCTTCTTCTTTTGCCATTATTGTTGCAGTTGCTGCTCCCATTTCTATAGTTTCTCTTGGTAAAAGCAGTGGGTCCACAATTTGAACAAGTCTGTTTGATAGTGCCATCTTAACAAAGTTATGGAGATTCAAACCATCTCTATACATATCATCAGTGGGCCTCCTTCCGGTGAACATTTCCAATACAAGGACTCCAAAGCTATATACATCCCCTTCAGCTGATGCCTCACCACCAATGCCATACTCTACAACTCATAAAATGTAAGAAAATTTAGCAATTCTCTATATATAATGAAAAAATGGATTGAAGGTCTACAAAATGCAAAGTCAAGAACATAGAACAAATCTATATTAAAAGGTAATATGACAAGTGTTATTACTTCTAAAATGGAAGGAAGTTGTTCGTAGCTTTACCCAAAGGGGTCAAATTACTTCTTCTTTTTTTCCTTGCTGCTTCATTTTGATTGAGGAAATATATGCGTAGAAAGAAGATATGAAGCTTAGTCAAAGGATTGCAAATTGAAAAGTCCATCAGCAAATCAACTTAGGCGTTTCTCAGAGTTTAAGTCAAATTTAAATCTTATTTTTACTTCAAATTTTTCAATTTTATGAAAAATATAAAATTAATTATGTGCTTGTGTGTTTTTCCACGTGAATATGTGTTCTAAGAGACCTAGAAATACTAAGCAAGAGAGTTTTTGTTTAAATGGTACGAGTATTGGAAAGACTACATGCTTGAAACTTTATGTAGTTAAATCCTATTTTTGATAAAGTGGCCCAAAAAAAAAAAAAAAAAAAAAAAGCAGTATGTTTGAACAGTTATGAATTTGGCAAAAATGGGTAACTAGACATAACTATCCAACTTTATAGTTAGTTGGCCCGGTTTGCAAACTATATTATTTACTAGCATCTCAAGTTTCTTAGACTCGATTTTAGCCTATTAATCGAATCTCGAAAACTCGATTTTCATGGTCTAATCACGTCTAATATGGCATCTTTTTCCATGTGGTGACCATTTGAAAATCAAGTCTCTAAAACTCGATTTACAAACCAAAAAAATTTTAAAAAATTTTAAGTCTCATGCGCGGCCTCACCTCACTGGATCAGATCAGATCAGAGAGAGAGAGAAAAAGTCAGATCAGATCAAAGAGAGAGAAAGACCAGATCAGATCAGATCAGAGAGAGAGAGAAAGAGCTCGCGCAGGCCACGCGACCCAGGCCTGGAGCTCGCGCGGCCTAGGGCTCGCCAGCTTGAGGCTCGCCGGCTTGGGTCTGATTTTTTATGGCTTCTTTTTTCTTCTTCGGCTTTTTTTCTTTTTCTTTTTTTCTTCTAGCTCTAATTTCTATTTCTTTTTGCTGGTGTTATGGTTTTGATATATATGGGCTTATAAATCAAATCTTAGATACTCGATTTTCATGTAGATACCACGTGCAAAAAATGCCATGTGGAAAAAATGCCAACTCAGACCCAATCAAAACATGAAAATCGGCCTTCAAAGACTCGATTTATGGACCCTAAATCGAGTCTCTTAAACTCGAGATGCTAGTAAATAATATAGTTTGCAAACTGGGTCAACTAATTATAAAGTTGGATAGTTATGTCTAGTTACCCATTTTCGCCTATGAATTTAAAACCAAGTAGGAAAGTTAATACCTGGAGCAGTATAGCCGATAGATCCCTTTAACCCGATTGTACTTGTGTGCTTTTGGGAAGAATCATTAGTAGTTGTGAGGAGCCTTGCTAAACCAAAATCACTTACATGAGCAATCATCTCATTATCAAGAAGAATGTTACTTGGCTTTAAATCACAATGAATGATTTTTTGCTCACAATGATTGTGAAGATAATTTAATGCAGAAGCCACATCCATTGCAATAGTAAGTCTTTGAAGAAAGCTCAAATTTTTTGATTGATTTTCACCATCTACCACTGAATGAAGCCACATATCTAAGCTCCCATTTGTCATGAATTCAAACACTAGAGCTTTGAATTCATCACCATTATAATTTACACTGGAGCAACATGTTAAGAGCTTTACAAGATTTCGGTGCCGAACATTTCTTAACACATTGCATTCAGCTATAAAACTCTTGGGAGCTCCTTTTGTTTGAAGGTTTAGGACCTTTACAGCCACTAATCTTTCATCTTGTTCAAGAACTCCTCTATAAACTACTCCAAAACTACCAGATCCAATCAAATTGTTGAGAGAAAATCCATTAGTCGCTTGAAGGAGCATTTTGTACGAAATTGTTGGAAGGAGATCAATATTTGAGACCTCAGACGATGGTTTCTTTTTTGGTTTTTTCCTCCAATAAAGAACAACAAATGCTGAAACTAGAAGAGTACATGTAACAACACAAACAATTGTGATTGTTAATCTAGAAGCACGGGACTTGCTTGATCTCATAGCTTTGAAGCATGTTGGTAGTTGCAATTGTGGAATACCACCACAAAGTTTATTGTTTCCAATCACTGATATTGTATTTACATTTCTGAAAACTCCTTCTATTGGTAGCTCACCCTGAATATCATTGAATGAAATGTTCAAAAATTTTAGGAATGAAAGCTTACCTAGACCCTTTGGAATCGACCCTGATAAGTTGTTTCTTGAAACATCTAAATATTCAAGGCTTTTCAAAGAAGCCATGGATGATGGTATGGTCCCATTTAAAGAATTCCCCTGTAGATGTAGCACATTTAAGTTCAAGCAACTTCCAATTGTCAAAGGAATTTCACCAGACACATTGTTTTCAGAGACATCCAGCAAATTTATATTTTTCAAATTGCTTACTTCATCAGGTAATTTGCCATTTAATGAGTTGTATGATAAATTGAGTGATATTAACAAGGAAAGATCAAAAACCTGAGGAGGTATGACTCCACTAAGGTAATTTTGTGAAACATCTAGCCACAACAAACTTTGGCATTTACCAATACTCGGAGGTAAGCTTCCTTCTAAACGGTTGTGAAGTAAAAAGAGATCAACCAATTGAGTGAGGTTGCCTAAGGAGTTTGGGATTTGCCCTGACAATTTGTTTTCGAATAAGATCAATCCTTGCATTTTCTGGAACATGCCAAAATAAAGAGGTATGACACCTGTGAAAAGATTGTACCGCATGTCTAAGACAATTAAGTTGATTAGATTCTCCAATGTTGCAGGAATAGATCCAGATATTTGATTGACTCCAATATATAAATAAGTGAGTTGGGTTGTCAAGTTGCCTATAGAATTGGGTAAAACACCTTCAAATTGGTTACTATCAATATCCAAGATTTCCAAATTGCTACAATTTCTTAAAGATGTTAAGAAGCCCAACTCCCTTCCTAGGTTATTTCTACCTAGATTTAGTTTTTCAAGATTTAATAGATTTCCCAGACAAGTTGGAACTGGTCCAGCAAAGTTGTTAATTACAAGATCAATTTTTCGAAGTTGAGATGCATTGCATAAAGAACCAGGAATTAACCCAAAGAAATCATTACCACCTACTAAAAGAAGTTGGAGATTAGGGAGGGTGAGACCTATGTTTGATGGAAGGGTACCACTTAGTTGGTTTTCAAAAAGTCCTACGGTGCTTATAGATGATATATTGTAGAAAGAGAAAGGAATCATACCGTTCAGTTTATTGGAGCCAACGGAAAAAAATGATAAGCTTTTCAAATGACCTACGCTTTCTGGAATATTCCCCTCCAAATTATTATAGTCTAGGTGTAAAATTTGAAGGGATGAAAGGTTTCCCAAGGAAGGTGGGATTCTTCCTGTCAAATTGTTTTTTAAAACCAAAAGAGCAGAAAGCTTGGTCAAAGAACCAATCTCGATGGGGATTTTTCCAGTGATGTTGTTCTTCATTAAGTTCATCACCCTGAGTTTGGAGCAGTTGGATAAGCTGGCTAGAATTTCTCCTCCCAACATGTTATACGAAAGATTGAATAGTTGCAGTCGGAACAGATGACTAACTTCCTTCGGAATTTCTCCATAGAACCTATTATTTTGGAGGTTGATAGTTCTAAGAAAGGTGAGGTTGCCAATGTAAGGTGTAATGGTTCCACGCAAGTTATGGTCTTGTAGTTCCAAGGCTGTTACCCTCTGGTGACGGCGGCCGCATGTAATTCCATGCCAGTTGCAGAACTGGATAGAATCATTCCATGAACTCAAGATTCCATAGGGGTCATTAGCAATGGATTCTTTAAATTTGAGCAAAGACAAACGATCACTCTCATTTGTCGGAGTGGCAGAAGAAGTGGCAAGTTGCAAGCATAGTAGAGTTATAGTAAGGAGTAAAATCACATGAAGTTGTGTGGAGCATAGCACAGGAAAATTGGGGTTATAAAGCTTCATTGGTTTGGGCAAGCAAGAAGCTGGGAAATTTTAGTGCGAGTTAGAGGTGGCTAGAGGTAGATACAGATGTTTTTATTTATATACGGGCTCTTTTAATTATAGGGTGGGCATGAATTGCACTCTTTTAACTCTCTGAGTGTCCATGAAGGCGGGGTCCCGCCCCCCTTGTGGGGTACCCGATATATATATACATCCGGTACAAGATATACAAAATCGCACTGTCATAGTACTAGCACCTAAATGCTAATTTGTCAAAGTACCTCAAAATATCTACAGAAATAAGTGGTAGGTATCATTTTGCTTCGTTTGTCAATATTGATAACTGGCGAGGCCTAGTCAGTACTGTCAAGTGTCAACAAAGACCACTCAAATAAGTGGTGGATATAGCTTCATTTGACTATGTTGATAACTGAGGCCCAGTCAGTGCTGTCAACAAGACCCTGTCTGATTCGTGTCATCAATGATAATAAATAGGCTCTTTCGCGTAAACAACGTCATAAGATTTGTACATGATCATTTCCCTATATTATTATTCAATTAGAAAAGTGGGGCTGCTGTGTGATTTCGATTTATCTGAATTGGGCTCACATGGGGTAGGTTAGATCCTTTCCCTGAGTTAGGTGCGGAGCTACTTTTCTTCGTATTTGATAACTTTCACTATCAGATCCCAAGTAATAATCTGTGTAATGAACAGTATTCTTATTTATATCAATATTCTTGTTTTTCTTCTTCTTTGTTTTTACTGAGTTTTTTTTTTTTTTTTTTTTTCTTCTTTAATTTGACTGGCCTGTATGTAATCGGCCCATGCCAAAAAAGATACTTTTGTTTATACTAATTTAATTAACATACATGTAAGTGAAATTTTATATTAAATAAAAATGACAAAAGAGAGTGATATTTCTATAGCATTTAGAATCAAAATATGTTTGAGCCGTAAAAATATGGGTAGGCATAAAATTGTAGTCGTGGTCAAATATGCCATGAGTCTAAAATTAGTTGTGGTCTAAAAATAAATAATTAGCCTCTTTCGTGGAAACCAGGGGCATAAGATTTGTCATGGGTTGAACAACCTTCACTCTACGGACGTGACATGACTATTCATGGTGATGTGAAGTGAAAAAAACAAATATCTTATTGGAAAAGAAATGAAGGGTTGTTGTGTGATTTTGATTATCTTAAATGAATGGTAGTTCCAAGGCCTACACGGTGTAGTTTGGATCAGGAGTCTGTTCAAGACTAGCCTGAACCCTTTCCGCTGTTATATATTTTAATTGACTGTGAATTTTAAAAATTTAATTATTAAATTATATGTTTTTTATTATGTTCTTATTACGTATATTAAATTTTGTTCAAATTAATTATTATTTATTATTTGAAAAAAAATTATTTTTTATAAATAATTTTAGTTTACAAAAATTTGAAATTTAAATATCTTTTAATAAGATGGTTATTGATCTTTAATTTATTTGAAATTTTGTAAAGATAGAGGATATAATAAAAACATTTAATCTAACTGTTAAAATTTTAAAATTTATATACAATAAAAATATATAAGAGAAGTTTGAAGGGCTTCTTACTAAACTAGTTTGAAGAGAAAAATTTTCTTATATAAATATTCTTCTTTTTCTTCCTCTTTGTATTTACTGAGTCTCTAAAAAAAAAAATTTAGGACAAAATTTGGCAACAAACTTTGGTTGTTATCAAATCATTTTATTGAATGTAAATTTTGATCAATCCACCGTTGTATTATATTTTCTTTTTATATGTACCATGCTTGAAAAATTTCTAAAAAATCAAATACCAATAGCTATTTCATCAATCAAATGTTTAAATTTAAAGTTTTTGTAATATAAAATTATGTATAAAAAATAAGTTAATGGATTGTATAATAAACAACATCTAATTAACATGGAATTTGATATGTGCGTTAAGAACATAAAAAACATACAATTTAACGGTTGGATTTTCAAGATATGTTAATTTAAAGTTTTTGTAATGCAAAAATATCATTTAAGATATTAGGAGAATGACAAACAATAAATATTGTTTAGAGTTTTTTTATATCTCCTATAAAAATTGTGTCAAAACTTTCTTATCATGGTTTATTAACAATTACCCTAAAAGCATTTGTTAACATGACTCATATCTTTATAGATGAGAAATGAACAACCAAGGTATGCGATTTGGGGTTATCTACTTATCTAAATAGGACAAGACTTTTATTTATATAAAATTTATAAATTTAATTTAAAGAAGTCCATAAAAATATTTAATTTAAAGATTATATATAACTTAATTCAGCTTAACAGTATTTATTTAAACTTTTAGATTATAAATTCTTTATTTAAAATCCATTATATTTTCTTTTAGATATGAAAATGTACTAATGATTTTTATTTTTTTAGGTTTTCAATTGATAAAATGATTAATGAAGTAAATCTTCATGTAACAATTGATTTGAAGTTTCTCTTTCATTTAGTTTTTATCTTTTAAATAAAAATATTAAATACAGGTAGATAATTTCATACTATAGACATGAAAAGCAAAAAATAAAAATAAAATCTCCTTTTGAGATTGTATTGAAACGCTGATGGGTCGAGTTGTTCAGGTCCTTACTCAGCCCTACTTTGAATTTATGCAAACTGGTTACAAGAGGATGTGTATTTTCCAAACACCTCTTAGGAAATTCAAGGTGGTCCTATATATCTTTAAGATGGTCGTTTCCAGAATGAGATATATTGCAAGTTAAGTCTGGAGAAAGAGATTCGTGTTGTGGCTCTGTCAAGTCTCTCATCTTTTCTCTTGCAAAATAACAAATGTTGATAACCACTTTACTTCATGGAGTTGATGACTTGACTAATAATTTGACTCCCATTTTATAAGATAGTGTGCACTCATGAGAACTCGATCACTAGGTCCCTGTTTGATTATTATTGGAGGTGGATTCATTTTCTTTTTTTATTTTCTAAACTCTTTTTTTGTTTCTCAAATCTGGTATTCATTTTCTCTACCCAACCCATTTCATGTTTAGCATTATTTTCTAGTCTAGTTTTTGCTTCTTCTTTTTTCACTTTATATATTTCAATTAAAAATTTATCACAATTGAGAGAGTGTGTGTTTTTTATGGGACAAATCAATGTTAGAGGGACCCACAAATTTGGGTTTTTACGAAAATGTCACTGTATTCAATTTCAAGAAAATGAAAACACCAAAAAGTTGTATTTAGTTTTTATATTCAAATCCTATATTTTTTTATACTGAAATTGAAAACTGAATATAAATATAAAGTCAAACAAGTTTTTTAGTGATGGGTCCCACCAAAAACTAAAAATGAATATAGAATACACCCAATTTTTGCTCAAACCAAACTGGCCCTAGATTTGGGTATTTTTGTCATTTTAACTTCTTCTTTTTTTCTTTTTTTTTTTCTTTCTTTGCGTGAGAAGTTAAATTATTGAAATAAAGGAAAAAGCACACAAGTTAAACAGTCATTACAACAAAACACTGGAGCTAGACTACCAACTAAAGCAGACTATTCGACTAAAACAGACTGAACTTCCAACTACAAACAACTAAACATAAGAAAGATAACTAGAGATTATTTATTTGTCATTTTAACTTTTAACTTACTTCCCAACATTTAATTTGTTTTGTTCGTTAATTTTTGTTAGATAATATGCTTGACAAAGATTAATTCAAATTCATTTTACAATTTTGAATCCTTTGTTAGTGCTTATGAATTTCAATGATTTCAAGCGAATTCAGATTTTTGAATCCAATAGTTGTAGAGTGGATTCATTAAAATTTACTTAAAAAAACTTGAATATTTCAGCATTAAAAGAAAAATAATAATAAATAACTTGTAAGCACATGAAATTTTACAGTTTCTTTTACTAACAAAATGAATGCAAAAAGTTACTAATAAGAGATAAAGAGAGAATTAATAAGAATGTTAAAATGAGAATAATAAAGTTAAAGAGTCTAATCATGATGAGAGATAGAGAGAGCAGCGGATGATAAGCCGAGTCATCGAGGAGAGTAAAGCTTTAGTGATTGCAAAGCTTAGGAGAACTCACTACCACTGTATCTCTTTCTTGGTATTAATTTTTTTTAGGAAAAAAGAAAAAGAAAAAGAAATTACAGGTTATTTTAATACAATGGGTTTAATGGATGATTAATTTCAATGATTTGTTTTATTTTTCAATGAGTTTTATTGAATATTTTGTTCATTTATTCTGTTTAGTCTAATTTTGTTGTTGTTGTTGTTGTTGTTTGAACTATTTTTATTATTATTTGGACTAATTTTTAGAGTTATGTCTAGGTGCATTATCAGTATATTGATAGTGTTGACTTGGGTGGAGCAGCCACTACCGTCAATAAAGACCTCAGAGTCAACACTTGGTACCATCGCATAGGTAGGGGTGGCAAATGGGCGGGTTGGATTATAAATGGGTTGGGTCATAAATGGGTTGGGTGTGTAATTACCCATTTATCCATTTATGACCTGTTTATATATAAATTAATTATCCATTACCCGCCCAACCCATTTAATTAGTAACCCGCTCATTTAACCCATATGACCCAAATAAATAAATAACTTGTTAAAAACTTTAAAAACAAAAATTAAAAAGTTCAAAAATCACTTTTCTTGTTCTTTTTGTTCATTTTCCCTTCACAAAATTCATTTATCAGCAACTAAACAAACCCACAAAGAAAAAAAAAAAGAAAGACTTTTTTCTTCTCTGTTTTTTTTGGTTAAAAAAAAAAAAAGACTTTTTTGAAGTTGTCAACTTCAAAAAAAAAAGAAAAAAAGAAAGAAGAAGTTCAAAAATCACTTTTTCCTTCTCTTTCCTTTCATTTTCTCTGCAATAAACCCATCAGATTAAAAATATCATTTTTTTTTCCTTTCATTTCTCAGCAACCAACCAAAGTGTTAGAGAGAGAGAGAGAGAGAGAGAGAGAGAGAGAGAGAGAGAGGGACAGGGAAAATGAAAGTCCCGGAGAACGTTATGCTTCTCCGACGCAACGCCGGGATTGAGAGCCAAATCGCCTTCTCGCCGATCATGGATCGGATCAGGTACGAGAATCAGGTCAGGGAGTTGTTGATCGAAAGGGAGAAGTATTTGGCGAACATCGGCCTGACCTGTCTGTGTTTGGGGAATCAAGAAAACGGCGCCATTTTCGTAAATGACAACGTCGCGGTTCGAAACGGCGTCGTTGTGTGCGAAGAGTCCGTGACTTTTGGGTTCAAGTCTCCAGCTGGCCCGATTGCCTGACCTGTTAAAGGGTCCGATTAAAACCAGCTTCGCCAGAGACGAAGCTGATACACTACCTCTGTGCGCTTTCTTCTCTGCCTTCTTCGCTTCGTACCTCTGCTGCTTCAGCAGCTTCTTCTAAGCATTCTTCGAGAGAGTTTGTTGTTGTGGTTTTGATTGTGAAAGGGAATTTTTGTTCGGTTACTGAGAAAATCTAAGGGAAAGTGTTTGGGCTTGTTTGGTTACTGAGAAAATTTGGGACAGCAAGACTAAGAGTGAGACTGAGGTTATTTAATTTAAGTTCTAGATTTTAGAAGGGTTCAGTGGATATTAGTGGGTTTATTTAATATTAAATTTTAGATGGGTTTAGTGGGTATTAGTGGGTTTATCCATTTAAACCCATCTAATTAAATATCCAAATGGGTCTTTATCCATTTAACCCAAATACTCAAATGGGTTGGGTTAAGACTTATCCAAATAAGGTGGGTAATGGGCGGGTTCATGGATATGGATAAAAATTGCCACCCCTACGCACAGGCAATACCACTTTCAACTTTGATAATGTTTGTAATTATCACTCATCATTACACACTTGAAGTCTGTTTTTCAACATCAAGAAGGGGCCTAACTCATCAAAGAGGACCAACCTCATGAAAGCTCTGTGGCTGTGGGTGTACTTAGATTTTTCTTTTTTCTTTTTTCCTTTTTCTAATTCTATTTTGTAATTCCTTGTGTTCGAAATTAGTAACTGTATGGATGAGAAAGAAATCAAAGAATTTTGAAAGTTATAATAGTCATAACTATTTTTTCCAAAAAAAAAAAAAGTTATAATAACTATGGATAAAATATAGGGCTTGAAGTTAGATCTATTTAGAAGTTTTAATTTTATTGGACTACTTTATCCCTTATCTTTTTTAATTTTTTCTAATTTATCTTTTAACTATTTGTCAAAATATTATTTTGTCCTTAAATATATATGTAAGAACTAATTAAATAGCAAAATAAAATAAAATAAAATGCAACAATGTTTCCCTTTGTCTCTGGGATGCAAAGCTGATAACAAAATCCTTTCATTTCCTCAAATCTAAACAAGTTTGAACTTCTTACCACGAAGTTAGGTTTAGAGAGAGCATATTTTGAAATTTGATAATGTCTTGTACATGTAGTGGAAGGGGGTCACATGTAGTGGAAGGGTGTCAATGACCAATTCAACTGTCCTACAAGCGGCCTTCGTTTTTTTTTTTTTTTTTTTGAGAAACCAAGCGTCCTTCGTTAGTATAATATTCTATCTCCTTCTCTCATTTCATTTATAAAGTGGTTGATTTAAATCAGCTGTAACAATTCTTTTTTACAGTTGACTTGAAATCAGATTTCATTTTACCTTGGTTGAGTTTGTTCGTAGTGTTGTCATTTTTTTTATCTTAAGAGTTGAATAAATAAATTACATTTGAATTATATCATGTCATTTTGCAACAAGGTAATTAATGTTGTAAAATTGAGATTGTTGTTGTCAATAGTGTTTCGGTATGGCCAAGCAACTATAGAAGCAGGTAAAAAACCCATCAGAACCCATTTCTATTGGGTTCGGGTTTGACCAATGCTTTCGTGTAAGTTTTTTAATAATAAAAAAGTTGTCATATCAAAAAAAAAAAAAAATGCCACATTATTTCTCCCTTAGACACATAAATAAAGAAATTATTGGAAGTTAACTGCAGGACTTTAAAGATTAATAATGCTCATTTGAGATTGTACTATCTCTTGCGCATGAAAATTAATACAAATTTTGAGAGTGTGGGACGTCTTATTCGAGCTTCTTTAGAGATTGTACTGAAAATTTGAAACGTGAATATTGGGCTCAATTGACTGAGAAGACTTTGAATTTATGGTTAACAAGAGGAATCGAAGTGTCAAAAAAAAGAAGTGTCCAACACATCTTCCCAAATTCAAGGTGGTCCTATATATCTAGGAAATAGTCGTTTCCAGAATGAGATATATTATTAATTGTAAGTCAAGTCTAGAACAAAGAGATTCCTATTGTTGTTCTGTCAAGTGTCATCTTTCTCTCCTCTTGCCAAATTCAAGGTGGTCCTATACATCTTGGAAATAGTCGTTTCCAGAATGAAATATATTATTAATTGCAAGTCAAGTCTAGAACAAAGAGATTCGCATTGTGGCTCTATCAAGTGTCATCTTTTTCTCTCCTCTTGACAAATTCAAGGTGATCCTATATATCTTGGAAATAATCGTTCCAGAAAGAGATATATTAATTGCAAGTCAAGTCTAGAATAAAAAACTTTTCACATTTTAAACAATTTTACACACATTTTAACACACTTTCTCACCGTATATCAAAAACAGCAAAACAACATTACTTAAATTAACCAACCAAACAGGCAGCGGTTGAGAATTTGACTAATAATTTGATTCCCATTTAATTTGATTAGGATTTAATGTGTTGGCTCTGTGTGGTTTAGAATCAACGTGCGTGTTGCATGGCTATCAGAAAATAGAGCACTCAGTAGAACTCGCTAGATTTGGGTGTCTTTGTAGTTTTAACTTTTAACTTGCATCACAATGTTTAATTTGTTTTGTTCATAATTATTTTGTTGGACATTATGCTTGACAAAGATTAAGTTCAATTCATATTACAAATTATAATCCTTTGTGAATGCTTATGATTTGCAATGATCTCGATGTCTAATTCATATTTAGGGGCGGAGCCACAGCATAGCTTGGCCCTCAATTCTTTTTTTTTTTTATTTAAATTCTCTTATTGTATGTGGGTTTTTATATTGTTTTTAATATTAGACCCAAAATATAAGAGTTTCCTCCACCCATGACCCAACCCAAAAAAAAAATAAACAACTAATTAGTGATCTAAAACCAATAGTTAATAATAACAAAAAATTATCTATTTTTTAACTCTAAAAAGAAAAGTATTACTAGAACTATGTAACGTTTCTCCTTTTTTATTTTTTCCTGTCTTATTTGGTGAGTTTTAGTTGTCGAGTTCAAATAGTGAGTATTAATAAAACAATTCTCTTGCAAATGTTTATTATTTGGAACTAAGCTTTTTGTTGTGTTTAAGTTTCAAATTTTTTGTCCATGTTTGAATTAGAATCAAAATGTTAAATGAAAAAAAAAAAAAAAAAAAAAAAAAAAACTAAATAGAGGAGATTTAATGTTAGGGAGTGATAGTAAAAAAAAAAAATTATAATAAAATAATGGTGATTTTTTTTGTACATATTGATTGCAAAGTTGGCAATTTGTGTATTAAAATTTATAAAGATGATAATTTTATCTTCAAAATTATATACACATAGACACACGTGTATATGTATATATTTGTTTTGAATTTCTTTTTACCAATTTATCAATATGTGGTTTGGCCCCCCAAACCAAAAGTTTTGGCTCCACCCCTATTCACATTATTTGTTATTTCTGGGCATCTAGGAAATCCAATAAAAAAAGGTGATATAAGGTAAAAGAATGTTGGAATATTCATGTGTGAATAGGGCAAGACTTAGATACAGAACTTAAGTGTTGTTCCTAATTATGTTCCTCTCTTAAAATTTTGCCATGTGGATTTTTTTTCATGAGATGAAACTGTATTTTGAAGTTAAGTAGCTACATGACTGAATTTTAAAAAGAAAACTTAAAGAACAGCACCTACCTAAGTTTTGTCCATGCGAATATTGTAGTTAGTAAGTGTTGAAGTCCAATGTGGGATAATAAGCACAAGATTAATTGGTTAATATTACACAACTGGACCTAAATCTAAAGGGGGAAAAAATGCAGTCTTAACAACCTAAAGAAGCAAATGTCAAACTTAAGACACAAAAACGAATTAAATCCAAGCTAACTAAGGCAGCCTCCTCCAACTACTTGAATTATATCAACTAATAAAACAATGTTTATCTCAATTTCCTCAATGATAATTTGGTTCTGTGACTAAAATTTTCTTATAATAATTAATATGTCTGAACTTTGTGCTTAAAAGAGGGTTACATCTATGATTTTCACGACATCCAGATGTGCGTCTACACTATTTAACAACAAAAAGACAACTAAAATAGGACAAAATTCATATTAAACAAAGGGAAATGCTAACGAGTGCCCTTAGGGCACTGGTTAATAATCCATTTAAAGAAAGTTTTTATGGAAAATGAAAAAAAAATAATTAATATTTTGATAGCTATTTTCATTTTCCATAAAAGTGGTATTAAAATTTTCTTAAAATGAATTATTAACGAGTGCCCTAAAAAGGCCCCTAAAATTTATGTTAATGTCTTTTGATAACTTCCAAGATTTTTTACTTTTCATGATTTGTAAATATTATTCAAGATGTTATACTTTGAAGACCAAACTCAAATTAAACTTATAGAAACTAGTAAAAATAGTTAAAGACTTTTTTTCCTTATAAGTTAAAACATAAAGACTGTAGTATTTCCTAGAAGACTCAAATTAAATGTTTTTTTGACTTCTTGGAGAACATAACTCATCAACTTCAAATTTCATTTGAACTAAAGGAAAAATATATTCTAAATAATGGACCGTGTTTGCTGGACTTAAAAATCAATTGGCCAGACTTTTAAATTAGATTGGACTAGCTGAAGCATCGGATACTCCTGTGTTGGTGGCGTTATCCCTTTCACAACAAAGGATGGATCATTGTCTTATGGATCTAATGACTGAAAGTGGTGGTTGTTGTTGAAAATGAGATTGATGAGGCCTGTTTCGTGAATTTGGATTTTGAAAGGATCAGGTTTTTGATAAATGGTTGTGATGGCGGTGGGAATAAACCTGCTTGAGGTGGATTTTGGGTTGTGGGATGTCAATAAATTTTGGCCAAATGGGTTTCTTTTGGGGGTGTTGGTTGCACTTCTCAAGATCACAATACTTTTTGGATTCTCACAAGAAAGATGACTTGATGAAAGCTCTATGCTTCAATGGAGCGTAAACTTGTAAAACAAGTAAACAACATAGGATGGCACCAGTTGTTAGGTTATTACCAGCAAAAGAATTATGCTTAAGATAAGATATTGACCAAGATAAATGATTCTTAGAGCTATCTAAGAATCTAAGATATATGCATGATGCACCAGTCTTCAAAAGAACATTACTGAAAAGTTTTATTGTTGCTAATTTTACCAATCATTCCATTTAATAAAAAAAAATTCAAATATAATTTTGGGAAATAATTGATCCCATCTAATTAACCCGTTTCAAATAGGAATGACTTATAATATTTTGGGAACTAGATTAAATGGAATGAAACGGGATTAATTTTTTTATCATTAAGAGCGGACACTATAAGTTGAAACCCTCTTTCAAAAAAAAAAAAAAAAAAAAATCTTTAACACCCGTCTAGTCTCTACACAAAACGGATTGCCTTGTTGGGCTCAATTTCTTCACTACACAGGACGGGCTCTGTTTATGTTTTCACTACCCAAAATGGGCCTTGAGAGCTCTTTTCTAGACAAATGGGTTGCTTAGATGGGCTTAATTTATTTACTATGCAAACCGGGCCTTGTGCACTTATCTTCATTACATGAGTGGGCTTCATGACTTTTCCTCTTTACATAAAACAAGCTGTTTTTGGGGTTCTTTAATTTTGTTCCAGGGTTAAGCATGAGATTGTAGTATAGAGAAACCTACATTTTCTGACATTGACATTGACTTTGTTAAAAAAAATGAAGCTAAGCTTCATACGTGAATGTTGTCTATATGTACCAGTCTTTATCGACCCTTTGCTTTTCTTCAATTTCAACCCCACCCACTTCTTTGAAGCCTCTAATTCCTATCTTTCCAAGTCCACCACTGCACTCAGCTTCTGTTGAGAAGATTTTGGGGAGTTCTGGGAGGGCCGTTGCAACAGATTTAAGCCCTGTTGCACTGTCTGTGGCAGCTTTTAATGTGCAGAAGTGTGATCTTCAGCTTAGTGAATTTATCATTGTAATGTAATGGTTCCAATTTCAATAATTTCACATGAATGAAAACTCGCCAACAATGATAGTATTCATCCTGTAATCCATATATTGGACCATGTTACATGTTGAAATGAAATGCATGAAGTTCTTAATTTGCTTCTAGTAAATCATTTATTTGACATAGAAGGAGAATGATAATCTCCAATTTAAGAGTGAAGTTGTTGTCTACTGTGAAAGATTGGAGAGCATTTTGAGCCAAAACCAGAGCTTGCTAGAGCGAAAAACGAAAACCACACAAAAATTTTCGCCAATCCTTTCTTTGTCACTCACTCTAGTGGAACCATTTATGAATGGCTACGAACATACCTAGATCTAGGCAAATTTCGTGGCCAACCCTAATCTCTTCACATTTACTTATTAGTCATTTGAGAATTGTTTATTTTGCTTATTTGTATAATTTATATTTATATATATCTAAAAGCTGAAGCGTAACATTTATTGTTGTTACGCTCCAGTTGAACCACATCAGCATATATGTCATTATCATTTTTATTTCTAATTTTCCTATAATTTTTTTTAACATTTACTCTTTTTTTATTTTAAAAATATTTACATTGTTTCTAACATTTCTCTATCTCTTACCTTTTCATCTTCCCACTACCCTCTACCTTAATATCACTCTTCATCATTCCTTTCATTTTCCTTTTTTTTTGGCAATTTCTTATTCACACTCTTACTATAAATTTGTCAATCTCTTCCATTTTTTACATAGTTTTCCCTCCAAAAAAAAAAAAAAAAGTTCTCTCTCTCTCTCTCTCTCTCTCTCTCTCTCTCTCAATTTTTTGGTGAATTTTTTATTTTTTTTTGCATCTCTGCTTTAGGTTGATAAATTGTTGTGTTCTTTAGAACTTTATATTGAGCTGATGCAATTTAGTTTTGTGATTTAAGTTTTTTTCTCTCTTTAATTGTTAATTTTATTACATGTGTTTTTCTTTAAATTCTTAGTTTGGGTTGCTTCGAATTCACATATTTAGTTGTTCTATATATGTTATTTTTGTACAACCTGACATTTGTTCTATGAAATTCCTTTCAGACTTCATACGTTATTTTTTCATTTGATTTTTTTTTTCTCTCCTCATGTGCAGTGATTGACTTCTGGTAAAAAATATTCTATTTATATATTTAGAAATCTATTTCTTCTTAATTCCAACTGTTTAAATTTTTTATGGGCCAAGGATTTTATTGAGCAATTAATATGAAAAATAAAATAAAAGTAAAATAAATTCTACAATAATTTGCTCTATAGGTGTCGGACCGTGTGCCTTACCAATCCATCCAACGACCAATTGGTGAATGATGAGGGGGCACAAATCTTTTATAACATTCGATCGCAGACCAAGCCCATTGGTATTGGAGCAAATTGTGAAATCTCTCACAATTCCTCCCTCACAATGCGGCTCCAATGACTCGAACCTATGACCTTGGCTCTGATACCACTTGTCGGACCGTGTGCCTTACCAATCCATCCAACGACCAATTGGTGAAGGATGAGGTGGCACAAATCTTTTATAGCATTTGATCGCAGACCAAGCCCATTGGTATTTGAGCGAATTGTGAAATCCCTCACAATAGGGATCGACTCCTATAAGTTATACATTGTTCCTTAAAAGTAGCGTGAGAGAAACTAATTTTTGGTCTGTCTATGTAACTAATGTTTCTAATCTTTTGAAAGTTTGTGGAGCATAAACCCAGCTAATTAGGCCATTTAAATCATTTGAATTAAAAATCAATTGTAACATAAGGAACAAAGGAGTCATAATGCATTTATGTTCTCCTCATATCGTGATAAATCTAAGTAGTTGAATAGTATTGTTGTTTTTGTTGTTTAATTTACCACTACTTCATATTTTTTCCTAAAAGCTACATACCATCGATTGTAACGCCAAATGGATATTTCAAAATTCATTTTCATGATTACTTTGTTGTGTGGTGAGTTGAAACATTGTTGGGTAATGATGTACGTTAGATTGTATGTGTAGTCTCTTGACTTGCAAAGGGTAAGTATTGATTTATGCTTAGTTTTTTTTTTTTTATTGATATTCTTTATAGCTATAATGGTTGAGGTCAAATGAGGCTTCATTAATTTATGCGAGGCTTCAATTTCACCCAACTGACAAGTAATAAAACAAGACAATTCATGTTTAGCTTTTAGGTTTATTCTTTAAAAAAAAAAATGCTTAGCTTTCTAGTAACCACCAATTTGTTTTGTTAACTCAACATCATAAAATAACTTTAATTTAGTTATATGGATAGGGTTTATCATTTTTCATGTTGCAAAAAAAAAAAAAAAAAAAAAAAAAAAATTTCAAGCTAACATCAATAGCACTATGATTGACCATTTAAATTCAGCCATATCCTCCATATCATTAAATTATTAATATTTTCTCATTTTTAAAATTTAAAAAAAAAATGAAACATATAATGTTTTAATTAAATACAAATAAATAAAATTTTCCTTATAAAATTGTACTCATTTTTTTTTAACATTTACACTTTTTTCAATATTTCTCATTCCTTTCACATTTTCATCTCCCCACTACCGTCTATCTTAATATCACTCTCCATCTTTTCCTTTATCTTTATTTATTTTGTTTCTTCTTATTCTTATCCTCTCAATTTTTTGTTGGATTTTTTATTTTTCTTGCATCTCTGCTTTAGGTTATTAATTTTTTATATTTTTAAGAACTCTACTTTGAGTTGATACAATTTAGTTTTGTGTTTTAAGTTTTTTTCTTTTTTGTTATCTTTGATTGTTAAATGTTATCCTATTACATTATAAAAAATATAATATTATTTTATTACATAGCATGATTTGGATAATTTTACCATATAAGAATTTTACATAAGTTATATAGACAAAAGCAAAACAACAACAACAACAACAACAACAATAATAATAATAATAAATATATTTATTTATTTATTTATGAGATAACTCTAAAAAAATTATCATGCGCGACGCTCGGGTGTGCGACTAGTGTGAAATAAAATGCTAAAAATTAGCTTATTTCCAAAATGTTGAAATTTAGATTATTTTGAAAAATAAAGGCAAAATGAAAAGTAGCGTAAGACCCACAAACAATATATAATTTAAGTTTAAGCAGAAAACTAGCTTTCAGTTGGTTGCCAAACGCTTAAAAAGCCATAACATAACCTTGACTTTGAAAGAGAAAAACAACTGCAAAAACAGAGAGAAAACCTTGAGAGAGATTCCAATTTGTCTTCAAACTTCTCACGGGCGGCGCTACGTTGATGCCAGGGGGTTCAAATGAACCCCCTGACCTGAAGAGAAAAAAAAATTTATATATTGTATTTTAAAATTTTTTTTTGTTTTGACCCCCTAAAATATAAACTTGAACACCCTGACCCAAAAAATAGAAGAATATGAAGATAAAAATATAGAAAAATTCACAATGCAGGATTAGAGAAACGTTCGTTTTGTAGTGGAGGAGATCATTTTTTCGCAGCTTTGCAGCAGAGGAGGTCCCTCTATCACGGTGGCTTCTAGTGGTGGCCATGCTAGTTATAGACAGTAGATGAAACACTCATGGGCTATGGCTTGCTGGCGATCTCCATAGATTTAGAGAGAGAGAAATTAGTTGGTCAACAGCAAAATAAAAAGAAAGAAGTATTGAGATAGGTAAGGAAACTAATTGGAATGACATGTTCTACTTTGCTACTAATTAAGATTTATTTTTTTAGAAAAATCAATATATTGATAGATTGCCACGTTGTAGCCATGCAACCATTTTTTTTACGGTCAAATATATGCACAAAACAGTGAAACACTATCTAATAGATGACCAACTAATTAATATTTGCAAATTTTTTAGAAGGAAATATGTATAGTAAATATATAATTATAAATTATTAAATTACTAAATTACTATTATAATGTCATCTAACCAAGAATAACTCTTTTTTTTTTTTTTCAATTTTTTGATCGACCAATCTAATTTTTAAAACCATTGATAGAAATATGGAAAGACTTAAGGGAAAATAAGGATGTATTTTTTAAATACTTTTGATTAGATAATAAGTTTAATATATTAAAATAGTGTATCGATATACACGATTTTTCAAATATTCCATTCCATTAGTCAACTCAAAATATTCACTAGAACGTAATTCAAAACCTTGTGGTTAATATAATGATAAAGACCAATAAATTGGCAAAATTGACCCCCCCTAAAAAAAATTCCTGGAGCCGCCACTGAAACTTCTCCATTGAGAATCCTGGGAAGGTTCTTTGGTCCAACAACCATTGATCACCCACATGTGTAGGTTGAACCTTAATGAAGTAATTTCATGCTCAGCTGCCACTTCCACAAAATCAATGGTTCGTCTGTAATGTGCCAGACTCAAGATTCAAGAAGAACATCTCTGTTGTTGTGATAAAGAAATTTGAGGAAAAAAAAAAAAACATTCTATTTGTCAATCGAGAAGAGTTCCATGTGGACCAAATTGACTCCATAGCCCGTCCATAAATCTCATAATCACCAGGAAAGAAGGGTGTCTCCCATTTCATAATTTCCCTAGGTTGCTTCACCAAAACTTTTCCAATGATATTCAAAGGTCCACGGTACTCAAGCATGGTGCACTCTTTCTGCTTAGATTGAATTAGAGATTTCCAGTCATGAATAATCAGCCCATTACGCATCTCATTAGGCAAAGCTACTCCAGACCCATACACACAAAGTTGAGCTCCATTACACCTAAACCCAGGAGATTCAACGTGATTTTCTCAGATTTTTCTCAAGAAATTTTGCGAATAAGCAAGAACCGTCGACACAGTTATTCTCACGTTAGTTAACTTAGTCCTGGCTAATGCTCAGTTTCCTTAAATGACTTTTTAGACCCCAGAGTTAACGAAAAGACAAGTTAAATGGGACAGAAATCTCACGAAAAAAGTGAGGAACATTTGTAATTCTCATATTTGTAATGCTCAGTTTCCTTAAATGACTTTCATTTTGGGCATGATGAAGCTTCCTGATAATGTGGTCCTTCAGTACCCATTTCCTGTTGTATTATAATTTGGAGGCTGTTTTGAAGATAACAGGACATGGGACTTGATTTTCAGATTAAGGGATCCAAAAAGAGGTCTCTAGAAGCGTTTGTTAAGTGTCACCCCAAGGATGTTGCCGATGAATTAATGATTTGTGAGTTTTTAAGCATTATGAAGAAAATGTCAATCTCTAGGAATTGTCTAAAAATATATAATTGAAATTGGATCCTTGAAGAATTAATTCTAGGCACTGAGGGATGATTGTTCTTTTAACAATTCGCTTAAGATCTTATAAAGCAAATTTAACAAAAGAACCACTTTTACTTGAAGTTTTGAATACAAGAATTACGCTGCACATAAGCATACAAAGTTCTAAATTAACATGGCTTCTTTAATACATTCCTTCGCAAAAAGGCTTTTAGGATTTGAATTGATTAAAAAGCACAGACCAAAACACACATTACATAGTTGAACGGACCAAGCACAGTCCACCAAGACACCCCTACACTAGAAGAGAAAACAAATCATCTATTGATCATTTGAACAAGGGATATTAAACAAGCATGAAATTATGACACATCAAGTAGGAATGCCAAATCCCTTGCTTAATCCAGGCATTATTATCTTTCAGTAGTTTCTTGCCCCTGTAATTCACAAAAAAAGTTCGTTAGCTCAACATTTTATACATGGGTAATTGGAAAATGATAATAGGGAAGGTCATGGGATTAAATAAGGCAACAATTTTCGCTTAGCATTTTGATCATGAATAAGAAATGAAAATGTAATTGCACAATTTGTTAGGATAATCTACTCAAAATTAATAAATAAGAAGTCTTACGATCATATTTTCTAAGTAATTGGCTTATCCATTTACAAAGCGCACTTTACTTGTAAATTGAGTAGGTCTAAGCTGGGTTTGATACATATCAAGTGGTTGTATTAAAGATATAAAGGTTGATCCAAGAAACAAGTGAAGAAAAACTATTTTACTGAAGCTCGACAGAAACATTTATCAAGATTCACTGGGCAGCTCGACACTAGCTTGACACTAGCTCGATCTATCAAGCTTTACGAATTTAGAAATTTTAGATTTGAATTTCGGCCCATGTTGATGTATTTGTTTAAGATTTCTTCTCTCATAACCTTAGACATATATATATATATATATATATATATATATATGGCTTATTTTAAGAGCCGTCACACACGAATACAAAGACCAAGAGTTTATTTTTCTCTGTGAGAAGTTACTGGGTTTGTACGCCATAAGGTTTTATAACAAAGTGCTTCCTGATCTTCATTGTTGATGAAGTGAAGAATTTTGCGGCCAGCAACAATCATTTAAGTTGCTGGAGTTAGTCACATATCTATGCAAAGGAGTTAGTCACAGATTGGAGATTTGTGCATCAAACGAAAGAAGGCTACTATAAGATCAAGTCCAATTGGGTATTGGAGCAAAGATTCAACTGTAAGTTGGTATTTTAGGAAAGACTGGGGTAGTGGTAAAATTCCTCATACTTGTAACCGTTTCATTATTGATTAGTGGATTCTTAGGAGTAGTGACCTTAAAATCACCCGATGGGGTTTTTTCCTTGTAAGAGGTTTACCCTATTTGTCAACAAATCACCGTGTTAGTTTAATTTCCGCTACATTTAGTTTATTTGGTGATTTGTTGGTGCCTCCGCGATTTGCATGTAATTTGACATAATTAATCAACTTAGGTAATTGAATTAATTAACTAGGGTTAAGCTATCTTAACCCAAAAAGTGTTATTAGAACAGACACTTTCTGATTAGGTTTTAATCTTTGCTATATGATCCATTGACCCCTGTTATTATGGATCGTGGACAATCTTTGATTACACCTTCTCTTTTTTATGGTACTAACTATGCATACTGGAAAGTACGCATGAAAGCTTTTTTGCAATCTTTGGATGAAAAGGTATGGTTCACCGTCGAGGTTGGATGGACCAAACTTATTGATCCGCCTGCATCTTGGGATGATGACAAGATCAAAGCAACAAATTTCAACAATAGGGCGTTGAATGCCTTGTTTAGTGCTATGACTAACGAGGAGTTTATGAAAATCTCATCTACTGAGAGTGCAAATGAAGCATGGACAATTCTTTAAAACACTTATGAAGGTACCAAAGCTATGAAAGATTCCAAACTTCAAAGGCTTACCACTAGCTTTGAAGAAATTAGAATGGATGAAGAGGAAGCGTTTTGTGAATTCTAAGCCAAGCTCAAGGATATAGTGAATTCTGCTTTAATTTAGGTGAAAAGATTCTAGGGCCTAAAATTGTGAGGAAAATCCTCAGATCTCTCCTAGAGCAATTTCATGCTAAGATCACCACCATTGAAGAGTCAAAGGACATTGACACTATTCCTTTGATGGAGTTGATTAGGAATCTGCAAACTTATTAATTAGGTTTAGTTAGGATTGGCAAAGGGAGTAAGAACAAGAATATAGCTCTAAAAGCCAAGAATGATGAAGAAGATGAGTCGTCTGAAGATGAGAACTCAAGGCTCAAATTTTACATTACCAGACAATTCAAGAAGTTCATCAAGAATGTGAATGTCAAAGTAAATGACAGGGATTGCAAGCAGCCTAGATTCTCTCAGTCTAAAACTCAAGAGAAATTTAAAAGAGAATCCAAAGAAGGTGGACAAAGCAGCAACATTCAAACTAGTCCAAAATGCTATGGGTGTTAAGGGTATGGACAAATAAAGCTAGAATGTCCTACCTATCTCAAGTCAATTGGCAAGAGCAAAGCCCTAGCTACCACCTTGAGTGATATTGAACCAGATGTAGACTCAGAGGATAGTGATTAAAAAGGGATAGCCAGCGCCTTCACAGCCACTGTTGATTTGTCCAAAAAGTCCGAAGAACTGGTTGATGAGGAAGAGGAATTGATGAAGTCCAAATTTGAAGAGATGGATGAAAAAGATGATATCCATACTGCCTATTCAAAGCTTTTCAAGATTTCCAAGAAGGATGAAAAGATTTATAGGCTAGCCACAAGGAAGCTAAGTGAAGTGGAATTGGAATGAGAAGAACTCTCCACTAAAGTTGATGAAGTAAATCAAACCATTAGAGCATTGCAGTTTGAAAACAACTTCCTAGCTGAAAAGGCCAAGAAACTGGATGCTGAGCTGTTTCAAGTGAGAGCTCAATTGGAAAGGACTTCAAGTGCTAAGCTAGATGAAATGCTAAATTTCCAAAAGGCTGCATCCGATAAAACCGGTCTTGGGTATGATCACTCTCTCTCTTCTTGTAGTACTTCCTCTAGTGCTTTGAATAATGTTGTGTTTGTTTCTCCTGCTTCTAATGTTGAACTTGAGATAATTGAACCCAAAACTGAAAATATTAGTGAGGTTAAAAATGATAAGGGAAAATCCATTCTAAGAGTGCCCCCTAAGGTTGTTAAAGAAGTTAAGTAGAACAATCATCACTTCACCAATAAGAAGTCTCAACCAAAGAAACCATACTTTCATCATCACTGTGGAGCTTCAAGACACACTCGTCCAAATTGCTATAAATGGTTTGCCAAACAACAAAGTAACAATGTGTTATCTTTTGGAGGCCAAAATCATCTTCAAAACTCTTTAGCTCATTTTTGGGAACTCTTAAAGGCTGTGATGTTCTTAACAAATTTCAATGGGTTTAATCCTCTTTCTTATTCACCTATGCAGAGGTCTCAGAACAGGAAAACTTCATCTTCCTCCAAGTCTCCTGTTTGGAAGGAAAAAGACTTCTTCAATTGATTCCATCCCTTTCTTGCATTTCTTGTTTGTTTGTCTGTTTTTGAGTCAGTCTAGTTTTTATTGTTTTTTAATATGTTTTTTTGCTTGTTTTGTTTATTGCAGTGTGTTTATGTACAATAGATTTGTGTAAATTTGGAATGGATCAAAACTACAAGATATGGATCCATCACATTGAAGAGTGGTATGAGTCGTCACCTAGATTAGGTCTAGCTAGAGTTTTGATTTGAGACATAAGATGAGTATTTATAAGTTAAAAGGGTCTATTGGCTGGCCCATATCAAAGCATGATGTTTTGGGCCTTTAAAAATGAAATTTTAAAACCCCCCAGAAAATCTGACTGTCCAGTTGGCCCAACTAAAAAATGGTCTTAACTTACTCAATATAAGTCCAAATTAGGAAACATTTGAATTCAAATTGAAGCCCATGATGTCTATTCTTCAATGAAATAAACTGCACTAAAAAAGTCTTTGTAGATCAAAAGTTATGGTCAAAACAATGAGCAAAGATCATTTTTCAATATTGATTTCTAAGCGATTTGGACATTTTTGGGTTGTGATTACTTTCAAACTATTATAACTCTTTAATTACTCTTGGTTGAATATGTCAAGCTCATCATTGGGGCCGGGGACCAAAATTCATTAACGGGTACAAAATGCGGTGTCTACACTATAGAAATTATTTTTTTACCTCACCAATAATAGCTCGTAATAAACTACCACTTAAGTTTATTGGTGGCTAGTTGTTATTAGTTTTTTAAGTGTTTTGAAAATATTATAGATATAGCATTTCTCTTTGTTTTTTTAGCATTTATGAGCTCTTTGTATTTTGTAGTATTTTTTTACACAATTCTATTTTTTGCGGTCTAAGTTACTAGTTGTAATGCTTATCTATCTCTGTTGCTTGCACGTATACATGGTAACCTTAGTTATCACGGTTCAATATATTCTTTTGTGCCACATTCTCACATTCTCTCTGTCTTAAGAATGAGTGCTACAAGCCTACAAGAGTTAATCCTCTATGCATATATACATGTCTATTGGATTCAATATCTGTCTGCCAACTTGTCAAATAGCTAATGGATATTTTTTTTAATTAAAATTTCATTTAGAGTATTATTATTGATGCTCTAAATTGGGTTAGATCGCATTGGCAAAACAATCTTCCTATGGCTTGACCACTGACACCCAGTTGGAACACTTCTGCTTAAATTTGGAAATATATAGGATTGTATATAATGCAACAATCTATGAAGCTTTGGTGGATTCAGTCTTAAAAAATAGAACTTAGTTTAGTCATACTCCAAAGCCAATAAGTCTTGTAGATCCAAAGTAAAGGATAAGGCCACATGGACCAAAACTAAGTCAGGTTGCTTCTCTTATGTAGCCACATATCCAGAGCTTTATATGCTTTAGGGAGGTCCTAGACTGTTCGCTGTGTGTCATATTTGATTCATCAAATAATTGGGCAGTGATGGGTGATTGGTCTTCTATTGGTTTAAAATCTTATATAATAAATTGAAACTTAGATTAATTGTTTTATTCTCTACAGCCACAAGCTACTATAATCTAAAACTTTGAGTTTAAATGGAAATTAAACGAAACATCCATTTTTACTTGTATACTAAAATAATGTTGCATAAAGCATCTAAATTTCTAAACTAACATGGCATCTTTGATGCATTCCTTCCTATAAAGACTTTTAGGAATTGAATTGATTATTAGTACAAACACATAATCACACAGTAAATGAAGAAGACTCCTACACTTGAAGAGAAAGAAAATCATCCATTGATCATTTCAACAGGGGATATTAAACTAGCTAGAGATTAAGATCACGACTCATAATCCCTTGCATAATCCAAGCATTATTAAAGACATTTACTCTCTTCTAGTTGTTTCAGGCCTCTGCAATTCACAAAAAAGTTCATTAGCTCACCATTTTATACCTTGATAATATAAAAAAAAAAAATAACCATTACAAGGTTACAAGGTCATGGGTATTAATAAGATGACAATTTCTGTTTAGCAATTTGACCACGAGTGAGAAATGAAAATCCAATTTTAAAATCAGCTATGACAATCTACTCAAGATTAATATAAATGTAAACATAAAATTTCCATGCTTTTTGAAAAGAAGTATATGGGAACTGAATGAAATCAATGAAATCAACGTAAATGACTAGGACACACTACTTAGAGTAATCTTATAGTAATTAAAATGAAATGCCTCTTACTTGAGCTCCACTTGGTCTACCTCTATGAATCCCCAAACCAACAAAAGAACTTTTTATCAATTGTAGTTCCTTAATGACTTCCTCCATATTGATTCTCTCTTTCGGAGATTCCAATGAACATAAGATTCCAATATTAAGGATTGAGAGTAAGCACTTTTGGATATCAACATCAATATGCCTAAAGTCCTCAGTATTATTAGCTTCTTCTACAATTTCATTGTCATTGTCATCTTCTTTTGTTGCCCTCATTGTTGCAGTTGCTACTTCCATTTCTTCAACTTCTCTTGGCAAAAGCATTGGGTCAACAACTTGAATGAGCCTTTTTGGTAAGGACATCTTAACAAAGTTATGGAGATTGAGACCATCTTTAAACATATCATCAGTGGGTCTCCTTCCTGTGAACATTTCCAACACAAGGACTCCATAACTATATACATCCCCCTCAGTTGATGCTTCACCGCCCATGCCATACTCTACAACTCATGGAATGGAGGGTGTGGGGCCAGAGAATTTGGCGACCCCGGCCCACTATATGCTAAGCCCAAAGCCCATGCCGAGGATAAAGATACATCCGAGGATGGGTCAGGGAAGCTCCATTCATCAGGAATACCACCGAGGACGACCGTGTCCTCGGCTCGCATGAGTCGTTGAAAGAAAGAACAAAGCGCCTTCAAGAGTAACCCTTCAGAGCAATTCAAGACAGAAGCAAGTATAACGGTTTGGCCATAGAAGCATGGTGGAGGAGCAATCTCAGGAAGAACTATCACCTCTCTATTAAATGCTCACAACTAATATTCTGGCCGCATTAAATGAAGAAATGACCTCTTAACAGTGCCGCCTCAGTTGCTACCACCTACAGAAGGGATGGGAAGGTGGCTGATGGGACGGGAACTTGAATGATGACCTGCATGATCGACAAATGGAGGGCTAGGATTAACAAAAAGGGGGTATAAAATGTAACAAGTCCTCCAAAAAGGCAGACGACAATTCGAGGAGAGAAAAAGAATGATAACGCTCGTGTAATCTTTGTAACCTAGTACCAATGAAGAAATAAGAAGGAGACTCTCAAAAATAGTGGCCGAGGAGCCTAATCTTGTGTTTACATTTCGTATTTTCTTGTCACTCGACCCATGCATTACCATGCTTAATCATATAACCCTCGCTAGAGCCTAGTTCTTTGTCCCGCTCTCTACAAATTCATTGTATCGGGCCAGCTGGGCTTGAGTCTATTCGTCCCCAAGGAAGAGTGCTCGAATCAGGTCCCTACAATTGGTGCCGTCTGTGGGAAGAACTTGTGCGTTAGTTAGGGCAACGATCAAGCATGGCAGGAACAAGTCCTCTCCAAGCAGGATCCCATTAGTCCAAACTGGCGAAGTCCCAGCAGCAGGATACCTTCCCTAACCCCTGGCGTGGTCGAAACGAAGAGAACGAAAGATTTCAAGAGGGAAGTGTGCACACCGCACAAACCAGTAGAAGCCACACCCGCGGGAACAGCCGCGCATTGCGGAGGAAGGATGACGATCAGACTGTACAGTCAGAAGAGGTCAGGAGCCACACATCCAAAAGACAGAATGATAATGTTAGGACATATGTGTTTACATGTTAGGAACATATGTCATATTTTATGTAAATTGGCTAATCCTTTGACAAAACGCACTCTACTTGTAATTGGGTAGTTCTAGGTGTTTTTAATACTTCAAGAAACAATGTTTCAAGATCAAGTGTTGAAGTCATCAAGTCTGTCCAAGAAAAAGCAAGTTGAAGTGCAGAAATTTTAAATCTCGACACCTGCTCGACACCTACCTCGACACCTGCTATCTGTCGAGACTTAAAAAGTCAGAATTCCAATATGATTTTCTTGGGATCCGTGAATGTGTTTTTGGGCCTTCTTTTCTTCTAACCCTAAACATATTTAAGGAGTGTTTTAAGAGCCGTCAACATAGACACAAGTTGCATAAGCATTGAGCAATCCTTGTTCAAGCAAATTGTGCTCTGAGACGAAGTTCTTAACCTAGATCATCTTCTTCAAGAAGTTGCTGTGTATTGTGCACCTTAGGGTTTTGTGACCAAGCATCTTCCTGATCTTCATGCATAGGATGATCTGAAGAACTCTGCAGCCAACCTCTCATTCTAAAGATGGTGATTGAAGTCGCGTACTGGGATCCGCGCATTTGGTTAGTCACGTACTTGGGAGCCGTGCATCAAAGGTGGGAACTGTCGCTACAGATCAAGTGCAATTGGGTATTGGGGTAAGGGTTCAACTGTAGGTTGGTAAGGTACTTGGGATTCCTTATTTGTAACCGCTTGATTTGATAATAGTGGAGTTTCGGGAGTGGTGACCTGAAAATCACCCGGTGGGGTTTTTGCCGTTAGGATTTTTCCCCATTCCTGAACAAATCACCGAGTTATTTATTTTTCCGCTGCATATTTAGTTTTTGGTGATTTGTTTGTGCTGCCACGCGTTTGCATGATAAATTGATTAATTAATAACTTGGTTTAAATTAATTAATTAGTTTAAATCACAATGGGTCATTCAATTTGTGGCCTATCAAGTGGTATCAGAGCGGGCACACTCTGATTAGTTATTAATCTTTGCTGTGATTGATCCATTGACCCCTGTTTGTCATGGATAGAGGACAATCTCTTATTATACCTCTTTTATTTGATGAGACTAACTATGCCTACTGGAAAGTACGCATGAGAGCTTTTTTGCAGTCCTTAGATGAGAAGGTGTGGCAAGCTGTGGAGATTGGCTGGACAAAGCCAAAAGAAGCGCCGGCTGATTGGGATGAAGCCAAGATCAAGGCGGCGAACTTCAACAGCAGAGCTTTGAATGCTCTATTTAGCGCTGTCACCAATGAGGAGTTCAAGAAGATATCCTCAACAGAAACTGCCAAGGAGGCGTGGACCATCCTCCAGACAACCTATGAAGGAACAAAGGCTGTCAAGGATTCAAAGCTACAGAGGCTCACTACTAGCTTTGAAGAAATTAAGATGGAGGAGGATGAGTCGTTCGATGAGTTCTATGCCAAGCTGAAAGACATAGTGAACTCAGCCTTCAATCTTGGGGAAACCATCCCTGAACCCAAGGTTGTAAGGAAGGTGCTCAGATCTCTACCCGAGAGATTTCATGCCAAGATTACGGCAATTGAAGAATCAAAGGACATTGATAAAATTCCTTTGACTGAGCTGGTTGGGAACTTGCAGACCTACGAGCTAGGGTTATCAAGAATAGGCAAGTCAAGCAAGGGCAAGAGCATGGCCCTGAAGACGAAGAGCAGTGATACTGATGAGTCTTCCGATGATGAAGATTCCAAGATGAAGTCCTACATTACAAGGCAGTTCAAGAAGTTTATGAAGAATGCCAATGGGAGGAGCTTCGACAAAGACCGAAGGCAATCCGGTTCCTCACAGTTCAAGAGCCAAGACAAAGGAAGAAAGGATGCCAAGGATGGCGGTCAGTACACTGTTCCTGCAGAACCAAAGTGTTTTGGGTGTCACGGGTTTGGACACATGAAGAATGAGTGTCCTACTTATCTAAAGAGCATTGGGAAAAGCAAGGCTCTAGCTGCAACCCTTAGTGACACTGAGCCTGAAGATGATTCCGATGATGAGGATGACGGAATCCTAAATGCTTTCACTGCTTCAGTCAATTCTACTGATGGGATTGTTGAAGAAGAAGAAGAAGAATTGGTGGACACTGAATGTGAAAAGATGGATGACAAAGATGATATCCATTCAGCCTATGAGAAGCTTTACAAGCTTTCTGAAAAGCATGAGAAGCTATACAGGCTGGCCACCAAGAAGCTCAGTGATGTGGAACTCGACAGAGAAGAATTGTCCACAAAGTTTGATGAGGCGAATCAAACTATTGGTGCACTGAGATTTGAGAATAACTTCCTGGCTGAGAAGACCAAGAAGCTTGAAGCAGAGCTGTTGCAAGTTAGAGCTCAACTGGAGAGGACTTCAAGTGCAAAACTTGATGAGATGCTCAGCAACCAGAAATCTGCTTCAGATCGAACAGGTTTAGGGTATGGTCTTTCTATCTCTAATTCTGCTTCTACTAGTTCTACTGTTTTTGTTCCTCCTGCTAATACTGTTAAAATTGAGAACACTGATGATAAAACTGAATTAGCTAGTGAGAACATAGACAAGGAAAAATCCATCTTAGGAGCACCCCCTAAGTTAGAAAAGAAAGATGCTAAACTCCCTAAGGATAAGAAGGCTAACTCTCAAAAGCCTAAACAAAAGAAGCAGCATCTCTGTTATCATTGTGGAGCTGCCGGTCATACTCGACCAAATTGCTACAAGTGGTTAGCCACCCAACAGAGCAACAGTATGACAGCATCTGGGAGCCAAAGTCAGCTTCAATCCTCTCTTGCTCCTCTTGGAGATCTTCTGAAAGCCATCATGTTCCTTTCGAACTTGAACGGTTACAATTCTTCCTCCTCACCGCCGGTTCAAGGTTTTAATCAAAGGAAAGGCTCTTCCAAGGTGTGGAAGAAAAAGGACTCAAAGTGATTTCATCACTTTCTTCTCCCTTCTTGTTTTTCTCTTTTGTTGCATTGCATGTGTGTTTTGCATTTTTTTTTAGTCAGTCTAGTTTTTGCATTGTTTTGCTTTGTTAACATGTTTTTGTGTATTTACTTTCAGTTTTGTTTATTTTGTTTTTGATATAAAAATTAAAAAAAAAATTGGAAAATTGAAAAATACAAAAACAGTGTGTGTTTTGTGTACTTTGGTACTTGTGTACCTTAGATGGCCAATGAAACAAAGTTTTCTAAATTTTGTATCTCTTGTAGCTTAGATGAGCATCTTTATGCACAACTAAGCAAGTGAGCTTTGTGGGTCGTGTTTGTGATGAGTAAGATTAGGTTATTTCTTAAACTTAACACTCATATCACTCTTTTTGACGGGTAGGACTAGAAAATCCTAAGAGAAAGGCATAAATAACCATCTCACCACTGTTGCCCGCCAATCATTAATGACATCGGTATGTTTCGGCATAGCAAAAGTGTGATGTCAATGACATTTGTGTGCTTAGGCATAGCAAAATTGAAATGTCAAAATATCAATGGGTATTTCTTTTCTTTCTCATAAGCCCATGTATGATATGCTTTAAAAAGAAAATATGCAAAGAAATAAAAAGCAAAAAGATTAAAATGCTTTAAAATGGTTGCAAGCGTGTATTCTAGGAGATGTGGGAGTTATAGGATGTACCTCGAAGGTGATAGTCCCCATCAAACAGTTATGATTGTGTGTGAGTTAAAGTTATTTTCTCATATCTCAGATCATCATAACATGTATACACATATGCAAATCTTGCGATGTTTTTCACACACTACACGCAATATTCTTTGCTACTTTTGATACATGTGCAGGTACAATGTGATTTGGCCATCACAAAGGTTTACATGTGCTTTTGTATGCTCACTAAACTGTCATGACTTATTTTTGAAATATAAAATTTGTTAGACTTGTTTAGTGTGTGTGTGTGTTCTTGGGAGATCCATGTGCTTAATTTTTCATTGAGAGATGATTTTTGAGAGGATTATATGTTGATTGGATCATGGTTGAGGTGCATGTCTTGATTGCATTCATGTCTGTGTTTTTCACCTCTCGAAAAACTGCATTTCAAAGCTGGCTCGACACCTTCTCGATACCTCCTCGATACCTGGTCAGCTGTTGAGCCTCTAAAGCCTTTTTTTTATCGCAATCTCGTCACTTCCTCGACACCTGGTGGATCGATCGAGATTCTCTCTGTCTGCTCGATACCTTCTCGACACCTCGTCGATCGATCGAGCTTCTTATGTTGGATGAGCTGTTTGGTACCTCGATACCTCCTCGATACCTTAGCTGTCGAAGGCATATTTTCTCGACACCTTTCTCGACAGCATCTCGATACCTCTCGACACCTCTGCTGTCGAGATTTACTGGAGGTTCTATAAATACCTCTGTCGCGATTTTTCTCTCATTTCTCTCGATCTCTCTTCGATCTGTCCGAGGCGGTTGGTCTTCCTGTGCACTTTTCTTCAATCCAATCTTCATCCCAAGTGATTTTCAGCTTTTCTTGCTTCAAATCAAGTGGTATGATCTTCTTTTCCATTTCTTTTCATGCATTTCATGATTTGAAACTTAGGTTTTGGGATTTTTTTGAAAACTTTGGGTTTTTCAAAATCTTTGAGTTATTGGTGAAATTTTGGGTTGGTTTTTCAATAAAAAGTGTTTAGAATGTCATGCATTGCATTCCATGTGCATTAGAATGATATTTTCATGCATTTAGTTGTGTGATTCTTGAATGTGTGCTGCTAGGATTGGATTGGGCTGAGCCCATGATGCTTTTTATGTTTGCATGTAACATGATCATGCATTCCCATGCATACGTCCATTTTGTTCAATATATTGTCATATTTGAACTGTTTGGGACTTTTCTGATTGTCTACCCCTCTCTTTCTCTTTTTTCTTTCTTTTACGTTAGTTGCATCTATGGCACCTAAACGTAAATCCACTCCGGCTCGGAACCCTCTGCGTTCTGGAGCTTCTTCATCTTCTGATACTGCTCTTCATAACCTTCGGTTCCGTGATGGAGATGCCTACAAGGCATTTACTGAGAACTTCTCTAAACGAGGTGTTCATTCGGAACGCCACGTTGTTCTGGCGGACTTCGCCGACACTGACCTTCCCTCTGTCATTCACAGTAGGGGATGGGAGTCACTGTGTGACGTCCCGGTCACTTGTCCTCTCGTGCTGATTCAGGAGTTTTACTCCAACATGCACGGGATTGATCGTTCAGTACCTCTCTTTTTCACTCGCGTTCGAGGTACGCGCATTGCTGTCACACCGCAGCTGGTTGCGGATGTGCTTCATGTTCCTAGGATAGAGTTTCCTGACTATCCTACTTGTGAGCGACTGAGGACTGTGTCCAGGGATGAGCTCATTTCTGCTTTTTGTGAGCGCCCTTTTGAGTGGGGTGAGCATATGTACACATCATGTAGACCTTTTGCTAAAGGTCCTAGATTCCTTAACATGGTGATGACTTTTGTACTTCATCCTCTCTCCCATTATAACTCTATCACAGAGCCTCGTGCTCGTTTCTTGCTTTCTCTACTTGAGCATCTCACGATAGATTTTCCTTCTCACTTCATTTTCTCTATCATAGATGTTCATTTAGATGCGGCGTCCCGTGATAAGCTCATCTTTCTTTCCGCTATCACGAGGATTCTACGCCATTTTTCCATCCCTTTCCCCGTGTCCGACCACTTCACACACATCTCTGCCATAGATGCCGCTATCGTAAAACGTAGTCAGGCACAGTTCAGGGCGAGACAGCCGGATTCCACTCCGCCCTCCCATTCGGCTCCATCCAGATCTGTTCCATCTACATCGACTCCTCTTCCTTCCTCCAGCGATGTATCTCTTGGAGATATTATGGCGCAGCTGCAGCGCATGGATGCTCGCCTTGATACACTCACCACTGAGTTGTATCAGGTGAACGTTCATGTTGGTCGTATTGCACGACGGCAGGCGACCATGGGTGGTTTTGCATCTGAGGCTTCTCCTCCACCACCTCCTCCAGTTGCTTTAGAGTCTGATGCTGAGGATGATGATGATGATAGTGATGACGATGATGCTTCAGATGATGATGATGGAGATGCTAGCTCTACTGATGAGATGTCTACATGACACTCTACCCTTTGTCACTCGTGACAAAAAGGGGGAGTAGTTTTGGGATTATGAGAGTAGTCATCTTAGGGGGAGAGTTAGTATAGGACATTTTTGATAGGGGGAGTGTTCATACTTTTTGAGGGATGTAGTGAGGCTTTAGATGTATCTTTTCTTTTCATTCTTTATAGATACATTGGTCTTGTATATCAGTTTTACATACATTGTACTTATCTTTCTATATATGTGGATGTATGTTTTTCTTATTCACCTATCTCTTCATGTGTTGTTTCTTTTCTTTCTTTATACACATGTTCTTTATATTTGTATGCAATCTAGTTAATTCTGTTTCACACAAGATGCCTTGATGAGTTTTGTTTATAAGTGTTTCAGAAATACAGGTTGTCAAAGTCTACTTGCCATAAACTCTCTTTTTGCATAGTTCTTCAAGAGTTTGTGTTAGGATAGATTTTATTGTATTTAACAAGTGAATATGAGTTGAGTGATTTATGACTTCTCTTATATGCTCATTTGTTTGTTGTGGTTTTGTCACGGATTGCCAAAGGGGGAGATTGTTAGGACATATGTGTTTACATGTTAGGAACATATGTCATATTTTATGTAAATTGGCTAATCCTTTGACAAAACGCACTCTACTTGTAATTGGGTAGTTCTAGGTGTTTTTAATACTTCAAGAAACAATGTTTCAAGATCAAGTGTTGAAGCCATCAAGTCTGTCCAAGAAAAAGCAAGTTGAAGTGCAGAAATTTTAAATCTCGACACCTGCTCGACACCTACCTCGACACCTGCTATCTGTCGAGACTTAAAAAGTCAGAATTCCAATATGATTTTCTTGGGATCCGTGAATGTGTTTTTGGGCCTTCTTTTCTTCTAACCCTAAACATATTTAAGGAGTGTTTTAAGAGCCGTCAACATAGACACAAGTTGCATAAGCATTGAGCAATCCTTGTTCAAGCAAATTGTGCTCTGAGACGAAGTTCTTAACCTAGATCATCTTCTTCAAGAAGTTGCTGTGTATTGTGCACCTTAGGGTTTTGTGACCAAGCATCTTCCTGATCTTCATGCATAGGATGATCTGAAGAACTCTGCAGCCAACCTCTCATTCTAAAGTTGGTGATTGAAGTCGCGTACTGGGATCCGCGCATCTGGTTAGTCACGTACTTGGGAGCCGTGCATCAAAGGTGGGAACTGTCGCTACAGATCAAGTGCAATTGGGTATTGGGGTAAGGGTTCAACTGTAGGTTGGTAAGGTACTTGGGATTCCTTATTTGTAACCGCTTGATTTGATAATAGTGGAGTTTCGGGAGTGGTGACCTGAAAATCACCCGGTGGGGTTTTTGCCGTTAGGGTTTTTCCCCATTCGTGAACAAATCACCGAGTTATTTATTTTTCCGCTGCATATTTAGTTTTTGGTGATTTGTTTGTGCTGCCACGCGTTTGCATGATAAATTGATTAATTAATAACTTGGCTTAAATTAATTAATTAGTTTAAATCACAAGGGGTCATTCAATTTGTGGCCTATCAGATAAGATGGCCTTGTAGCGAGAAATAGACGATTTGAGAAGAAAGCTGCGCCATGCAGAACGAAGGCAGACCCGTCCTAGTCTTGACACACCCTCCGACGAAGGAAGCGACGATGACTACAGACGGAGATCAAGGACTCTTCCAAGCGAGACCTTCTCCCATGAAGAAGAGCACTATCAGAGGCGTAGACGTAGAAGCTTGTCCCCTAAAGGCGTGGGGAGTGATGCCATGAGCAGGGCGTTGGACCAGCTCTCCAGATCACCTTTCACCCGTCACATCGAAGAGGCTGTGCTTCCTAGGCGATTTCAGCAGCCGACCTTCGCCGTTTATAACAGCAGGACGAACCCTGTGGAGCGTGTGAGCCAGTATAACTAGAGGATGGTTGTCCACTCCAAGAATGAGGCACTACTGTGCAGGGTCTTCCCCTCTAGTCTGGGACCGGTGGCGATGAGATGGTTCAATGGCCTGACAACGAGTTCCATTGGCTCATACAAGCAGCTGACCTAAGCCTTCGGCTCCTGATTCGTCACAAACAGCAAAACTCCTAGGCCCTTGAGTGCGCTGTTGGCTCTAACCATGCGTGAAGGGGATATTTTAAAGGCCCACTCGAACCGATTCTGGGAGATATACAATGAGCTGGAAGGCAAGTATGCAGATGTCACCGTGAGCACCTTCACAAACAGCCTCCCGACGAGGCATGGCCTGAGGAAGTCTCTGACCGGTAAACCCGCCACTAATATACGCCAGCTGATGGACTGGATCGATAAGTATAAGCGAGTTGAAGAGGATCAGCTGCAAAGCAAAGGAAAGGAGAAGGTTATCCTTCAAGAGAGGAGAGATTTCAGGTCGGACAGGTACAACAACAATCGCCCAAGGAGGGACTTTGCAGGGCAATCCGGTCCGGCCAACCCTCAAGTTGTCAATGCCGTATTTCGAGAGCCAGTACACAGGGTGTTGGAAAAGATAAGGAATGAGCCATACTTTAGAGAGCCGAATAAGATGGCCGGAGACCCCATAAAGCGTAATCAGAACGTGTATTGCCAATACCATCAGGACCACGGGCACACAACGGAGGACTGTAGGAACCTCTAGGACTTCCTGGACCATCTGGTCTGGGAATGGAAGCTGAAGCACCTCCTGCACCATTCTAGTGGCCGCCAAAGCCAGACCTATCAGGAGCCCCAAAGGGATACTGCCTTAAGGGCGCCAACGGGGACAATCAATGTGATCCTGGCTGCGCCAGAAAGGACAGACACGCGCCCCTCACGAGTATTATCTGTGGCCCAGACGCGTGCCGAGGAGTCCCAATCAGGGCTGAAGAGGGCTAGGAGGAATTTCTGCCCAACCTTGTGCTTTACAGAGGAAGACAAGATGGGGACCACCCAACCCCACGATGACGCGCTGGTCATCGCCCTCAGAATCAGGGACTATGATGTGAGAAGGGTGATGGTGGATAGTGGTAGCGGGGCCGAGATCATGTACCACGATCTCTACAAGGGGCTGGGGCTAAAACAAGAAGATTTAACACCCTATACCTCCCCCTTGATGAGCTTCGATGGGAAGCTGGTTATCCCAAAGGGCATGATTAGGCTGCCCATCCAGACCGGCCCGGAAGTGGTGGAAGTAGACTTTATAGTGGTGGATACCTATTCCCCATACACAGCCATCATCGGCAGGCCATGGCTCCACACCTTGGGGGCTGTCGCCTCCTCTTTGCACCAGAAAGTGAAATTCCCCTCAGGGGACCATGTCCTCGAAATCCGTGGTTGCCAATCCACATCGAGGCAATGCATGGTGGCTGCCATATCGCATCGGCTCGACGCAGAGCCCACTGCCATTGCTGAGGGAGGCTTATAGCAATCAAAGGACACAGCAGCGCCTCCCGATGCAGCTGCCAAGGAAGCAAAATGTGAAGATCTCGACAAGGTGGTTATTGGAGATGATTCGGAGAAATTCTTTCAAGTAGGGGCTCGGTTGCCCTCTCAGGAAAAGGAGGAGTTGATCGAGTTCCTCAAAACAAATATTGACGTATTTGCATGGGACACCTGTGATGCTCCAGGGGTTGACCCAGCCTTTATTTGTCACCATCTCAATGTCAACCCATCTGTTGTTCCCAAGCAACAACCACTTAGGCACCCGTCAAAGGAGCACGCCGACGCGATAAGAGAAGAAGTGAAGAAGCTTAAGCGTGCAGGGGCTATCAAGGAGATCTTTTACCCTGAGTGGCTGGCGAACACTGTGGTGGTCAAGAAGAAAAGTGGGAAATGGAGGGTTTGTGTGGACTTCACAGACCTAAACAAGGCATGCCCAAAGGACCCGTTCCCTATGCCTCGAATAGACCAACTAGTGGACGCCACCGCAGGACATCCTCGGATGAGTTTTTTAGATGCCTTCCAGGGCTATCATCAGATACCACTAGCCTTGGATGATCAAGCTAAGGCCGCTTTCGTGACACCTGTTGAGAATTACCACTACAAGGTGATGCCCTTTGGCCTGAAGAATGCCGGATCTACCTACCAGAGGATGATGACGAGAATGTTCGAACCACTGCTGGGTAAAAACATTAAAATTTATGTCGATGATATGGTGGTAAAGAGCAAAGTGGTGTCCGAGCACCTAGGAGACCTCGGCTGCATCTTTGACGTCCTGAGAAAACACAAACTACGCCTGAATACTTCCAAATGTTCGTTCGGCATAGGGTCAGGCAAGTTTTTGGGCTACATCATCACCCACAGGAGGATTGAAGTTGACCCTGATCAGATTAAGGCTATCAATAACCTAAAGCCTCCACAAAACCCTAAGGAGATTCAAAAACTCACTGAAATGATCGCGGCCCTAAACCGGTTCATTTCCAGGTCAACTGATAGATGTAGACCTTTCTACCTCCTAATCAACAAATGGAAGGGATTTGAGTGGTCCGAGGATTGTGCCCTGCCCTTCCAGCAACTCAAGGAATACCTATCCCAGCCGCCGATCATGTCTAACCCCAAAACCGACGAGGTCTTGTATGCCTACATCGCTGTAGCCCCTCACGCAGTAAGCCTGGTGCTGATACGAGATGACAGTGGCATCCAAAAGCCGGTCTACTACGTGAGCAAATCGTTGCATGAGGCCGAGATCAAGTACGTGCCCTTGGAAAAAGCCCTATTGGCTGTAGTCCATGCTACGCGAAAGCTTCCTCACTATTTCTAGGCCCACACAGTAGTAGTCCTAACTCAACTGCCCTTGAGGTCTGTACTCCGGTCTGCTGATTACACTGGAAGGGTCGCCAAGTGGAACACGATTCTAGGGGATTTTGACATTAAGTACATGCCTCGGACCTCTATAAAGGGGCAGGTACTAGTTGACTTAGTGGCTGAGTTTGCTGAACCACTAGAAGAAGTAGTAGCCGAGAAGGGAAACACCGAGGAGAAGTCGGTTGGGGCAATCTCTGTTCCAGGGCCCCCACACTGGAAAGTGTATGTTGACGGAGCTGCGAATCAAAGGGGATCTGGAGTGGGGCTAGTCCTAGTGTCCCCAGAAAGGTCGGTTGTGGAGAAGTCCCTGAGACTTGGATTCCTTGCCACAAATAACGAAGCTGAGTATGAAGCCTTATTGCAAGGTATGGCTATGGTGCAAAAAATGGGTGGAAAGGCAGTGGATGTATTCTCAGATTTAATGCTGGTGGTAGGCCAGGTAAATGGGGAACTAGAAGCCAGAGATGCAAGAATGCAGGCGTACTTAAGCCAAATCAAGCGTCTGCAGCCAAACTTTGACCTCTTTAGCTTATCACATGTCCCCAGAAGTGGAAACACCCATGCAGATTCATTGGCCACACTTGCCACCTCCTCGGCAGGGAATCTGCCTCGGGTTATCCTAGTGGAGCACCTGGAAAGGCTAGGTGATGTGACGAAAGGCACGGCTCATGTCCATTAGGTAAGGGTAAGCCTCAGCTGGATGGACCCTATCGTAAGATTCCTCAAGGATGATGTCCTACCTGAGGAGAAGTCAGAGGCCGACAAAATACGAAGGAATGCTCCTCGGTTCTGGTTGTCCGAGGACCACAAACTTTATAGGCGCTCCTACACAGGACCCTACTTACTGTGTGTCCACCCCGAGGCGTCAGAACTACTGCTCGAGGAGTTACATGAAGGGATCTATGGGAGTCACACAGGAGGAAGATCCCTGTCGCACCGAGCCATCACCCAAGGATATTGGTGGCCAAAAATGCAGAAGGAAGCCCTGGATTACGGAAAGAAGTGCGACCAATGCCAGAGGTTTGCCCCAAATATTCATCAACTGGGAGGCGTCCTAAATCCTTTATCCAGCCCATGGCCGTTTGCCCAGTGGGGCCTTGATATTGTAGGACCCTTCCCCAAGGCACCGGGGAACAAAAGATATCTACTAGTCGGCACAGATTACTTCACCAAGTGGGTCGAAGCTGAGCCCTTGGCCAACATCAGGGATGTGGATGCTAAAAAGTTCATCTGGAGGAACATTGTCATGCGATTCGGGGTCCCCCAGACCCTCATTTCAGACAACGGATTTCAATTTGATAGTAAAGCCTTCAGAAAATATTGTTGTGACCTGGGGATCACGAACCGGTATTCAACTCCGGCATATCCTCAAGGAAATGGGCAGGCTGAAGCTGTCAACAAAGTCATAGTTAATGGGCTCAAGAAAAGGTTAGACGATGCCAAGGGAAGATGGGTATAGGAGCTACCGCACGTCCTATGGACCTACCGTACTACGCCACGGCGGTCAACAGGGGAAACACCTTTCGCCATGACCTATGGAGCCGAGGCTGTTATCCCTCTAGAATCGAACTTCCGAACATTGAGGACGAGCTCCTTCTCCCCGGACGGCAATAACGAGCTGCTGGGGAAGAGCCTAGACCTGATAGATGAACGAAGGGAAAAGGCAATGATCCAGCTGGCCTACTACCACCAAAAGCTCAAGCAGGGATATGATGCCAATGTAAGGCTGAGGCCACTGGCACCAGGGGACTTAGTGTTAAGAAAAGTTGTGGGCGCTACCAAGAATCCATCTCATGGGAAACTGAGGCCCAATTGGGAAGGACTATATCGAATCACCTCAGTGGCAAGAATAGGTGCATATTACTTAGAAGATTTAGACGAAAAACCTGTACCTCGTCCGTAGAATGTAAATAACCTGCGAATGTATTATTATTAATAAAAAGTACCTTTATCGATTCACATTTTAAGTCTGTTGCGATTGTATGCTTCTTACTTCGATAAATTCTATAAGTACTAGACAGAACCAAGGTCTTGCATGGTCCTCGGACTCAAACCTCTGGGAAAACTAGTTACTTTAAAATGATAAGGGTTAGACAGAACCTAGGCATTGCATGGTCCTCGGACTCAAGCCTCTGGGGAAACTAACTACTTCGATATATTCTATAAGTACTAGATAGAACCAAGGTCTTGTATGGTCCTCGGACTCAAACTTCTGGGGAAACTAGTTACTTCAAAATAATAAGTGTTAGACAGAACTAAAGTCTTGCATGGTCCTCGGACTCAAACCTATGGGGAAACTAATTACTTCAACAAATTCCATAAGCACTCGACAAGCAGGAGAAAACAAAACGCGCGTTACATTAAGTCCATCAGAGATACACAACAAGAATCATATCGTAACATCTACAGGAAAAAGAAGAAACAAGGCAAAAGTGCCATTACATTGTTCAAAAAATAGAAGGGAAATAAAACAAAGGCGCCAAGGAGTCTACTTCTTCAGCTTAATCTTCTTCCCCCCTGCAGGTAGCTCCTTTGTGGGGACCTCAGGCTGCTCTAAGCTCTGACCTGGAGGAACGACCTGCGAGGACGCTGCAGAGGGTGCTGAATCCTCAGCAAGAGAAGCCTGGACATTGGCCGAGGGGTTCGCTGTCTCCTGAGGTATTTCTTCATTGAGACCTCTAGCCGTTTCAGTCGCCCCGAGAGGACCAGTCCCCACGGAAGGATCATCAGAAGCTATAGTAGCCACCTCGATAATGACCGCAGCATCTCCAGCTCCTTCACCAGGGGCAGCATCAGTCTCCTCAGCAGGCGCCTCGGCCTCATAACTGGGAGGAACAACCTCGCGGATGGCAAGGGGGTAATACGCTCTCCTCCTTCCATAGGTCAGACGAGGCCTCAACCCCAGCTTGTTTGAGGGCCTTACTCCAAACTTGGGAGCAGTAGAGCCTGCATACCCCAGGGACTTGGGCTCGGAGAACAGTCTCCGTCTCGGCTACCCCAGCTTCGTAGGCTGCTGCCTCGGCTTCCTCCTTGGAAACCAGAGCCTCTTCTCTGCCAAAGTCTGCCTCAACCTTGGCTTAGAGCCTCTTCTTTGGCCCATTCGGCTACCTTCCTGGCCCCCTCAGTATCGACCACCTGCTTTTTCAGATCAACGATCAGCTCGTTTGCAAGCTTCAGCTGCTCCTCCACCTCAGTCAAGCGTTTCGTCTGATCCTGGGCCTGCTTTTGGGCGCCGGCCAGACCTCATTCAGCACTAACTCGAGCCCTGGTTACTTCCTTTAACTCCTCTCGGGCCTTCACGAGATCAGCCTCGGTAACCTTAAGGGTTCGACTAGCCGCTATGCGCTTGTCACGCTTTGCATCAGTAGCTTTGTCCTGTTTGATGGAGGCCTCCTCCAATCTGAAAGTGGCCTGAACAGCCTGCCAATTGAAACAAATGCACAAGTAAGAAGAAAACAAAAAGAAAAGAAAATTGAAGTCAGAAAAATTATAAGTGCTGAGTGTTTTACCATTCCCAAGTATCGCTTGAGGCTGAGGAAAATCTCCTTACTCTTTAAAGCTTTCAACTCGGCCATGTCCGCTGAGAGTAGCAGGGACCTCTCCAGCGCATCGGCTACAAGTGTGCCATCGCCCTCTTGGAAATCCCTAAGAGAGGCATTGTCCATCAGAGGCCCCCTATGGAGCATTGGGGCTGGAAGCCAGGCATTGGCCTCGGAGCGGGCAGCGACCTACTTGTCCTGACCCTGGGACCCTATCTTCAATTGCTTGGAGGGTCGCCAAGAATCGACCTCCTCCTGGGAGGAATGGGGATTTTCCCCTCCCATTGGCCTTTTACCCTTATCCTTCCTCTACTTAGGATCAGAAGGCTTGGGCCTAGATGATAAACTCGGTCGAGGTGGAGGAAGAGGAAGCCTAGGCTGGGTGGAAGCCGACCTGGTCTGGACAGGCTGAGACTTAGGTGAAGGAGGAGGAAGCTTAGGCTGATGCTTCCCTGACTGGCCCTCAAGCAGATCAAGTAGGCTGGACTGATTTTTCCTTTTAAAACCCATCTCGGCCCGAGAAGAGCCCCCTGCTGATCGGAAGTCTGCTTCAGTCAGGCTCTGGTCACCCAAGTCACTAGATGGATCCTCGGACAGACAAACTTGTTCGAACACGCTGAAGTCATCCTCGGCAGGACCCGAGCCGACACCTCCTTCCTCTGTTCGTTCACCTCCCTCTTCAGCCTCTGCAACTTGGGGGGATGTAGAAGAACCCGCCAACGAGGTACCTTTTGGAGCAAGAGACCCCTTCGGGATCAAGAAACCGTCCTCGACTACGGTAATTTTTCGGAGCCGAGGATCCTTGGCCCTGATCACCCACCTCGGCGCGGCAAACGACTTCTGAATAGGGACGTACCTCAGGATCCTGTGGGCAGTCCTAACTTAGTTGTCGGCCTCGTTCACAAAGACCTTTACCCTTAGCACCTTCTCCAAATCCTCCTTGTTAACCAAGCCGAAATGACGCTCGAAGGCATGTGGATCTGCAGAAACGAAAGCACATTACTGTTAGCAACCAAACAAAACAGGCAATGAAAATTTGGAAAGAAACACCCTCTCCTACTTTAATCGCCCCACCTGGCGTACCCTCCACTGTGGGACAATAAAGGCCATCATGCCATTCCCCGGACACAATGAGAAAATCCTTATCCAGCCCCTTACTGGACGAGGGGAGGCACTAGATAAGCCGTACCCTATCCTCCCTCGTCGTCATGTAGTAGGTTCTGCCCTTCAGGAGCTGGAGGTTGTAGCACCAATTCACATCATGATGGGTTAGCCTCAGCCCCATCTTCTCATTTAAAGCATCTACACAGCCCAAAATCCTAAACATATTGACGCTGCACTGGGTGGGGGCGAGCCAAAAATGCCTAAGGTAACTCCTCATCACCTGACCCATAGGGATCCGCATACCACCCTCTAAGAAGGCGATTATGGGAATCACTACCTCCCCCTCCTCCCTTCTGAACCTCCACTCCCCCTCTTCACAGTACCTTAGAAAATGCCTAAGGTAACTCCTCATTACCTGACCCATAGGGATCCGCATACCACCCTCTAAGAAGGCGATTATGGGAATCACTACCTCCCCCTCCTCCCTTCTGAACCTCCACTCCCCCTCTTCACAGTACCTTAAACCTACGGTGCTGGGTATCCTATAATCAGCAATGAACTTTTCCATCGCCTTTTTAGATTCGACAAATTTCTTGAGTTTACCCATTCCTAGAGACAACTAAGAGGCGTGAAGAAAGAAGTTTAAAAGAGGGGAGCACGCAAATTGGAGAGAGAGAAGAAGACTTACAGAAATGAGGAAAAGCTCCTCGGGATGGCTTTTTGTGCTGAAGGAAGTCACAAGTTCAGATTGAAGACGCGACCGAATTTGAAGTATGTACGCAAGATCTCTTGAATGTGAAAGTGAACAGGCGGATCAGTTTAAATGGGTATTTATACCCCCAATAAAAAATAACAACCGCACTAAGTTTTCTCGCCCACGCAATCAAGAAGATCAGAACCGCTCGATTGCCATCACACCATTGAATGTGGGGGGGGGGCACAGGGCCGCCCGAATTTAATGCGAATGCACTCCGCATACTAAGGCGTCAGAAACGTGCCCTAGACAGGCGAAAGGGCGCTAATACTCATGAAGGACAAGACTTAACAGGCTGCGGCAGAGGCCCGAGGACGTCAAAATCCTCCTCTCTGTCCGAGGAGCCCGACAGCAGGATTTTAAGGGGCTATTGTGGGGCCAGAGAATTTGGCGACCCCGGCCCACTATATGCTAAGCCCAAAACCCATGCTGAGGATAAAGATACGTCCGAGGATGGGTCAAGGAAGCTCCATTCATCAGGAATACCGCCGAGAATGACTGTGTCCTCGGCTCACATGAGTCGTTGAAAGAAAGAACAAAGCGCCTTCAGGAGTAACCCTCTAGAGCAATTCAAGACAGAAGCAAATACAATGGTTTGGCCATAGAAGCATGGTGGAGAAGCAATCTCAGGAAGAACTGTCACCTCCCTATTAAATGCCCACAACTAATGTTCTGGCCGCATTAAATGAAGAAGTAACCTCTGAACAGTGCCGCCTCAGCTGCTACCACCCACAGAAGGGATGGGAAGGTGGTTGATGGGACGAGAACTTGAATGATGACCTGCATGATCGACAAATGGAGGGCTAGGATTAACAAAAAGGGGGTATAAAATGTAACAAGTCCTCCAAAAAGGCAGACGGCAATTCGAGGAGAGAAAAAGAATGATAACACTCGTGTAATCTTTGTAACCCAGTACCAAAGAAGAAATAAGAAGGAGACTCAAAAATAGTGGTCGAGGAGCCTAATCTTGTGTTTACATTTCGTATTTTCTTATCACCCGACCCATGCATTACCATGCTTAATCATATAACCCTCGCTAGAGCCTAGTTCTTTGTCTCGCTCTCTACAAATTCATTGTATCGGGCCAGCTGGGCTTGAGTCCATTCGTCCCCAAGGAAGAGTGCTCGAACCAGGTCCCTACAGAGGGAAATTAAGCAATATTCTATCCATTACAAAAATATGGATTTAGGGTTTACAAAATGCAAAGTCAAGAAAATAAAACAAATCTATATCAAAAAAAATAATGACTTATGCTATTGCTTTTGAAATTAAAGGAAACAGTAATAACTTTATCCTGAGGGTCCAAATCACTTTTTCCCCCTCTTGTTGATTTATTTCGATTAAGAAAATATACCTATTCAAAGAAGGTACAAATTTTAGTCAAAGAATATCAAATTTAACATTTCTCAAAGTTTGAATCATATTTGCAGTTTTATGAAACAAAATTAAATTAATTATGTGCTTGCGTGGTACAAACGTGAACGTGTTTTAACTTCTAAAAGAAAAACAAACACTAAGCAAGAGTTACTTAGCAAATAAATAAATAAAAATTACTAAATGAGAGTTTATGTTAATATGCTAATTATGTGTACACCCATGCAAATATGTTGATGATACAAAAATTAAAAAGTATAAGTGACAAGAAAATCAAGGAGTTAGAATAGTTAAGGATTTAAAACAAAAGAAGAAAGATAATACCTGGAGCAGCATAACCGATAGATCCCTTTAATCCAATTGTGCTAGTACACTTTTGGGAAGAATCATTCAAAGTTGTGAGGAGCCTTGATAAGCCAAAATCACTTACATGAGCAATCATATCACTATCAAGAAGAATATTGCTAGGTTTTAAATCACAATGAATGATTTTTTGCTCACAATGATTGTGAAGATAGTTTAAAGCAAAAGCCACATCAATTGCAATAATTAGTCTTTGAAGAACGCTCAAATTTTTTGATTGATTCTCGCTATCTATCATCGGATGCAACCACATTTCCAAGCTCCCATTCGTCATGAATTCAAAAACAAGAGCTTTGAATTCATCACCAATATAATTTATACTAGAGCAACATGTTAAGATCTTTATAAGATTTTGGTGCTGAACATTTCTTAATACATTGCATTCTGCCATAAAACTCTTCGAAGCATCTTTGTTTTGAAGGTTAAGAACCTTTACAGCCACTAATCTCATCTTGCTCAAGAACTCCTTTATAACCTACTCCAAAACTACCGAATCCAATTAAATTGTTGAGAGAAAATCGATTAGTCGCTTGATGGAGCATTTTGTACGAAATTGTTGGAAGGAGATCAATATTTGAGACTATAGACGTTGGTTTCATTTTTTATTTTTTCCTCCAATAAAGAACAAGAAAGGTTGAAACTAGAAGAATACATGTAATGACACAAACAATTGTGATTGTCAATCTAGAAGCAAGGGACTTTCTTGATTTCCTAACTTTGTGGCATGTTGGTAATTGCAATTGTGGAATACCCCCACAAAGCTTATTTTTTCCAATAACAGATATCATATTTACATTTTTGAAAACTCCTTTTGTTGGTACCTCACCCTCAATATTGTTGAACGAAATGTTCAAATATTTTAAAAATAAAAGTTTCTCTAGACCTTTTGGAATTAATCCTGATAAGTTGTTTCGTGAAACATCTAAATGTTCAAGGCTTTTCAAGGAAACCATTGATGAAGCTATGGTCCCATTAAAAGAATTCCCTTGCAAGCCTAGGTACACTAGGTTCAAGCAATTTCCAGTTGTTGTAGGAATTTCACTAGAAAAATTGTTTTTAGAAACATCGAGTGAATTAATATTCTTCAAACCGTCTACCTCAATAGCTAATTTGCCACTAAATGAGTTGTGGGATAAATTGAGTAAAAGTGACAAAGAAAAAATTTGAAAAACCTATTGGGGAATGACACCACTAAGGTAATTTTGTGAAACATCCAACTTTTGTAAACTTTGACAAGTACCAATACTTGGAGGAATGCTTCCTTCTAAATTGTTTTGAAACAAAAACAATTCAACCAATTGAGTGAGGTTGCCAATAGAGGATTATCTTCCATGCCCAATATAATTAAATTGATGAGATTTTGCAATGCTACAAGAATAGTTCCAGATATTTTATTGCCTCCCAAATATAATCTTGTGAGTTGTGTTGACAAGTTGCCTATAGAACTGGACAAAACACCTTCAAATTGGTTTTCTACAAAAACTAGCGTATTCATTTTGCTACAGTTTCTTAGGGATGTTAAAAAGTCCAAATCCTTTCCTAATTTATTCTTACTTAGATGCAGGAATTCAAGATCTTGTAGATAACCCAAATTAGTTGGAACTGATCCCACAAAGCTATTATTGTTAAGGGCAAGTATTTGAAGTTTAGATGCATTGCACAAAGAACTAGGGATTGACCCAAAGAATTTGTTACTACCTATTGAAAGCCATTGGAGATTAGGGAGAGTATGGCCTATATTTTCTGGAAGGGTACCACTAAGGTGGTTTTGTGCAAATGACAAGATTATAATAGATGATATATTGTAGAGAGAGGAGGGGACCATACCGTTCAGTTTATTGACATGAACTGCGAAATATGATAAGCTTTTCAAACGGTCTATGCTTTCTGGAATATTTCCCTCTAAATCATTAAAGGCTGCCGAAAATTTGAGTAATGAGAGATTTCCCAAGAAACTTGGGATTCCTCCTATGAAATTGTTTTTGGCGACCTCAAGAGAAATAAGCTTGGTCAAAGAGCCAAGCTCCATGGGAATTTTCCCAATAAGTTTGTTTTTCGAGACTCTCATCAGCCTAAGTTCAGAGCAGTTGGACAAGTTGGATGGAATTTCTCCTCCCAACATGTTATTTATAAGACTGAGTTCTCGCAATCGTAACAACTGTCCAACTTCCTTTGGAATTTCACCATAGAAGCTATTGTTTTCAAGGTTGATGGCCCTAAGAAAGGTGAGGTTGCCAATGTAAGTTGGAATAGTGCCACGCAAGTTGTGACCTTGTAGTTCTAAGGTTGTGACTCTTTGATGACGGCGGCCACATGTAATTCCATGCCAGTTGCAGAAGTGGATAGAATCATTCCATGAGCTCAAGATTCCATATGGATCATAATCAATGGATTCTTTGAATTTGAGCAAAGCCAAACGGTCAGTCTCATTTGTTGGAGTGGCAGAAGAGGTGGCAGGTTTCAAGCATAGAAGGGTTACAATAAAGAGTAGAATGATATGAAGGAATGTAGAGCATAATAATGCAGGAAAAATTGGGTTGTGAAACTGGTGAAATTTTAGTGTGCGGTAGAGGAAGATCAAAGCCTTGTAGTGCGTTAATGCTATTTGTATTAATAAATTGGTAATGGCTTCCAATTAAAAATAAAAAGTGAAAGCGAACTACTTTGTTAACGTGCACAGGCCGTTGAGCAGACGCCACCGACAACAAAGAAATCATCTGATTTGGGTCATTGACTTCATTGTCCTGCTTTTCTTATTTTAACTTTGGTATTGTTGTGTTTTCAGAGTAACCTGCAAGTAATATAATTTATATAATTGTCATAAACTATTTGGTGATTACGAACTATATATAAAATCGTTTTGAGTACAATGTTTTATTGACAAACATTCATTTTCCTAAAATTTTGAATTAAGTCTCGTGATAATCTGTGGCTCAGTGTGATTGTCAGTTTCCTGGATTTGCTGTTTAATGCATACTTCTCAAGCTATTATAAGTAATATAGTCAATGTTTTAGGGATGGAAGATTATTGGTTTAGGCTTTACTTCATTCATGAAATGATTTCTTGAATTAATATTTGTACATATTTAACACAGGCAATTGCTTTTGCCTTTTTGAAAATAATTTGTATTTTAAACCTGCTTATTCAATTTCTTTACATTCTTTCCGAAGATTCATTTCTTATTTTTGGTTTTAAGCTTACAGTAATGAACCCAAAAAATAGGTGATTAGATGTATGAAATATCAATCGTAATTTTAATTAGAATAAATTTTTATAAAATGCTCTAATGTAGAAAAATATCAATTTTCAAAATCTTACATAGTAACGTTAGAAAAAATTAATAAACACCAAAAGTTTTCATTTTATATTATATATACAGGAGTAGTTATGTGACTTTCCAATATTATTTATATGAAATCACATCTTTATAATACTTGAACTTTTTTTTTTGAGAAACAAACAACATACACACAAGAGAGAGAAAAATGAATTCTAACACATACTTAATACTCAATCTTAATTTATTTAAAATTTAAGTTTTAAAATATGCTTAAGCTTTTTTTTTTTTCCAATTTTATTTAAGCATAATTTATTAGCCAATATAGACAAGTTCTTTTTCTTTAAAAAAAAAAAAGAAAAAAAGAAAAAGAAAGTTGAGTTCCAAAATGAATTTAAATATGGTTTTAATATTAAAACGGACAACAAAATTAGAAAAAAGATTCCATTTCCAGTTTTTCCCGATTGAACCGGTTGATTTGATCCAATTTTTAGAACATATTCTATAAAAAAGAAAAAGGAAAAAAAAAGCCCACAAATCACTTTAACCAAAAAAAAAAAAAAAAAAAAAAGCCCATAATTTCCCTTTCAAGAAAAAGCCCATAAACCCCTCTCTCTAACAAAACTTTTCACTCACATTCCCCAACCGTACCTCACTCTTCTGCTCTTCATCTCCTTGAACTGGCTGTGAAGTTCTCTTCTTCTTCCATTCCCTTTTGTTTGGTTGCTTAGAAAAAGGGGAATATTAGCCACGAAAATTCACACACAAACTTCTTCTTCTAATCAATGATTGAAACATAGAAATTCTAATTTCAATTCTAAAAGCCCAGTGAAGGGCCCTGCTTGGTTTAAAGTTTAAATCTTTCTTCTCCTTTCCTCGTATAATGTCTGAAGTATAGAAACCTTTTAGTTTCATGTTTCTGTTAAGTTTAGATATTCTTGCTTTAGTCTCTGTCTTCAGCTTTTCATTATTGTTAGAAGCCAAGTTATTGGTACACTCAGAACTAGGAGACTGGTAGAGAATTCAATAGAGAAATTTCAATGCTGGGGATGAAATTTGAAGTCTAGGCCTTTTAATTCTTGCTTTGGTCATAGTGTTTATGGGAGCATTTTTAATGGGTTTATGGTGGAATCAGAATTTGGTTTTGTTATAAGGTGGGTAAGAATTTTTGGCAAGATAATGTTGTTGTTATAGAAGTTTGTAGCTTTATTTTTTGGGGTTATTTAATTTTGTTCCAGGTTTAAGCTTGATATTGTAGCATAGAGAAACATACATTTTCTGACATTGATATTGCCAAAAAATGAAGCTGAGCTTCATACGTGGATGTTTTCCTTCTAATTTATCAATCTCTGTTAATCCCTCTATAAGTACCAATCTTATTCGACCCATTTGCTTTTCTTCAATGTCATCCCCACCCACTTCTTTGACGCCTGAAATTCCTCTCTTTCTAAGACCACCACTGCACTCAGCTTCTGTTTCTGACCTCCGGAAATGGCATGATTGGGCCAAAAACCTTGCTTCTTCAGTTGGGACAACCTTTCTAGACTCCGACAATGGTCCAGACTCGGACCTATTGTGCAGGGAGCTTAAGTGGCTCATGGAAGATGCAATTGAGGATCACACAGTGTTTTCCCAAATGGGTATTGAAAACAATGAAGCAAATGTAAGATTAAGGATGAGCATAGAAGAGCTTTACATTCTGTGGAAGCAGAGGATTGAAGAGAGGAGGCGTTTTCAATATCTAGTTGGGTGTGAGCATTGGAGGGACTTGGTGTTGAGTGTCCAAGATGGGGTTTTGATTCCGAGACCTGAGACTGAACTCATTGTTGACTTGGTGGCTGATGTGGTTTCAAATAATGAAGGATTAAGAGAGGGATTGTGGGCAGATTTAGGAACTGGAAGTGGGGCACTTGCTATTGGAATTGGGAGGATTTTGGGGAGTTGTGGGAGGGTCATTGCAACAGATTTAAGCCCTGTCTCACTGTCCGTGGCAGCTTTTAATGTGCAGAAATATGGTCTGCAGGTTAGTGAATTTATCATTGTAATATAATGGTTCCAATTCCAATAATTTCACATGAAAACTCACTAACAAGGATAGTGTTCATCCCACAATCCATATATTGGACCATGTTACATGTTCAAATGAAATGCAGGAAGTTTTTAATTTGCTTCTAGTAAATCATTTATTCAACATAGAAGTGAAAGATAGTCTCCAATTTTTTATTTTTATAGGTAAGATAGTCTCCAATTTTAGATCATCCATTTATTCAACATACAAGTGGATCTTTTTATTATAGAGTGGCTAAATTTTACTTTAGCCAGCAACTTACCACAACTCTCCTTTTTCCAGGCTTGGGATTGGCTGTGAACAAAATACATGTGGCCGACTTTGACTAGTCTGTTGAGTTTATATAGCTGACCCCATAATTTTGGGACTAAGGTCTAATTGTTGTTGTTATTCAACATACAAGTCCTCCATTTTTGCTTGTAACTGTACTGCTACTATAGCTAATGAAACTTACTGAAAGATTATGTTTAATAAGGTGGCAAAAGCCTTTACAGTAATCTTGATTCCCCCTTTAACCAAACCCTAACCACTTATATGCCTCCTATAATAAACCGTAGCCCCAATTATCATGGCTGTAGACTGTAGTAATTGTGTCCTTTGTTCTTGTGGTATTATAGGGTTCAATATCAGGAATGCAGGCAAAATCTTTGTTGATTACTTAATAGGTTTTCTTTAAATTAAATTTACTAACATGCACGACTCTCCTAATTATTTATAATCTTCAGTTGCATTAACAAGTCATCATCTAAGGTTCCTAACACAAGTGCACTTATAATGGCTAAACACAGTCATTGTCTTGGCAAGGAATTTCAAAAAAATCTTGTAGGTGCTCTGTAATAATTGTAACTACCAGACACTTTTTGGATAGTTTCTTTTATGACATCAATGTCCAATTATTTGGACTTAAAAAAAAAGGGGGAATAAGTTTCCTTTAGTAGTTATCAAATTCGCTTTTCTTTTTCTTCCTTTTCTCCATTTCTCAGAAGGCATTCAGATTTTATAAAAGAGAAAGTTCGAAGAATACTAAATTATTTTCCATTGTGGGGGACGGTGTAAAGCTGTGGTTCTTATTTTTAAATCAACACTATAAATAGTAAACTGGATATGCAATGAATGCTGAGATCAAAATGTCCTCTAATGTAGCTCAAAGTTCCAAATAACACTCTGCAGCTCTAAGTGCTCTAAAATTAAGAGGCGCGAGAAGAAGAAAAGGCTGAAAAGAGCTTTGGTCACATTTTTCTTCTTCTTTGGGATTGGTGGCACATTGATGCAATAATTTGCTCTTGGTTTGACAGCAATTGGAATGATTGGGAGGCTTTTGAAAATTTAAGCAACATTAGGGGATTGATTGCTCAGTTTTAAACTTTAGTGGGACAATGCAACTCAGTTGATATGGTAAATATTTGTAATTAACCTTTTATTTTACTATGAGAAATTGAAGCGTATTAATTTTTTAGGTTTCTTACTTTTCACTCTCATCTTTTTCCCCTCTTCCTTCCAGCAAAATAGAATATCTCTGATTTCTTTTCTTTTTTCTTCTGCACTTTATTACAAACCACTCAGGATATAATTGAATTAAGGCAAGGATCATGGTTCAAACCATTGAAGGATGTGGAAGGAAAACTTTCAGGTATTGTCAGTAATCCACCATACATACCGAGTGACAATATCCCAGGGCTACAAGCTGAGGTTGGTAGACATGAACCGAGACTTGCATTAGATGGTGGTCTAAATGGCATGGATGATCTTCTCCATCTTTGCAATGGGGCTGCTTTGATGTTAAGACCTGGTGGATTTTTCATTTTTGAGGTATGGATCTTTTAATACCTAGAAGCCAGAGTTCAAAATTTTAAATGATCATACTACCAATTTTATATTATTTTTCAACATTTTCTCAACGATAATGTTATAGAAATATTTGAAATTGCAATATCTACAAGGTTATTTTATCGTCTATGTGTTAAAATAAAAGAACTTAAAATGGATTTTACTTTGAGATTAGATTTGTAAATTACACAAAAGTTGAGCCTTGGTGTGATAACAAGTGCCTTCCATCGAAAGCAACAGGTTGCGGGTTCGAGTCAAGGAATCAACCCCTCCTAACAAATTTGGGGGTAAGTCTACCTCCCACGAATGTTAAATTCCAGTGCATGGATTAGCCTAAGAAGGGATTTCAACAATCCCCAAGGAACCTAAGCACATCAATTCATATTATCAAAGTCCCAAGTATGGACTCCATCATCAACTGTTGTCGTAGAAATTGTACTTGTGAGACACACAGCTTGTACATGCATTGGTGTGGGTAAAGGAATGAGATGGGAGCCTGGTGCACCTATTGTTGAATGCATACCAACAGATAAGTTAGCACTTGGGTGAGTTAGGAATGGTCAAATTTGATCCATAAGCACAGGAAGCTTTTCAAATGGGAACAGTGTTGTTAAAAGCGCTGAATGCACTTAAGCGCAAAGGCCTCCTGGAGTCTAGGCACAAAGTGCAAGCGCACACCTGATCGATGTGAAGCGCACATTTAAAAAAAAAAAGTAATAAATTAAAAAGGAAATTATTAATGATCAATACAACAATCAAATGATCAATTAATCATATAAATTACAATAAAACATTTTATATAATTTATATAACATTTATATAATTCTATTGTCCTTTACAAAATATATGCAACCATGATATTTGACGGCCATGATTACAAAACATGGTTGAATCAAAATAGAAGTATAGAACCAAGAAGGCAAAGGTTAAAAAGTACTAGAATGTTAGGTAATGTTATCTTTGTGAGTGTCTGATTTAGTGTTTGTTTGTGTGGTTGTGGTTAAAAGTTCAAAAATATCTAAAGAGATAGGCTTAGATGTATGGTAGCACGCCACACTATTAGTTTTTATATATCAAATCAATGGCTTATATCAAACATATTTAGATCTAATGGCTAAAAATCAAATCAGGATTTTTTTAAAAAAAAACTTACAAAAAGCTCAAAAAAATGCGCTTTTCGCTTAATAAAAAACCTCAAAAAAGCGCACTTAAAATGCGCTTTTGTGAGGGCGCTTTGCTTTAGAGGGAAAAAGCCCCAAGGGCTCTGCGCTTTGCCCTTAAGCGCGCTTTTAACAACACTGAATGGGAAACCCCCTCCCAACCTTGGTTGTTGAGACTAAAACCCTATGATACATGTCAAGAATTAGCAGACTTGATTGTAGGCAAGGACCTGGGTTAGGTACTAACTTGGTTCTCTGCAAATGATACTGTCGATGTATATATGACTTGTTGGTGAAAAGGACAAGAACTTGACGGGAGAATAGGAAAGAAACAGAACTTGAGATGTTGATATGGGGATAATGAGAAGTTTAATAGGTTTGGAATCAGGATTGTTGGATGTGCTATTAGGATTCTTATGTAGCTAAAGCTGTTCTAAAAATACTATTAACAATAGTGTTGTTTTAGTGACTTTAATATCTAGTTTGGATGAGTTTTGCTGTTCTGGAACCTGACACCTTTGCCTGGAACCCACCCCCTAACTTAATTAGGTTGTGTCTTTATAGACCATATTGGAGTCCTTAATTGGGTCAAAATGGTTCAGAAACCATGTTTATTTGTGTAATTTCTACCTGTGCACATACCTCAATCCTTGTCCCTGTTGCATGGCTTCTATTGGTTTTTTTTTATTAGGAAGTCTAAATGTTTTTCTTTTCCCTGTTGCATGGCTTCTAGTGGTTTTATATGGGAGGAAGTCTCAGTGTCATTCTTTTTCTTTTCCTTTTTTGGGTGGTTTGTGTTTCTCCTTTTTTTTTTTGGTATATTAATGTTACATTTTCAATATCTAGGGGACAAATTATTTAATTTTATGTTCTCCTGTGTTATGTCATATGGTTTTTGTTGAAGTATTAATTTCATACTCCTTTACACTACCTACATTTTGAGCTCACTAAACATAGTTTATTTTTTGCCCCTACTTTGGATTTCTTTCTTTGTTAAGTAATGTCAATTTAGTGAAAACAGAAAGCGAATACAGAAAGTATACAATAAAAAATAAAAATAAAAACACCAATGAAAAATGGACACAGAGGAGAGAAAGATACAAGCAAAGAAATTAATGGCATATTAGAAAGAATCCAAAGATTCCATCAAAGAATACGCCTAGAAAGTATAGGATTTTGAACTCCATTCATAAAGGGTCTTCAAAAACATGAACTTAAAATTAGGCAAAGTTAACTCCTTTCACTTAAATGCAGGCTGAGTCTTCTCCATCCAAATGTGCAGCATAAGACACAGCAAGAATGGAAGCCGCACTTCCTTGAATCTAAAGGAATCGAAGGCTCCTTTCCAAGACTCCTACATAGGTATAACCACTGTGTTGCGGGACCATAATTTGACTTTCTACAACCACTCTAAAAGCAGGCCCACATGATGTGATGTCGAATGCCATAAAAGATTTGAGTGTGTCTTCCTCATCACCAATTGGTTTTGAGGTGAAATGGCACAGCTCACGGTCTGACAAATGGTATTAGAGTCAAGGTCATGGGTTTGAGTCACGGGAGTGTCATTGTGAGAGAGGGATTGTTGGGGTGACCACAATTTGACTCCCTACAACCACTCTAAAAACAGGCCCGCGTGGTGTGATGTCGAATGCCATAAAAGATTTGAGTATACCTTCCTCATCACCAATTGGTTTTGAGGTGAAATGGCACAGCTCACGGTCTGACAAATGGTATTAGAGTCAAGGTCATGGGTTTGAGTCACGGGAGTGTCATTGTGAGAGAGGGATTGTTGGGGTGACCACAATTTGACTCCCTACAACCACTCTAAAAACAGGCCCGCGTGGTGTGATGTCGAATGCCATAAAAGATTTGAGTGTGTCTTCCTCATCACCAATTGGTTTTGAGGTGAAATGGCACAGCTCACGGTCTGACAAATGGTATTAGAGTCAAGGTCATGGGTTTGAGTCACGGGAGTGTCATTGTGAGAGAGGGATTGTTGGGGTGACCACAATTTGACTCCCTACAACCACTCTAAAAACAGGCCCGCGTGGTGTGATGTCGAATGCCATAAAAGATTTGAGTATGCCTTCCTCATCACCAATTGGATTTGAGGTGGAATGACACAGCTTATGGTCCGACACACTATTTTAAAAACCGGAGCAATAGGAAAATGTAATAGGGGATGACTCGCTGACTCACTATCAGATTTGCACAAGCAGCACCAGTCTGCCATGATAAAAGCCCTCTTTCAAAGACTTTACAAAAAAATAAATAAATAAATAAATAAACCCTCTTTCAAAGATTATCCATCAACTATATATTCCCAAGAGCCATCACCCAAACAAAGAATGCAACACTAGATAGGGTTAGCATTTTTCATATGCATTTCTAAGGAAATTGGATAGGATTTACAGGCCTTTCTTGAAGCACTCTATAACTACTTTTAACCTGGAATCCAGTCTTAGGTGATGGATGCAAAACCAATCTACCAGGACCTGTAGGGGTTACCTTCACTACTTACTGATCATCCAAAAAATTGGGCCATAGATTCTAACTCTAAGTCTTGTGCCTCTAAGATGAAGACAGGTTTCTAATGCACCTGACCGTTGACCCAATCAAAATAGTCTGAAACCAAAGACTCGTTGTCTCTGGCAAACTTGAACAGCTCAGGGTATCTATCCTGGAAAGTCCCATTGCTATCCCAATGATACTTCCAAAACAAAACTTGGGAACCAACCCCTACCCCAAAACAAGTGTATGAAGCAAACTTCTCCCAACCCTTCCTGATATTAGGCCTACCCTATAAGGACCTTTCACCATTCTAGAGTACCTTTGACATCAAGTAGTATTGTACTTGCTCTATCAATAACCTTTTGCAGTTTTGCCACAGTGACTTCTGTTCCAACCCATACCTGCACAACCATTTCCCAAGCAAAGCTAGGTTAAAAGTCAGCAGCTTTTGAATGCCCGATACCCCTTGGATTGGATTTCACATAGTTGGCTAATTAACCTAATGGAATTTATGCTCCCCATGAAGCCCACCCCACAAGAAGTTTGTATTTTTTCCAGCTTGTTGGTTACACTAACAGGAATGGGGAATAGGAACAAACAATAGGTAGGGAGACTTGAAAGCGTACTCTTGATTAGAGTTAGGCTAATAGGCTTCCTCTAAATTATTCTCTCATTTTGTTTACATTTGGTTTCACTTTTTCCTACAATGGGTGGAATATGAATTGATAGTAGAATGTATTAACTTTATATACTCTTATTATTCTCATATTATCATTTAGTACATATACATACATATTGAATAGATAAAAAAATTTTCTTATAGCCATTACTTATAAAAAAAAAAAATAATGATTAATGTCTTATAGCGTCATATGCTGAATAGACTTTTACGGTTCTACTTGGTAAAGTTTTGACAACATTGATTAATTGGGAATTCTTAAATTTAATTTTGTGTCTAAAAAAAGGGCAAACCATGGATGCTCGTAAGAAAGACTTTGCTTCTAAATTGAAAAAATGGTGTACCCAGTGCACAAGACTCATTTTGTGGTCTAGGAGAGGTAGTTGGTAGGTAACCTTATCCCCCATTTCACAGAGGTTAATTCTTAGACTCAAACTCATGATATATCGCTTGGGGTAGATGGCACTTACCAATGCACCCAAGTTTGACATCCCTGCCATCTAATCATGAAATGAGCTATAAATCACACCCTATGTTTAATCAAATAACCAACTGTTTTGCTATGATAATTCTTTCAAGCAGGACGAGTACATGAAAAGGCAAAAACTCTGTTATGAAGTTGATTTCCTTTTTTGGTTTTTGGGTCTTGTTCTCTTCCTTTGAGTCAGTAAGCTTGATGTGTGTTTTATCATAGATTTCCATATTCTGCACATATAATTCATACCGTTGCCTTTTCCTAGGAATTATGCAGGCATAAAAGTAATAAAGAATTTGAAGTAAAGACTGTCATGAGGAAATAATACAGTTCCTCAATTTCAACTACCCCTCCCCTCTAACCCCAAAACATTGCACAAGCGGAAATGTTTTCTCATTGTCAGTATAATCTCTTAAATATTTTAGTTGGAGATGATTAAGTAACACTGTAATGAACATTTTACAATGTTACCTATTTGTGTGTGTGTGTGTATTGTCAACATATAGTTAATATAATTCATACCTATAATATGGTTGTGACTTAACCCTCCACCCTTATTTCTGAGGAAAGACGCCATTTGATACAAAGATCACTGGTATTGCATCCTTATATTTATTTCATTACATTCATATCTTATGCAAAGCCAGATGTGACAATCTTTTCTCCTGGATTCTTGACTTGTTTTACCCTACTCAATATCGGGTATTTTCTAGGCTTTTGACCCCAACATAATTAAATCAGATGTGAACTCACCAATTTTTTCCTCAATGCTCTTAGAAGTGCTTTGCTGTGGATTTGTGTTATAAAAATTCATGGTTATTCTTGATGTAATCTATTACTTGTATTTATTTTCATTCTTTCCCATCTCTATAGACAAATGGTGAGAAGCAGTGCAAGTATCTTGCAAAGTACATTGAAAATGACATTAGAGGGAGCTTCCACAGTTTGGACATAGTATCCGATTTTGCTGGCATTCAAAGATTTCTAACTGGATTCCGTCAATGACCAATTTGATTTGTGCATGATCTTGTAAATCTGCCATCAACTAGGAAACAAGGAGAGGAGGAAAGAAATTCTGGAAGCTCTACCATTGATTTTTGGCTATGGTGTTTAAGGAAAACATAAATGTTGTATCCTTGGGCATTGACTCAGGTGGTATAGAGGTAGACAAATATGCTTTGTTTATTAGCAATGTGATATCATTTTTTAGTTTCTTGATCTTCTTGAGGAATTTTTATGTGAAGTATGTTGCTGAACTGCATTCTGGGAGAAATAAGATTCAATTAAGCATGTTGGACTTGTGTTTATGCAGCTTTTCTATTGTCCAAGTAAAACCATCCATGTAGGAATGCTAAGGATTAGATTGGGTTGTACCAACCAAATATATAATATGCTCTACCATTTCTCTAAATGATCATCCTTGTTATAAGGCCTATGCTGGAAACAGAAAGAGAAGGCCACTTACAAAGCTGGCTGCCATTGCAATATTTGTCCACCGTTACTGGTCATCCCAATTATTCAGAATTTTAGTGAATTGTAAAAGATTCCAAGCATATTCAATATTTTGAAGATTGTGTACAAAGTTTTTGACAATGGAAAATTTGGTTTTGGCCCTTGTGCATGTTTGAGATGTTGGTTGTTGATGCTAAAGTGAATGATCGAAGAGGAATGATAAAAATTCCATACTCTTATTTGCAAAGAAGGCCTTGGATAAAATATTGCAGACAAGTATTCATCTTACTGATTGATCTTAAATGATTTGTCCATTTTTGACATTTTTCTCCCCTCCTTTGTATCATTTCAGAATGAGATTGATCCTTAATTAAAGTAATTCAAGCACTTCAATAATCCATAGCTCCTTATGAACTTGATGTTGTGATTATGTCTTTGTAGACTCTCATAATTAAACCAATAGATTTTCAATCAAAGAACATATATACATAAATTGAATTTGATGACATGAATTAGCTCCTTTGGAAGTCCTTTTGACTTCTATATTTCCTGTTTCACTATCTCAAGAAAATTGAAATCAAGAAACTTCTCCGATCCAAACATTTCTGTTTTGGGTGAATGCGTTAGATATGCAGAAGCACAATCCCAAAACATTCAGCATTCAAATGCAAATACAATCTCAACCACATCAACTAAACAGCTCATAAATGCATATTCAATAAAAAGGAAATGGTTTAGGATAAAATTACTGATATTAATACGTTCCTCAGGTATTACTTGGTTTTCATGAACTCTCAGCATTCCTTTTTAGCCAATTTTGACAAATTGTGGTTTCCCATGCTGTCTGCTGATAATGCAATTTTCTTAAGTATTTTCTAATGCAGTTTTCTTTATTTCCACTTTTCATTATGTTAGTGACAATTGATAAGGACCACAGCATGAAAAGCAAATAACCTTATTTATTTATTTATTTATTTTTATAGTAAATGGTCTTTCTTTCAGGACCTACATAAAATTGTGTTCGAAATTTAGAATACTGAATCACATAGAATAATTCATAGTTTACCAAAATAGAGCATCCATTAGATTAAGAATTTTGAAATAAGTGGCAGGATCAATGTTGAATTTAGACAGATTTTGAAATAACAATTGTCATCTGACTCTGTTTGATTTTATTATCAATCCTAGGTTATGAAAAAATCAGTTTTTTCCTAATCTAACTGGATGGTAAAAAAACTTGATTCTTGGTTCAAAAGTCTAGTAACATGTGGGGAAGGTGGTAGGCACCCCACAACACTTGTCGCGAGACAGTCTTTTGTTTTGATAAATTCTTAATGTTTGGTCATAGGCAAATAAAAGCGAGCTACAAGCATTAGCATTCATGGCTTTAAAGAAATGGGTTTTGAGGAGTAAATTGGACAACATAAAAGTTTAGGGGGGTATTTTGGCCAATGGTTGAAAGTTCAGGGGGTATGTGAACATTTTTTCCTAGTGTACAAAGGAATATTACTTATTCGGAGGATAGCTAGGAATAAGATAATTTCTAGAAGCATATGTTAAGTGTTGAGTGTCACCCCAAGGATGTTGCTGATGAATTGATGTGCAAAAGGCCTGAAGCGATTGGCAAAAGAAGCCACAAAGAAAAACAATAGTATTTTGTTTTTGGCCCACAAAAATCTATGTTACTATACTTTCCAATATCATTCTTTTTTTGAGAAATTCTACGTACAGAACATTTTTACAATAAATCATAGGTGATTAGTTGTTATTATTTTTAATTTGAATCTACTACTAAAATTACTTTTTTGTCTCATCAATAACAACTCGTAATAAACTACCACTTAAGTTTATTGGTGGTTTGTTGTTATTGGTTTTTTAAGTGTTTTGAAAATATTATGGACATAGCATTTCTCTTCGTTTTTATAGCATGTATGAGCTCTTTGTATTTTGTAGTATTTTTTTTACACAAATCTATTTTTTGGGGTTTAAGTTACTAGTTGTAATCCTTATCTCTCTCTGTTGCTTGCATGTACACATGGTAACCTTAGTTATCACGGTTCAATATATTCTTTTGTGCCACATTGTCACATTCTCTCTTTGTCTTAAGAATGAGTGCTACAAGAGTTAATGCTCTATGCATACATGTCTATTAGATTCAAAATCTGTCTACCATCTTGTCAAATAGCTAGGTTTTTTTTTTTTTTTTTTAATTAAAAATATCATTTAGAGTACTATTGTTGATGCTCTAAATTGGGGTAGATCGACTTGGGAAAACAATCTTCCTATGGCTTGACACTGACACCCAGTTGGAACCCTTCTGCTTAAATCTGGAAATATATAGGATTACATATGATGCAACAATCTATAAGGCTTTAGTGGATTCAGTCTTAAAAAATAGAACTTGGTTTAGTTATACTCCAAAGCAAATAAGTCTTGTAGATCCAAAGTAAAGGATAAGGCTACATGGACCAAAACTAAGTCAGGTTGCTTCTCTTGTGTAGCCACTTATACATAGCTTTATATGCTTTAGGGATGTCCTAAACTGTTTGCTTTGTGTCATATCTGATTCATCAAATATTGGGCAGTGATGGGTGATTGGTCTTCTGTTGGTTTAAAGTCTTATATAATAAATTGAAACTTAGATTGATTGCTTTATTTTCTACAGCCACATGCTATTATAATCTAAAACTTTGAGTTTAAATGGAAATTAAATGAAACATCCATTTTTATTTGTATACTAAAATAATGTTGCATAAAGCATCTAATTTCTAAACTAACATGGCATCTTTGATACATTCCCTTCCTATAAAGACTTTTAGGAATTGAATTGATTATTAGTACAAACACATAATCACACATTACAGTAGTAGATGAAGATGACTCCTACACTTGAAGAGAAAGAAAATCATGATTCCTACACTAGAAGAGAAAGAAAATCATCCATTGGTCATTTCAACAATGGATATTAAACTAGCTTGAAATTAAGATCACGACTCATAATCCCTTGCACAATCCAAGCATTATTAATGACATTTAATCTCTTCTTGTTGTTCCAGGCCTCTGCAATTCACAAAAAAGTGCGTTAGCTCACCATTTTATACCTTGATAATATAAAAAAAACAATAACTACTACAAGGTTACAAGGTCGTGGGTATTAATAAGATGACAATTTCTGTTTAGCAATTTGACCACGAGTGAGAAATGGAAAACTAATTTTAAAATCAGCTATGACAATCTACTCAAGATTAATAAAAAGGTAAACATAAAATCTCCATGCTTTTTGAAAAGAAGTATTTGGGAACTGAATGAAATCAACGTAAATGACTAGGACACATTACTTAGAGTAGTCATATAGTAACTAAAATGAAATGCCTCTTACTTGAGCTCTACTTGGTCTACCTCTGCGAATCCCCAAACCAACAAAAGTACTTTTTATCAATCGTAGTTCCTTAATGACTTCCTCCATATTGATTCTGTCTTTTGGAGATTCCAGTGAACATAAGATTCCAATATTAAGGATTGAGAGTAAGCATTTTTGCATATCCACATCAATATGCCTAAAGTCCTCAGTATTATTAGCTTCTTCTACAATTTTATTGTCATTGTCATCTTCTTTTGTTGCCATCATTGCTGCAGTATATACTCCCATTTCCTCAACTTCTCTTGGCAAAAGCATTGGGTCGACAACTTGTGAGAGACCGCGCCCCCGGCCCCCTTTTTTATAGGAGTGTTGGGCCAAACCCACGTGAATGGGTGGAGTCGTGTTATTGCCTCTCAAAATGGAGGTTCGACTAGTTATATTTACCCCTTTAGATTAAGGGTCTAACAATGGAGTCGCCACTTATTTAATTGTTGGAATAAATAAGAAAACCATAATTAAAAAATTCATCATTTTATTAATTTGAAATTGAATTTACATTGAACATAGGAAATTACATGGCTTTGGTCCTAGATACAATCTAAGATAAAGTACATGGCTTTATTTCCTAGTTACAATCTAAAAATAAAAAATTACATGGATAAGCACTTGATCTACTAACCCTTGATCTAAGTTCGGAGGCTATGTTACAAAGTGGGAAGGTGTTAGGCACCCACCTTGCCCGGTGAAACTGGTCTTCTAGACTATGGTGGCTAACATTCATATCATATCATCCAATATGTCAATCAATTTGCATGTTGAATTTGATGTGTATGCATGTGATAAACCCTAATTCAATTTATTGAGTGTTACATTTGGATTGAAAAATAAATTCTAGTGAATGTGTGTGGATGGTGATATCCTAGATTTAAGAATTTGAAAGAATTATGAAACAAACATGTTTTTCATATTTTTGATGTGAATTTAAGATCAAAACTAATGATATGCATGAACATGTGATGAACAACCAAGAACATGTGAAGAACACATAAGAACAATTAAGAACATTCAAACATATTTAAGAGAATTTAAATAATTGCTATCATGCTTTAATCCTAAATTCTCATCATGGCAACACAAAAAACAAGTTAGGGTAAGAGGTTATACCTTCATGCAAGATCCATACGGTGGAGGAGGAGGCTCTTGGTAGAGGTCCTAAGGGAGGAGGAAAAAAGAAGAACTAGGAGAGGAAGAGTGAGTCTCACTCAATACCTTGAGTCTTAGGAAGACCAAGATATGACAAGACTACTCTACTTCACTAGAATTCAAGAGAGGAGAAGAGAGGGGGTTTTGGTGTGCTTTGGAATGAAGTAGAGAGGGGTTTATATAGTAGTGGTGGAGGAAATATGAATGGAAGGCCATTTAATGAGGGTTGACAAAGAATCATGAACCTAGACCTCATTTTAGCCTTAGGGAAAATCTGGTGCATTAAATGGAAAGATTGGTAGGAGTGAGGAACAAGCCAAAATTCGGTTTTCCCGTAGCTGCTGTACAGCTTGTAGAGCTAACTTCAAAAAATCATATCTGACTCAATTCTGATCGGAATTGCCTTGTTCTTGTGCTCAAATTGAAGCCCCGGATGTCTAGTTTCTGGGAAAATTAACCTCATTCACAGATTCAAAATATTTTGAGAGATATTGATGAAATAGTGAGCAGAGGTCATTTGTTAGAAAATGGTTTCAGCACAATTAACATTAATAGGTCCCAAATTAGCTCCCAATTAACATTAAATGGCTCCAATCACTCCCATTTCAGACTTAATTGGTTCCAAATTTACTCTAATTAAAAGATAATTGAACAAATTACTCATTGAATAATTAATGTTTAACTATCTAATTAATTAGGTGTATGCAACCTCACCATAAAATGTAGTCCTAACCAATTAAATTATGACACATCATTGATCTCCAATTGATTACACTTATAACCAATTAAAATCAATTGTTCATAATCACATATAGTCGAACTCAATTTGTGATAGTGCATCTTAGCCATTAAAACTTGACTTGATGATAACTTTCAATCTAGTGGTCCGATTAGGGCTTATGACCAGTTGATTTGATCGTTACAACATCAAGATCATTTTGGTGAAATGAGATTAAGGATCTAATGGCCAGAATCAAGATGCATATTCATGAGGTGAAAGAACCCCTTTTATCCTCCATGTGAGGTTAAACGCGGGTTGCAAAATGGGGTGTCAACACAACTTGAATGAGCCTTTTTGGTAAGGACATCTTAACAAAGTTATGTAGATTGAGACCATCTTTAAACATATCATCAGTAGGTCTCCTTCCCGTAAACATTTCCAACACAAGGACTCCATAACTATATACATCCCCCTCAGTTGATGCTTCTCCGCCCATGCCATACTCTACAACTCATGGAATGGAGGGAAATTAAGCAATATTATATCTATTACAAAAATATGGATTTAGAGTTTACAGAATGCAAAGTCAAGAAAATAAAACAAATCTATATTAAAAAAAAATAATGATATATGCTATTACTTTTGAAATTAAAGGAAACAATAATAACTTTATCCAGAGGGTCCAAATCACTTTTTCCCCCTCTTGTTGATTTATTTTGCAGTTTTATAAAAAATAATTAAATTAATTATGTGCTTGCATGGTACAAACGTGAATGTGTTTTAATTTCTAAAAGAAAAAGAAATACTAAGCGAGAGTTACTTAGCAAATAAAAAAATAAAATTACTAAGTGAGAGTTTATGTTAATATGCTAATTATGCGTACACCCATGCGAATATGTCGATGATACAAAAATTAAAAAGCATGTACGACAAGAAAATCAAGGAGTTAAAAATCCTATCATTTAATAAAGTGACAAAAAGAAAATAAATACATTAGAATAGTTAAGGATTTAAAACAAAAGAAGAAAGATAATACCTGGAGCAGCATAACCGATAGATCCCTTTAATCCAATTGTGCTAGTACACTTTTGGGAAGAATCATTTGAAGTTGTGAGAAGCCTTGATAAGCCAAAATCACTTACATGAGCAATCATATCACTATCAAGAAGAATATTGCTAGGCTTTAAATCACAATGAATGATTTTTTTCTCACAATGATTGTGAAGATAATTTAAAGCAAAAGCCACATCAATTGCAATAATTATTCTTTGAAGAACGCTCAAATTTTTTGATTGATTGTCGCTATCTGTCATCAGATGCAGCCACATTTCCAAGCTCCCATTTGTCATGAATTCAAAAACTAGAGCTTTGAAATCATCACCATTATAATTTATACTGGAGCAACATGTTAAGATCTTTATAAGATTTCGGTGCCGAACATTTCTTAATACATTGCATTCTGCCATAAAACTCGTCAAAGCATCTTTGTTTTGAAGGTTAAGAACCTTTACAGCCACTAACCTTTCATCTTGCTCACTAACTCCTTTATAAACTACTCCAAAACTACCGGATCCAATCAAATTGTTGAGAGAAAATCCATTAGTCGCTTGATGGAGCATTTTGTACGAAATTATTGGAAGGAGATCAATATTTGAGACTATAGACGATGGTTTCTTTTTTGATTTTTTCCTCCAATAAAGAACAAGAAAGGTTGAAACTAGAAGAATACATGTAACAACACAAACAATTGTGATTGTCAATCTAGAAGCAAGGGACTTTCTTGATTTCATAACTTTGTGGCATGTTGGTAATTGCAACTGTGGAATTCCCCCACAAAGCTTATTGTTTCCAATAACAGATATCATATTTACATTTCTGAAAACTCCTTCTGTTGGTACCTCACCCTCAATATTGTTGAACGAAATGTTCAAATATTTTAAAAATGAAAGTTTCTCGAGACCTTTTGGAATTAATCCTGATAAGTTGTTTCGTGAAACATCTAAATGTTCAAGGCCTTTCAAGGAAGCCATTGATGAAGGTATGGTCCTGTTAAAGGAATTCCCTTGCAAGTCTAGGTACACTAAGTTCAAGCAATTTCCAATTGTTGTAGGAATTTCACTAGACAATTTGTTTTCAGAGACATCTAGTAAATTAATATTCTTCAAACTATCTACTTCAATAGGTAATTTGCCACTAAATGAGTTGTGGGATAAATTGAGTAAAATTGACAAAGAAAAAAATTTGAAAAACCTGTTGGGGTATGACTCCACTAAGGTAATTTTCTGAAACATCCAACTTTTGTAAACTTTGACAAGTACCAATACTTGGAGGAATGCTTCCTTCTAAATTGTTTTGTGACAAAAACAATTCAGCCAATTGAGTGAGGTTGCCAATAGAACTTGGGATTTTCCCTGACAATTTGTTTCCATGTAAATACAATCCTTGCATCTTTTGAAACTTCCCAAAACAGGTAGGTATCATACCTGTGAGAAGATTATTCTCCATACCCAAGGCAATTAAGTTGATGAGATTCTGCAATGCTATAGGAATAATTCCAGATATTTTATTGCCTCCCAAATGTAATTTTGTGAGTTGTGTTGACAAGTTGCCTATAGAACTGGGCAAAACACCTTCAAATTTGTTTTCTACAAATCCTAGCGCGTTCATTTTGCTACAGTTTCTTAGGGACGTTAAAAAGTCCAAATCCTTTCCTAATTTATTCTTACTTAGATGTAGAATTTCAAGATCTTGTAGATAACCCAAATTAATTGGAACTGATCCCACAAAGCTATTACTGGAAAGTTCAAGTGTTTGAAGTTTAGATGCATTGCACAAAGAACTAGGGATTGATCCAAAGAATTTGTTATTAAATATTGAAAACCATTCGAGATTAGGGAGAGTATGGCCTATATTTTCTGGAAGGGTACCACTAAGTTGGTTTTGTGCAATTGACAAGATTATAATAGATGATATATTGTAGAGAGAGGAAGGGACCATACCGTTCAGTTTATTGGTTCCAATTGCAAAAAATGATAAGCTTTTCAAACGGCCTACGCTTTGTGGAATATTTCCCTCTAAATCATTATAGGCTGCCGAAAAATATATGAGTAATGAAAGATTTCCCAAGAAACCTGGGATTCCTCCCATGAAATTGTTTCTGGCGACCCGAAGAGAAATAAGCTTGGTCAAAGAGCCAAGCTCCATGGGAATTCTCCCAATAAGTTTGTTGTTCGTGACTCTTATCAGTCTAAGTTCAGAGCAATTGGGCAAGTTGGTTGGAATTTCTCCTCCCAACGTGTTATTTGTAAGACTGAGTTCTCGCAATCGGAACAACTGACCAACTTCCTTTGGAATTTCACCATAGAAGCTATTGTTTTGAAGGTTGATGGCCCTAAGAAAGGTGAGGTTGCCAATGTAAGGTGGAATGGTGCCATGCAAGTTCTGACCTTGTAGTTCTAAGGTTGTGACTCTTTGATGGCGGTGGCCACATGTAATTCCATGCCAGTTGCAGAAGTGGATAGAATCATTCCATGAGCTCAAGATTCCATATGGATCATAATCAATGGATTCCTTGAATTTCAGCAAAGCCAAACGGTCAGTCTCATTTGTTGGAGTGGCAGAAGAGGTGGCAGGTTTCAAGCATAGAAGGGTTACAGTAAAGAGTAGAATGATATGAAGGAATGTAGAGCATAATAATGCAGGAAAATTGGGGTTGTGAAGCTTCATTGGTTTGGACAAGCAGGAAACTGGTGAAATTTTAGTGTGCGGTAGAGGAAGATACACAAGTTTGTATTATATATAGGCTGTTTCAGTTAGTTATGACATAAAAAATCATTTGCGTACCTTGTAGTGCGCAAATACCTCCAAAAATAAAATAAAATAATCCGTGGGATCTTTAATTGTTCAAGTTTTCAATGATTTAGTCTTTAATAAATTGATAATGCGCTTCCAAAAGCAGTCCTTTCTAAATAAAAAATAAAAAATGTAATTAATTTGTTAACGTGCATAGGCCGTTGAGCAGACGCCACCGACAACAAAGAAATCATCTGATTTGGTCATTGTCCTGCTTTTCTTATTTTAACTTTGGTATTGTTGTGTTTTCAGAGTAACCTGCAAGTAATATAATTTATATAATTAGATAGGCTTATATTCTATACTGAACCAAGTTACAAGAACTAAGAAATCAAGGCAGCAAGACTACCAAAAAGAAATTCATAGGAACTGTAAAATGATGAATACGCGTAATTGACTTCTAAATCGAGTCGTAAAGAATTCAGCGAATTTTTAAAAAGAAAAATACAGCAAATTTTAATTTGATGTAATTGACGATCTTCTGATCTTTGATGCAAGTAAATACAGCGAATTTTAAAATGGAAAAATAAAGAGGATTTGGATTCGGTGCAGAGCTACTTTTTCTTTCTTATTTTACTTTTTTCCTGACTACTAACCATCATGTAAGCCGTGTTTTTTTTTTTTTTTTTTGGTGAACAGTGTATTTTTATTCTTAGTGTTTTGATTGCAAGAAAATAAAAGAAAAATAAATAGGGAATTTTGAGTTTTTTTTTTTTAATTCATTTTACTTATTTTTGTTATTTCATCAGTTCAAAATTTTGTTTTTGTTCTTTCATTTTTTTTACGGAGTTTTTTTATATTTAATAAATTGCTGAGGTGGCATTTTTATATGTTAATTACATTTTTTAAATATTATTCTATACCCAATGTCCGCTTCAAGTGTGCCAACAATACACACCACTAGTTATATAAACATTTTATGTTACCGGTAGGGCTAGTGGGATTTTTTTGTTTGGGGTCGGGGAAACACTGAGAGTTAGGATGGAGAATCTTACAAACAATTGGCGCAAGTTGCCGTTAAACGATAGAGAAGGAGGTAAACTCACAGTGAAGAAGGACAGAGTCTCTCATGAGTATGCGATTGTGGCAAGATTACTAACCAAGAGAGTTTTGAATACTGATGCGATAATCAGAACTTTTAGTCCTTTGTGGCGATCAAGGAATGGCTTTAAGGTCTACAACACAGGAGATCACATGCTGTTATTTGTGTTTGACAATGCGGAGGAGGTCAAAAGAATTTTGGCAAGCGAACCGTGGAGTTTCGACAGGCATTTAGTCGTTCTTTAGAGATTGGATAATGCAATTCCAATTCATGACATGGCTTTGAACACAATATCGCTTTGGGTACAAGTCCATAACATTCCGATTAGCTTTTTGAGCAGGGGTATAGCGGAGGATTTATGTGACGCAATGGGGAGAGTGGATCGTAATACAAGCGATGTGGAGGTTGACAGAGGCAGTTTCTTTCGAGTCCGTGTGCGAGTGGATATCTCTTTACCACTCTGTAGGGGGCATGTTCCGTCCATTGAAAATGAAGAAGAGCATTGGGTAACGTTCAAATATGAACGTCTTCCTAATATATGCTATTGGATTCGGGCAGCCTTAACTTCGATGAGCTGTAAGCCAGTGGTGGTTGTATCGGGGTTCTATGAGAATAGAAAACAGAGGAGGCCAACTCCGGCCAGACCAGTGGTAGAGGAGAGTTCACCGTCGTTGAAAGGACACAGAGCAGATGTTACAAAGGTAGGGCAACCTAAGGATACGGCCAGCGCAGAAACAGAGGAGCACGTAATTGAAGCAATAATTGCACCGGGGTCATCAATTCTTCAAACGGCTAATGGAGGCAATCACGGAATTAAAGGGGATTTTATTGACAGTCAATTATTGGAGATTGATAGAATATTAAATAAGGTTGAAATTACTGGGAGCGAAAAAAGGGGAGTAACGACCAATAATAAAAAGGCTGGCTTGGATATTCCAAATAAGGATAAGGAGGAAAAAAAATAAACCAAGCAGCACTGAAGGGAGCTCTACAACTGCAATGAAGGGTAATGAGCTGGATAAGTCCAATCTGCCTCCATACTGTGCCATTTGGAAACCACCTCCATGGTCGATCCTGAAGGTAAACTCTAATGATGCTAATTTCCGGGAACAAAATTCTGTGGGTGTTGTTTTGGATATGGGAGGTGGATTAGTGTTGATTTGGAGATCAACCATTGACGAAATTGTGGAGGGTTCGGGCACAAATTATATCGATACAATGTTTCAAGAAGAAGATAGGGCAGTGATTAGTGTGATCATCCGAGAATGCCAAGGAAAAGGCTTGGCACAGATGGTCGGAATCATCCCTTTCTCCTTAACTGTCATAGAGCTTGAAACTTTGGCTATATCGAAAGCTTTACAGTTTGATGCTGATCTGAGTTTGGATGATGTCACCCCAGAGGGAGTTTCAGAGATTGAAATGAACGCTTTGAATGCAAATTCGCAATCTTTGGAATCCTTTGGTTTACTTAGTTGCGATGTTAAATGTTTTGCAAGTTTATTTCATTGTATTAGGTTTTCATATATTCGTAGAGAATGATTGTTGTATTCTCACAGTAAGAGAAACGACAATGGGGTTGTTCATAGTCTGGCTAAAAATGCATTATGCATACCAGATTTTCAAATATGGATGGAAGATGTCCCATCTCATATTGGTTCGTTTTTACATTTGGATGTAGCTGAATTTTATTAATAAAATCCATCAGTTTCTTTCTAAAAAAAAATAAACTACTGTAAAAATGTTTTGGCCAAATTGATTGTGACCCCAAAATATAAAGACCAAAATATTTTTGTTTAAATCAAATAGATATATAGTTACTCTAACCAAAATACAGGAATTATTGAATTATAATTTTTTTGTTATGTTATTCAACAAGCATTACAGCAAAGGAGATAATTATTTCATTGGAAAAAGCAAGTAGCCAAGAGCCACGTAAGAGTCCTACTCGATGGTCTCCACCTTTTAGTTAGATCTCATAAGGCAAATTTTGTTGCTGCAAATTTTTCCGAAGGGTCATTCGTGATTCGGATGAAACATTATAGACTTTATAGTGTGTCTTTATACAAAAAAGAATAAAAAAAAAAATACAAAATCCACATTCAGTTGAACTCACGAGGCCGTGGCAGGAAGTCAAGCAGTGACATTTGCAAAGGAACGGCGTGTGTATGGGTCCAAGTGGGCTAGTTTGGAAATTGTATTAGGAATATTTTATTAAGACCCAAAGTTCAAGAGTCTGTTTAACCCTTTCCTTGGATAATTGAATTAGGTGCAGAGCTTCTTTTTCTTCATATTTCTTTGACTTCTATACCAATACCATCATGTAAGCCGTGTTATGTACGATGTATTTTTATTCTTAGCTAGTGTGTAGTCTGTGTATATGTATATGTGTAATTAAAAACAATCACAATTATACAATTTATTTTATATATTTATTTTTAGAAAGCGATCCAATTATATATATATATATATATATATATATATATATATATATATATATATAATTTAATTGGTTTTAAACTTTTTAGTTTTTGCACTTAATAATTTACTTGCCAAAAAAAAAAAAAAAACTTAGATAGATACGTGGCGAAAAATTAGACTCCAATTAAAATTCAATTTAAAATCTAATTGAATTTGAACTTTTTGATTTTTATACTCAATAATTCATTTGACACAAAATTTAAAATTAAATAGGACACGTTGGCGCAAAATTGAGAATCCAATTAAAATCTAATTGAATTTTCTCTCAGATTTGTCTATTAATATATACACACACACACACACACATATATTTGGCTAGCTTGTAATTGTCCCATATGATGCAAGAGACTTTTACTTAAATCAAAATTTTAAATTTAACTGTGTAAGTATATATGCTTTTAGTTTAAACAATAGATAAAAAATGATGTAATAATATAATGTTTTTCAAACAAAATTTTTATACATAGTAAAGAATAATTAAGTACGTGTGAAAAAATATTTAATATCCAAAATATTTTAAGATACCAATTTAGAGAAAATAATCTCTTTTTTTCAAATATATATAATATGTTTATAACTACTTTAATCAAATTTATAAATTAAAAAAATAACATTTAATATGAATCATAAATCAATTAACTCTTCTCAAAAAAGAAGTTTTTACCTATTAAATGTAGAAATATATATGCAGATAATATCATAATATATATATATATATATATATATATATATATATATATATATATAGACAAGAAAAAGAAAAATCCATCACTAGGACAACCCAATTTTAATACGATGAGATTTGGATTTTTTTTTTCTTTTTTGTTTTAAGATAGATAGTAGTGTTTCATTAATTTGAAAGATTTACATCACTGATTAATTGGTAGGTCACACATTATTAATATATTAATAATGTGATTCCAAGAAAGTGAAAGAAGAAAAATTAATTATAGAAATTAAGATAGCAAACCTCAGTTGATTTGGGTGGATAAGTTACTACCGTCTGATTTGTGTCAAAATTAGTTTTCATTGGCCGTGATTAGAACAACTTTTTGGTCGTGTTTTTCATTATTGGTTTTCTAGTGGGTTTGGTAAAAATTGTTTAAAGGCTACATTGATAGTGGGGCAGCGCTAAACCCATTGCGATCAAAGTCTTGAAGTGTTTAGGTATTTACTCACTCTCCAGTCTCCTCCACTTACATTCCCTTTCGTTTCGTTTTATTGTATATTTATTAATTCTAACTTCGGTATATTATTGTGTTTTTAGAGAAATCTTCAAGGAATATAAATAGATAGGGTGCTAGTCAACCAAGTTATACGAACTAAGATATCCATGCAGCACTAAAACTACGAGATTTACAATAGCAAATAGAATGAACTGAACTTGATGTGGTTAAACAGTACGGTGATTAATTGCTTTCAAATTCCCATTGACATAACATTTTGAATAATAAACCATCAAATGCAGTCTAAATAGTCAATACAGAATGCAGCTTTGAAAGTAACAATTGGCATAATGCATATCACATAACACCATATATTTACAAATTAGTTTCCATTCATAAGAACACATCTCAATCAAAAAAGGAATAGAGATGCACAGACTAGATACGAGCCACTACGTTTATGAGGATGCCTCAAGTTTATGAAGTTTCATTGGTTTGGAAATTTTAGTGAAATTTTAGTATGCGGCAGAGCTGGATACACAAGTTTGTATTATATATGGGCTCTTTTATTAGTTAATAAATTGATAATGTGCTCCTAAGAAAGTGAAAGAAGAATAATTAACTCATAATGGAAATTAAGAAAACAAGCCTCAATTGGAGCATCCACTACCGTAAAAAAAGAGACCCCGGAGTCAACATTACTGTCTGATTTGTGATTAGTGCTGCTATTAACAACCTTAAAAGTGTTTTTTATTTTATTTTATTTTATTAATTTTGGTGGGTTTGGTAAAAATTGTTTAGAGGGTACATTGACAGTGTCTAGGCCATTAATTAACTCACTCTTTCATGCGTAAAAGATAAAAGAAAAAAGTATTCAATCACTCTCTTCTTATATTAACTTTGGTAGAGGTGTGTCACCGTGTGTGCATTCATTTTTTTCTCCTTTGTGGAAATGGAACATATAAAATGTTAAGTGTGGGAACTGATTGCAAGCATTATGTTAAACTAAAAGGAAATAGAACTTACTTTCACGGCCACAGCCAAAAATGCACTCAAACTGCTGACTTTACACATAATATGAATTAACACGTATCATATATGTAATAAACACTATCCTTTATTTTATTTTATTTTTTACATAATTTAGTAACTACACACTACGTAACACAAAAAAAAAAAAAAAAAAATTACATAACCCAATTCTTTTGCTTATCTTTTTTATTTTGTTATACAAGAGAAACTCATCAAAGAGGCTTCCTCATCCATGCGTTGTGGATCTACTTAGATTTTTTTATTCCCCTAATTCTATAGTGTAATTCTTTTTGTTGGAGATAAGTAATTAATGCTAGGCAGTGAAGGGTGATTGTTATTTTAAGCAAGGAAGTCAATTCCGTTCCGTTTCGGCCGTACCGGCCGGAATATTTCGTACCGGCAAGCATACCGGTACATAAACCCCCCTGTTTCGTACTGGAAAAAATACCGGCCGTACCGGCCATGTACCGGGCGTACTGGCCAATTTCGGGCAATACCGGCCGGTACCGGGCGTACCGGCCCGTACCGGAAAAAAGTTTTTTTTTTTTTTTTTTTAATTTTAATTTTAATTTTTTTTATAAATTTTGTAATTTTTGAATTTTTGTTATGGCAGAATGGTAACTTATTTACATTAACTTATTAGTATTATTTGTTTTCTTAGTATGCAATGGTAACTTTTAAGCTTTCTATATTTTATATTGTGTTTTTTTTTTTCATCTTTTAATTGATACTAAAGTCTAAAACCATGAATAATTAGTTCTGAATTGAGGAAATGTTTTATGGTAAACTTTTATATTTATTATAATACACACACACATACATACATACATACATACATACATACATACATATATATATATATATATATATATATATATATATAAAAATATAAAAAATAGCGGTAAATCCGAAACGGTACACCGGTATTGACCGGTATCCGAAATATATCGTACCGCTGGCCAAATCGGTACAGCCTCCGGTACGGTATTGACTCCCTTGATTTTAAGTGTTTATTTAAAGTTTTATATAATAAATTGAAACTTGGATACGATTGATTGCTCTCCTCTCTACGGCCACAAGATAATGTAATCTAAAACATTAAGTTTAAGTGGAAATTAAACAAAATTTCCACTTTTATTGGTACGCTAGAATAATGCTGCATAAACCATATAAAGTTCTAAACTAACATGGTATCTTTGATGCATTCCCTTCCTATAAATGGCTTCTAGGAAGTCACTAGGATTATTATTACAAACACAAAGTCACACATTACAGTAGTAGAACAAAGCACAGTAACATGAAGAACACTGCTAAAACAGAAGAGAAAGAAAATCACGACTCCAACACTAGAAGAGAAAGAAAATCATCCATTGATCCTTTCAACAAGGGATATCAAACAAACATGAAATTATAAAACATCAGGTAGAAATTCCTAATCCCAAGCTTAATCCATGCATTATTAAAGACATTTAATTTCTTCTGGTAGTTTCTGGCCTCTGCAATTCATACAAAAAATTTGTTAGCTCACCATTTTAAACCTTGATAACATAAGAATTAAAAGGGATGTGAATTATTACAAGAAGGTTGTGGGTTTTAATAAGATGACATAAAATCAGCTATGATAATCTACTCAAAATTTAAATAAATAAAAAAAGAAAGAAAAAGATCATCATAAAATCTCCATGCTTTTTTAATAGAAGTATTTGGGAACTGAATGAAATAAAAGTAAATGAGTAGGACCCACTACTTAGGATAGTCTTATAATCAAAACTAAAAACCTCTGAGTTTAGCTCTACTTGGTCTACCTCAACGGCTCTGCAAACCAATGAAAGTACTTTTTATCAATTGTAGTTCCTTAATGACTTCTACGATACTCATTCTCTCTTTTGAGGATTCCAATGAACATAAGATTCCAATTTTAAGAATTGAGACTAAGCACTTATGCATGTCATTATCAATATGCCTAGAGTCCTCAATAATATTAGATTCTTCTACTTCAATTTCATTATCATTGCCATCTTCTTCTGTTGCCATCATTATAGCAGTTGCTACTCCCAATTCTTCAACTTCCCTGAGCAATAGCATTGGGTCGATAACCTGAGCAAGTCTTTTTGGTATGCCATCTTAAAAAAATTATGGAGATTGAGACCATCTTTAAACATATTGTAAAGTTGTGATTTACAACTATTTTATGTTGACTTTAATTCCGTACCAAATTTGATTATAATTTCTTCAATCATTTTTCCCTGTATGCATGTGGGCTTTTAATTGTAAGGGATGAGTGTGAGAGAGTGTGAAGACTCAAGCTTAAAATGATGAACAAGTGGATTTTGCGAGTGTCTCGCGAGAAGCTTACCTGCGAAAAAGCCTCGTGTAGAGCACATGACTAGAAGATGAAGAGTCATACCAGCCTAGAGGTTTTCACGAGTGTTTTACGGATAAGGCCAACCCATGAAGGACTCACGAAACATTTTGTTTGGCAAAAAGTGAAGTTTTGCCTTACCAAATCTTTACCCACACTATATATACCCTCATTACCCACAAATTGTAAGGAGTGCTTTTGAGAGAGAAAACCCCTAGAAAATACACTTGGGAGTTAGAGGTTGTTATACCCACAATCATCTACACATTTCTTTGTGGTTTTCCGCAACTCCTAGCTCTCCATCTCTACATCTTTGAGAGGTTGATAGCCCAAATACTTACCACACCCATTTTGAGTGTCAAGTGAGATTTTGGTGCTATTGAGAACCATTGGAAGGAGCCATTCATTGGCGGATGCAATCGGGCTAAATTGCGGAATCCGGAAAGCTAGAAAAGACAAGGTTCTAAGAAGCCAGTTCGTAGCAGGAGCTTGGAGGGCTCAAGTACATGGGGTAGACTAGGCTTTGAGGGTCTTTTGTTATTCATGTACTCCAACTTTATTCTCTAGTAGATCGATTTCGACTTGGAGGGTCGCAGAGAGGTTTTTCGCCGAGTTCTTCAGTTTCCTCTTCGATAACACGTCTCAGTGTTATCTGGTGTTTGCATCTCTCTTCTCTACTCTTAAGATTTCCTTTATATTGTTGACAATGGATGAATATGGCTTAGGGTAGTGATAACGGTTGTTTGCACTTCTTTACTCTTGTTTCGCACTTAATATAAGTTAGAATAAAAGCTATCTAGCCGTAATTTTAATTTGGGGGTCTAAACAAGCTCTTGTGTATTTACACAAATCCGAGCTTTGACATATCATCAATGGGCATCCTTCCTATAAACATTTCTAGCACAAGGTCTCCATAGCTATATACATCCCCCTTTAGTTAATGAGATGCCTCACCACCCACGCCATACTCTATAACTCATGGAATTGAAGGAAATTATGAAATTTTATATCTATAATGAAAAATATGGATAAAGGTCTACAAAATGCTAAGTCAAGAAAATGAAATGAATCTATATTGAAAAATAATATGACACTTGCATAAAACTTTAAAATCAACTATTTGCATGTATGTACTCATGTGAATTTTTTTTTTTTTTGAGAAATAGAAATAGTAAGCAAGACAGTTTGTTAATATGTTTTGATTGAATGTATGAATATTAAAAAGCTTATTTGCTCCAAAATTCAAGGAACTAAGTCTTATCTTTTGATAAAGTGACAAAGATAAAAGCAAAATGTTTGGATCATTAACGATTTGAAACTAAATAGGAGAGGTAATACCTGGAGCAACATAGCCAATAGATCCTTTTAACCTGATTGTGCTAGTATGCGTCTATGAAGAATCACTAGTGGTTTTGAGGAGTCTTGCTAAACCGAAGTCACTTATATGAGCAATCATCTCACTATCGAGAAGAATATTGCTTGGCTTTAAATCACAATAAATGATTTGTTGCTAACAATGATTGTGCAAAAAATTTAATGCAAAAGCCACATCAATTGCAATAATTATTCTTTGAAGACAGCTCAAATTTTTTGATTGATTTTCACAATCTATCATCAAAAAGCCACATATCTAAGCTCTTATTTATCATGAGTTCAAATACCAGAGCTTTGAATTCATCACCATTATGATTGATACTAGTGCAACATGTTAAGATCTTCACAAGATTTCAGTGCCGAACATTTCTTAAAATATTGCATTCCACCACAAAACTCTTGGTAGCTCCTTTAGTTTGAAGGTTTAGGACCTTTACTGCAACTAACATTTCTTCTTGAATAAGAACTCCTTTGTAAACTTATCCAAAACCACCAAATCCAATCAAATTGTTGAGAGAAAATCCATTAGTTGCTCGGTGAAGCATTTTGTACTAAATTGTTAGAAGGAGATCCATCATTGAGACTATAGAAGATGGTTTCATTTTATATTTTTTTCCTCCAATAAAGAACAAGAAATGATGAAACTAGAAGGAGACATGCAACCACACAAAAAATTCTGATTATTGTTCTAGAAGCAAGAGAACTCCAACTTTGGGGCATGTTGTTAGTTGCAACTGTGGAATACCCCCACAAAGTTTACTGTTTCCAATAATTGATATTGCATCTACATTTTTGAAAACTCCAACAGTTGGTAGTGGGCCTATGAAATGTACTCCCCCCTAGATTGAGGGTTTTACAATGGAGTCGCCACTTATTTAATTTTAAAAGGGAAAATAAGAAAACCTTCAATAAAAAAAAAAAAATAATTCTTTTGTATTAATGTATATTGCAATTTACATCAAATTTTGTAACAAAGATTTACAATGCTTTTTGTCCTAGATACAATCTAAGAAAAGTAAATTACATTGCTTTATTTCCTAGTTACATTCTAAAAAAAATGTAAAATTACATGTGCAAAAGCAAAGTCTAGAACCCTTGATCTTGGTTCGAAGGCTAATTTACGAGATGGAAAGGGATTAAGCACCCATCTCGCCCGGTAAAACCGGTCTCCTAGGTTAAGGTGGCCAATGTCATGTTATGTCAAACAAATACAAACAATATGTCATATAAACATGGTAATTTTGTAAGAATTGAAAACAAATATGTGTTAAGAGAATCAAATATAAAAAAAGACACAAAAAAATGAAACTTGTTAGATAACAATTTTAATGTAAAGAAAACTTTAAAGCAATGGCATGTTCATCCAAGAAATCAAAGTAAGCAAAGAATCCTTAGCCTAGACATGTTTATCTAAGCATGTGAGAAAAAGAAAACAATGTTGTCATGTTATTTGTAATCAACATAATTGTAGAGAGAACCAAATAAAAATAAGACCTTTGAGCATATTTGATCATCCAAACAATTATGAAAAGAAGTAAAAGAAAATCCCTAAACATGTTTATCTAGAGAAACTCAAAATACTTAGACATCTTCATTCAAGCATTTTTTTATTAAAAAAAAAAGTAAAACAATTACCTAGACATGTTCATCTAAGTATTGAAGAGAAAGTTGTATTTTAGCCTAGAAGTGCTCATCTAAGCATTTAAGAGAAAAATTGTGTATTAGCCTAGAAGTGTTCATCTAAGCATGTAAAAGGAATGATAATAAGAAATATAGGCATGTTCATCCAAAAAAACAAATAATGACATGTTAAACATTTATTCAAGCATATGTAGAAAGATAAGAACATGATTAATTACTTACCAGCATAGAACATGAATTAAAAAGGGGGAAGTGATCACTTAAAGGGCTAGAGAGAAAGCAAGGAAGTACTAAACTACAACCAAAGTAGGAACAATGGTTGCACAACAGCGTTTCTTTTCTGCTTTCTCACTAGTTCTCTAGAGGGAATTCGGGGTCCAGAAAATGGAAGAGGTCTTCTCCCTTTATAGGAGGAGGGATGGCTTAGCTTTAAAGCTAAGTTGTTAGCTTTCTTCTGAAGCTAAGGGGAGAAATGAGCTGAAACGGATTGGGTTTTGGATCTCCATTTGAATTTTGAAATGATGCTGCACCCGCTTCGTATTTTAGCTCTAACTTTCCGTTCAAAATTCCAATTGATTCAAGATAGGTGTTTTTTGAAAGGAAATTCAATTATCTACAACTTTGTCAGAAATAGAGAAAGCCAAATTCCAACGTTATCTAGGCCGAAAATGTGTTTCAAATTGCTGCTGAAAATAATCACGTTATTTGAGCATTTTTGAAAATTTCCCAGGATGTATCTGTTTCTTATCTTATTTATTTATTTATTTTTAAACTTTTCTTCTGAAGCTAAAGGAAGGGATCAGTCTATTAGACAAGTTTGAACAAATTTGAGTTTGTTCCCCATTTGAAATTTTGAAAGATGAGTGAAGATAATGCTGATTTTGTGTTATCTTCTGCACCCGTTTCATAATTTGGCCATAACTTTCTGCTCAAGATTCCAATTGATTCGGGATTGATGTTTTTTCAAAGGAAATTTAATTCTCTACAACTTTTATAGAAATAGAGAAAACCAAATTTCGATGTTTTTCAGGCCAAAAATACGATTCAATTTGCTGCTGAAGATAATGACGTTCCTGAGCATTTTTTTTTGAATTTTTCCTATCTCCAAATTTTTCAAAAGAGCAGATAAGATGTCCTAGAGGAAAACATTTTTTTTATTTTAAAAATGAAATAAAAATGAAATCAAATCAAAAATTACACTTAATTAATTTTAAATTAATTCTTGTGAGAACCAATCAAAATTAAGTGTTTAAGATAGGACGTGACCGGACTCATCATGTAGGTGAGCCATGATCATTGAAAATTGTTTGTATGATAACTTTTGATCAGGTGGTCCGATCAAAAGCCATGACATACCATTATGATCGTTAGAGCATCAAGATTTGTTTTGTATCACAAATTTGAAGATCTACCGGTTGGTTAAATGCAAGTTGTAAAATGGGGTGTTTACAGAATGCCCCTCATTGACAAAGCTTGAAAAGCAAATGTCAATGTAAAAGAAAGACACCAAATTTTGCAACTTGAAATTTAACCGATGTGCGATGAAATTTTTTTTTTTTTTTTAAGTTTTTTGAAAACTTGTTGGTTTCCAAAAATTTTTTGATCCAAAATGTGTTGGCAATTTTCTCAGAAAAAGACTTGTTATTATTAAAAAAAAACCTTGTCGCGCTTTTTTATTTGAAACTCTGTTGGGTTTTCTTGGAAAGACCTTGGCAAATTTTCTAAAAACTTATCTTTTTTTTTTTGAAAATTTTTGAACTTGAAACTTGTTGAAAATCTTGTTGAATTTTCTTTTGAAAATTGTGATATTCTTATCAAAATTGGTATTTGTGAAAACATGTTGGGCATTCTTGGAATGATCTTGTCATGTCTTTTGGAAATTTGATAAAAACCTTGTTGGGTTTTTTTTTATGAAAATCTTAGCAAATTTTCTAAGAACTTGTCTGTTTTTGAAAATTTTGATATTCTTTTCAAAATTGGTATTTGTGAAAACATGTTGGGCATTCTTGGAATGATCTTGTCATGTCTTTTGGAAATTTGATAAAAACCTTGTTGGGTTTTTGTGAAAGCTATGTAACATTGCCAAGCATTCTTTTTCTGATAGATGTTTGAAGATCTTGTAGGATTTTCCTCGGCTAAAACTTTCTGAAAATCTTGTTAATTTTCGAGAAAGTCATGAAAACCTTGTTTTGAAAAATTGTTGACAAACCTTATTGGGTTTTTTGAAATTTTGTTCACAAACCTTGTCGGGTTTTGAGAATTTTATTAGAAAATCTTTTCTGGATTTTTGAGAGAGATGCTAAAACTTTCTGAAAATCTTGCTTGATTTTTTTGAGAAAGTCATGAAAACCTTGTTTTGAAAAATTGTTGACAAACCTTGTTGGGTTTTTTGAAGATTTTGTTCACAAACCTTGTCGGGTTTTGAGAAATTTATTTTTTTTTGAAAATAAAGTATGAAAACCTTGATGGGTTTTGTTGAAAATTTGTAAGAATTTTGAAAAACTTTCAGATTTCCTTGAAAAAAAGTTATGAATATTCTAAAAATCTTAATGGATTTTTTTGAGCACTTTTTTGTGACTTTCAAAAAAAACTTTGTCAAACCCTAGTGCCTGAGATGCAAGAGACTCCTTAGTTGAATCCTGTGTGATGTAGGCCTGAAGCAGTTGTTGAATGCTGACATGAATGAGAGGTCTTTGCTTAATTCCTGTAAACATTGAAATTTTCCTTTCTCAAGCTTGTTAGAAACTAGTCAATTTGAACCAATGCCCCTAGTAGCTTGCATGAAAACTAATGGGCCAAAAAAAAAACATGCAAATGGGCCAATGCCCCCAGTTACGTAAAAAAATTTTCTTTTTTAAAAAAAAAAATATCAATTGCAATGCCCCTGTATTGAAAATAAAAAGCATGCAAATGGGCCAATACTCTCAGTTACGTAAAAAGAGGTAATGCTCCTAGTTTAAAGCTTCACTAATATATATATATATATATATATATATATTTGGCGATAAAGCTTCGCTAGTCTTCTGTTGGCACTGAAACTTGTAACTTCAATCTTCAAGATGATCTCCTACCCTTATTGGATATATGATTCAACAATTATCACAATATAAGACTTGGAGTTCTAAAGATTATATAATGCTCTACTTACAAGATCAAACAAACAAGCAAACAACTCAAACAATGGCCCGAACTGCCCCTTTTTCTTCTCATTCCAATACATGGCATCGGTTTGATTCAATCCTCACCCTTTTGAATAACTGGGTGGATGGCATGGACAAAACCGATCGTATAAACTTCCAAGCTTTTGGGTTGAAAGGTCTCTTAGTCTTGAAGCGTGTGAAACTTGATTGGGGATTCCTCATGGCTGCCAGTCGATTCTGGGATGCGAAAGACCATGTGTTCCGATTCCACCTCGCTGAATTGTGTCCCACAGTTGAAGAATTCACAGCAATCCTGGGTTGTGACATAGACGCACCTCCGGCGGTACCGTCTTGCGAGCCCAAATACCAAACTAGGCTTTCTTCATTGATGAGGATTCCTTTGAAAGAAGTTGTTCCACTCCTGGATGGTCGATGGGTGGATGTTCAGAAAATGATTGATAAGTTCATGCCAATGGAGGTCAGGACTCTCTGACAAAGCCGAAGCAAATGTTTCGCATTGGCTTTTTGTCTTCTGAGTGAGTTCTTGCTATTTACTGGTGATCATGGTTTTGCTGATGTAAGAGTGGCTGATATAGTTCATAAGGCACAAAATGAGAAGAATATCGTTCCCATTGTTCTTGCTGAAACTTTTCATGGTTTGGACGCTCTATCCAACCAAGAAACTTTGCTATTCCATGGAAGCCCCCTGCTCCTTCAGATCTGGCTTATGGATCACTTATCTTTGGTGCTGCCTCCCACAATGTCTCCCTATGGACCGGAGCATTACCGTGGTCGTTCTTTGAAGAGAACTGGTTGTGTCACTGAACAAGACTGGATTAAGCACCTGAAAGAGAGGTCCAGTGCATCTATCCTTTGGAATTGTTCTTGGTGGGGGTGCCAAAACCCGAGGCTACGATCATCTGGATGGGATCATCTGTTTCTGATGGGTTTGAGAAAGGCTTCTTTCTATAAAGGCGACAGGCTATTAAGACAGTTTGACTTAGAACCAAAAGTTCCTGGAGAAGCTCGTGAGTTTGGAATGGTTCATGCAACATCAACTACAATTACCATTTATGAAAGGGGGCTGATAAATGCAGACAGAGCTGGGAATTCTTATAGGCGGGCTGGACTTTTGAAGAATAACCATGCTTATTTAGCTTGGTTGGCTGAAGAAGTGTATGACCAAGAGGAAATTTTGAGGAAGAAAAGACGGGCTTTTCTGAAAACTTCTAAGGAAGGATCAAGGAAGAGAAAGAGAAACAACTAAACTCCAAACTGATTAGGATTTGTCTTGCTTTTAAATAAATTTATCTCGAATAAAGATATGTCAATTTAGGCTTCAATTTAGGATTGTTTTTCATTTCCAATGTATTAGGACTCTTCCGATGAATAAAAATGTTGCATTTTGGCTTTTGCTTTATTTTCTTCGGAAAATGAATGAATGATTTATTATATTGACCGAACCAATGTGGTTGCCTACGTACCCTCTTAAAGAAGGATCAGGTCATTACGTAGTTCAAATTTTTTTTTTTTTTTGGTCTTAATTTTTACCTAGGCCGCCCTTTCGGGTTTTCAACCTAGCAAACTCTCTCACACTCAAATTTTTTATCTCTCCTTTTGCATAGACCGCCCTTTCAGGTTTTCAATCTATCATTTTTTTTTTTTTTTTGGTCTTAACTTTTGCCTAGGCCGCCCTTTCGGGTTTTCAACCTGGCAGACTCTCTCACATTCAAAATTTTGTATCTCTCCTTTTGCATAGACCGCCCTTTCAGGTTTTCAATCTATCATTTTTTTTTTTTTTTTTTTTTTACACATGATATTTCTTCAGCTGATCCAAATTGGTTGGTTCCACGAACGAGTTTCCATCTAAGTCCACAAGTCTTGTCCCACCTCCAAAGTAGATTTCTTTAATCATGAAGGGCCTAGACCAATTGGGTTTGAACTTCCCTCTTGGGTCATGTACTGGGGCCCATATTTCTTTGAGCACCAAATCTCCAATCTTGAGATCACGAGGACGGACTCTTTTGTTAAAAGACCTTCTTGCTCTTCTTTGATAACCTTGATGATGATATATTGCCCTTAGACGCTTTTCATCAATCATGCATAATTGATCATACCGGTCTTGCATCCATTCAGCTTCTGGGATTTTTTCTTCCATAACAACTCGAAGTGACTGTACCGCCAATTCTATAGGTAGCACTGCTTCCATGCCATATACCAAGGAATATGGGGTCGATCCTGTAGACGTACGGATTGATGTACGATATCCCCACAATGCAAAGGGTAGCCTGAGGTGCCAATCCCTGTGGTTTTGGGCATTCTTCTTCAATATCTTCCCAATGTTTTTATTAGCAGCTTCAACCGCTCCATTTGTTTGTGGGCGATACGGGGAAGATTTGTGATGTTTAATGCCATATTCTGTCAATAATTTGGAGGTCTCATCTCGAAAGTGTGATCCATTATCGGAGATGATCTCACAAGGCACTCCATACCGACATATGATGTTTGTTCTGATAAACTGCGCAACCTTCTTGGAATTCAAAACTTTATAAGATGCAGCTTCCACCCATTTTGTGAAATAATCAATGGCTACCAAGATGTATTCGTGACCATTACTAGCCTTTGGATTAATTTTTCCAATTATATCAATGCCCCATGTAGAAAAGGGCCAAGGAGAGCTTAAGCAATGTAACTGAACTGGTGGCATGTGCTTTAGATCCCCATGTATTTGACATTCATGGCATTTTCTAACATGAGTTGCACAATCAGCTTCCATGGTGGTCCAATAGTATCCCAGACGTAAAATTTTCCTTGATAACATGTGGGCATTCATATGTGGTCCATACTCAGATTCATGCACTTCTTCTATGATACGTTGAGCTTCTTCTTTTGTTACACAAAGGAGATGGATTCCTTCATATGATCTTCTATACAACCTTTCTCCACAAATTATGTAATTAGTTGCCATGTGCCGAATTGCCATTCTGTCATTCTTGTCAGCAGTGTCAGGGTAGGTCCCATGCTTGAGAAACTGAAATATATCTGCATACCATTCTTCTTCTTCCATTTCTTCTTCCAAGGCATAACAATATGATGGTTCATCCCTTTGCTCAATGATCAATGGATGGACCTCTGTTCCATCTGACATTTCAATCATGGAAGCCAATGTAGCCAATGCATCAGCGAATTGATTTTGTGTGCAGGGGATGTAGTGATACTCAATTTTTTCAAATTTCTTCGATAATTCTTGAAGATGCTCATAGTAAGGTTGCAACCTTTCTTCTCTAATCTTCCACTTGTTCTGGATTTGCCTGATTATTAAAGCAGAGGCTCCATAAACCTCTATTTCTTTGATACCCAAACTAGTAGCAGCCTCAAGGCCTTGTATGCAAGCCTCATATTCAGTAGCATTATTGGTTGTTGAAAAATTGAGCTTAATAGAGATGGGTATATGGGTTTCCATTGGTGAAACTAAGAGTACCCCTATTCCACTCCCATTTCGATTAGCAGCTCCATCAAAGTACATTCTCCACCTGACAGGCTCCATCACTAAAATATCTTCATCTGGGAATTCATCCCTAGTCACTTCTGCTTCAAGGGGGGGACAATTGGCTAGATGATCAGCAATGGCTCGTCCTTTAATGGATTTTTGAGTAACATATTTAATGTCGAATTCTGACAACAATAGCACCCATTTTGCAATTCTTCCATCCTGGACTGGCTTTTCCATCAAATACTTAAGTGGATCCATGCGAGCTATCAGGAGGACTTGAAAAGATAACATGTAGTGTTTGAGTTTCTAAGCAGCCCAAACTAAAGCAACACACGTCTTCTCCAAAACTGAGTATTTCACTTCATATGTAGTCATCTTTTTGCTGATGTAATAAATAGCATTCTCTTTTTTAGATTCTTCGAAGTACTGAGCTAGTAAAGCTCCCATTGCTATATCTGTAGTGCTTAAATAAAGCAACAAAGGCTTGCCTTGCATTGGTGGCATCAATATGGGAGGTTTCAACAAATATTCCTTAATCTTTTCGAAAGCTTCTTGACATTGTTCGTTCCACTTGATGGGTACATCCTTCTTGAGTAATTTGAAAATGGGCTCGCAAATAGTAGTCAATTGAGCTATAAATCGACTGATATATTGTATTCTCCCCAAGAATCCTCAAATTTCTTTCTCGGTCTTTGGTGATTTCATTTCTGTAATTGCTTTAACTTTTTCAGGATCTACTTCTATCCCTCTGTTGCTAACCATAAATCCGAGTAGCTTTCCTGAAGTTACTCCAAAAGTGCACTTCTTGGGGTTCAATCGGAGCTTGTAATGCTTGATTCTTTCAAAAAACTTCCTCAAGGCTGACATATGGTCCCCGCGGTTTTTAGACTTGACTATCATATCATCCACATAGACTTCTACCTCTCTATGTATCATATCATGCAACAATGTTGTAGCAGCACGTTGGTAGGTGGCCCCAGCATTCTTAAGGCCGAATGGCATGACTTTGTAGCAGTATGTTCCCCAAGGGGTGATGAACGAAGTCTTCTCCATATCTTCTGGTGCCATCTTGATCTGATTGTATCCAGAGAAACCATCCATGAAGGATAAGAGTGCATGTCCTGCAGTGTTGTCCACAAGGATGTCTATATGAGGTAGAGGGAAGTCATCCTTTGGGCTGGCTTTGTTGAGGTCCCTGAAGTCGACACACATTCTAACCTTGCCATCTTTCTTCAGTACTGGAACGACATTGGCTAGCCATTCTGGATAATTAACGACTTGGAGGAAACCGGCATTATATTGTTTTTCCACTTCTTCTTTGATCTTCAATGTCCATTCTGGTTTCATTCTTCTTAACTTTTGCTTAACTGGCTTGATAGTGGGATCAGTCGGAATATGATGTTGCACTATGTCAGTGTCGATGCCAGGCATGTCTTCGTATGACCATGCAAAAATCTCCTCATATTCTTGAAGAAGAATAATCAATTCATTCTTTTCTTTAAGATTTAAAGTGTTACCAATTTGTATCATTTTTTGTTCATCTTCAGACCCTAAATTAATGGATTGAATTTCTTCCTTAATGGGCTTTACATGCTCTTGTTCTTCATTTGTTTCGAAGCCTTTACTTGACATTTCATTATTTATTTCAGAAAGAAAAATATTCAAAGCAAGCAAGTAAGCTGAATCAGAGATCATCTTATTATCATTGAAAGAGTTAACAACAGTCTCAATAGTAGAGAAATTGACAGGAATAGGAGTACTAGTTGAAACAGACTTAATAGGGACAATGATTTTAGTGGACTCAAAGAACTTGGTTTCTTTTTGGTGATCTTCAACTGGGCAGCTTCCTTCCCAGGTCCAATTCTTTAGCTCTGAGATGATAGTGGTTGTGGCAGGAACTTCTTTGTAAGCTTCTCCGGATCGCAGCATATAAATTTCATCTATCTCCATCGAGTCATCCCTAGAATCCTCACTGGATATATCCATATAGTCTACCTCCTCCTGGTGTGGATTAATAGGTTCTTCTTCCTCTGAGTCTTGGATAGTGAGTTTTTTGAAATCATGAAACATGATTTGCTTCTCCAATAATGCACAACTATCGCGAGGATTGTCTTCTTCATCTGTGTATGGGGTTAATGACCCAAATTCAGAATGTGGATATCCATAATTATCTCCCTTAGAAGAATCATCATCCTCAACAATTCTGATTTCCATGCCAGTATGCTCCCAGTCTTCACTGTGCGTTGAAACTTCTTCACTATTAAAGAAATCATGATCTTCATCCTCTGTTAAACAATGTTCTTTAGAGAAATAATCTTCATCATTGTCCCCTTCATGGTCTTCATCATCACGATAATGGGTATAATGAGTAGTGCTTTCCGGAAGCCATGAATAAAATGTAGGAACATCGAGGAATGTATTTAGCTCTCCTTCATCAGGAATAATCTCATTCTCATAAACCATATGAATTTCATCAAGAGTGGTTCTCCTTGTCTCTCCAATGTTTACAAGTCCGAAGTCTAAGTCTCCCCATGACCTAGCATCATCTTCCACGAGAAATTGCTCCATGTCAATTCCTCCTACAAGCTCTTCAAGATCTTCATAATCGTTCTGAAAGACTTCCCAATTATTCATTGCAATTGTGGGAGTCCAAATCAGTGGTACTTCATCATCCCCATTTCCTACCCCTATGTTGAAAATAATGTCACCCAATAAAGTTGCCATAGCCTTGGGATCTAGATGTGAGGCCCAGTCTTCTATCTTCTTCTCTTCTGCTTTAGGTGCCTCAATTTTACAGTCTGCAAAGATTTCTATCCCACGAAGCTTTGTTGCAGTCCTTTAATCATACCAAGGTTCTGGAAACACGGAGTAAAGTTGGACTTCCCCTTCCTTGACAAACTTTCCATTAAGAGTAGGAGTGTACGGCTTCAAAGTAGGAGACTCATATGATAACCCTTTCGCCTTTGTTTAGAACGGGCTATTTTCTTCAATCTTTCTTCTAGCAAATCTTCATCAGTGGGTTTGTATCCCAACCCAAATGGTGGTATAGTAGTAGCATAGCTAGTGAAATTAGGTTGGCCCTGATTATTCCTTCCTAGGCCCAAACCTGGGAAATAATCCATCTTCCTCATCATAGATACCACTTTGTCGTTGCTATATGGATCAAAATCCATGGGAAAGCATTCTTCTATAGCTTCTTCTGACCGTGATATGGCTTGAACTTCTTCAATGTCAAATCCAGAAAAAGCTAGGTCTTCTTCTACTTGGATTCCATGCTCCAGACTCTGAGTATCAGATTTATCCCCATGTATGGTAATGATTGACTCTTTGTATGGGAATCTAACTTTCTGATATAATGAGGAGGGAACAGCTTTTGCAGTGTGGATCCATGGTCGACCCAACAACAAGTTGAAACAAGCTGAGATGTCCAACACTTGAAAATGTACTTTCTGAACTGTAGGGCCAATCGTTATCTCAAGTGTAACATTCCCCAGTACTTCTCTTCGAGTATTGTCGTAGGCCCTCACATATTGATTGGATGGCCCAAAATCCTCCATATTTAGGCCCAAGCAACTTGCGGTCCTTAGGGGGCAAACACTTAATGCACTACCATCATCAACTAATACCATTGGCACCCTCTTGCCATGGGTGTCAATTGTAATGTGGAGGGGGTCATTGTGTGAATACCCCTTATCTGAAATATCTTTATTAGAAAAAGAAATAGTGGGCTCAGTCCTTATTACTCCAATCATGGCATTAAGGGCTTCAAGAGTTATGGTAGTTGGAACTTGGATCTTGTTTAGGAGGTTCAGCAGAGCTTGACGATGATGATAAGAGGCAGTGAGTAAACCCCATAGAGAAATATTAGCTTGAGTCTTCTGTAACTGCTTGAGAACAAGATCATCTTCTAGCTGTAACTGGGTGGGCCTAGATGGCCTGTTCAGTGCTTCCACCGGGTCATCTGCTTCCAAGTAAGATGCCTTAAAGTGTCTACCCCCTCCAGTAAGGTGGGCTATTCCAGTGGCTTTGTAAAGGTTGGGCTTTTTGTGGGGAGTATGTGTTTGTCTTTCTGGGAATGTGGGCTTTTGTGAAGTGAGTCTGAAGAATGAAGCGGGCTCTTTTAATGGGGAAGTGGCCTTTTCTGGGAAAGAGATTGATTCTTTTGGTGAGGATTTTGGTGAGGCTTGATTTGATAATGTGGACTTTTCTTGTTCATTCCAAATATCAATTCTAGGTTTAGGAAGTGGTAGTTCCTTGATCATAAGTTCTTCCCATATCAAGGTGTTGCAACTTGGGATATCTTGGATCATGGCTAATAGCTCCTCTTATGTCTTGCTTTCTTTTTCAATTAAGCAATTAATCTTTGGACCTTGCCCAACAGCATGATTAGGGAATGGGTTTGTGGTGATATTGGGTCGAGCTGGTGGAGATATAATCTCTTGATCAATCAAATCTTGGATAGAGTTTTTGAGCGCATAGCATTGATCAGTAGCATGCCCTGGTGTCTGATGAAATGCACACTTCTTGCTATTATCGAACCACTTTGGCAAGGGATTTGGTATCGGCTTGGGATCAAGAGGCCTAAGGAGATCCTTCTCTCTAAGTTTCTCAAAAACTTTACTAAGTGGCATATGCAATTCATGGTATTGCCTCCTGGGCCTTCCTTGTGGAGCTTGGGCCAATGGGGGTGAAGCTACTAACTGAAAAGGGGATTGTTTGCTTATGGCAGATATCTCTGGCACTTTTGAGCTTAATGGACCAAAAGACCTCTTTGGCCTTATTACTTCTTCTCCTTTGAGGGTGCCAGTGTTAATAGCGTCTTCAATCTGAGTCCCAGGAGCAATCAAGGCCTTGAAACTAGGGAAATACTGGGCAAAAAGATACTTGTTGTAGGCTGGGAGAAGATTCTTCACAACCATGTTCAACTGTTCCTCCTCGTTGGGCCTAACAGTCATTTGGGCTGCCTTAGCCCTCCACCTTGTGATGAATGCAGAAAACGACTCCTTAGAGTCTTGCTTGGTTGTCTCAAGGTCTCTTCGAGTAACATCCACTTCAGTATTGTACTTGTACTGTTTATAAAACTCACGACCAATATCTTCCCAATTACGAGTTCAAGAATCATCCAAATTTAGGAACCAACGCAAAGCAGCCCCTATGAGTGTGTTTTGAAACATTTGGGCCATTAGCTCTTCACTAGCCCTTAAGGGTTGCAATGCCCTCATATACATTTTCAGATGGGCTTTTGGGCAGCCCGTGCCATCAAACTTGTCCAATGTTGGCATCTTAAACTTTGGTGGGGCCCTTGCTTGAGGAAAGAGCGAAAGTGAATGTAGATCCATAGCTTCTTCAACCCTTCTAGATCTCAGGAGAAGTTTTTCCATTTGGTCCATTCGTTCAATCATCTTCTTCTCATTTTCAGTCAACCCCAAGCGATGGCTTTCTTCAGAATTCAATGATTCATTCAAGGCACTAGAAGGTTCATGAGAGTTCTTGTTCCCTATCTGTTGGATCAATGTTTGGATGTCTTTTTGGAGTTGGGCTTGTCCAGCTATCATGATGTTGAGTAACTCTTGAGTGGTGAGAGGTGGTTGTTCATGATCATTCATGTTTTGATCCTCATGGTTGTTGTTCTCGTGGGCCATTTCTGAAGTGAATGAATTTGGTGAAGAAATGATTATGTCTTCTTGAGTTAAACTGGTAAGGGAACTTTGGAATGGACTTGTAGGAGGATTAGGAAATAAGCTTTGAGAAGGGCTTGGAGGAGTATATAGGGAATTATAGTGGAATAGTGGATTTGAGAATTGTAGGTGTGGGCTTGTGTTTGGGCTTGTGGGTTCAAGAATTACTATAGGACTGGGACCTTGGTTTGAATTTGTTGAATCCAAACTTCTCTGTATTGAACTTCCTTGTGCTGAGATTTCTTGAGTTGGGCTTTCAACTGTTCTCTTGGACCATGATAATCTTTTCAATCGACCTTCACCATCTCTAGACCAAGTCCTTCCCTATACCCAAAAGTTGGACAATTTTTTAGTTTCTTATTAAGTTCGGGCCTTATTGGAAATAAACAAACAACAGCCAAACACATGCACAGGATGTTATGCATTTTATGGGATTGACCTAAGGATTAGTTCTATGGCTTCTTACATGAAAGTAAAAGGTAGGCTAATAGGTTCCCCAAAAGCTAGGACATTGTACCTCCCAACTTGTGACGTATGAACGCCGCGTTGGTCCAAACGGTAGAGTTTGTCCTTTACGAAACGCAAGAAAGATCAAGCGAGTCTTAGGCGATGGGGTGGTAGGTTCACCACTGGGTACACGAATCTAGGAGGACCGCGATCCATGGCTACAATTACCGTGGAACATACATAATTCATATACAATTCCAATCATGCAAATGATGTTATGGCAAGAAAATATGACATATTATTAAAAGCAATAAACAAACAAATGACATGGTTGGCCACCATAACCTAAACTAGAGTCTAGCCTTCAACATCCCCAGTGGAGTTGCCACTGTGAAATGTACTCCCCCCTAGATTGAGGGTTTTACAATGGAGTCGCCACTTATTTAATTTTAAAAGGGAAAATAAGAAAACCTTCAATAAAAATAAAAAATAATTCTTTTGTATTAATGTATATTGCAATTTACATCAAATTTTGTAACAAAGATTTACAATGCTTTTTGTCCTAGATACAATCTAAGAAAAGTAAATTACATTGCTTTATTTCCTAGTTACATTCTAAAAAAAATGTAAAATTACATGTGCAAAAGCAAAGTCTAGAACCCTTGATCTTGGTTCGGAGGCTAATTTACGAGATGGGAAGGGATTAAGCACCCATCTCGCCCGGTAAAACCGGTCTCCTAGGTTAAGGTGGCCAATGTTATGTCATGTCAAACAAATACAAATAATATGTCATATAAACATGGTAATTTTGTAAGAATTGAAAACAAATATGTGTTAAGAGAATCAAATATAAAAAAAGACACAAAAAAATGAAACTTGTTAGATAACAATTTTAATGTAAAGAAAACTTTAAAGCAATGGCATGTTCATCCAAGAAATCAAAGTAAGCAAAGAATCCCTAGCCTAGACATGTTTATCTAAGCATGTGAGAAAAAGAAAACAATGTTGTCATGTTATTTGTAATCAACATAATTGTAGAGAGAACCAAATAAAAATAAGACCTTTGAGCATATTTGATCATCCAAACAATTATGAAAAGAAGTAAAAGAAAATCCCTAAACATGTTTATCTAGAGAAACTCAAAATACTTAGACATGTTCGTTCAAGCATTTTTTTATTAAAAAAAAAAGTAAAACAATTACCTAGACATGTTCATCTAAGTATTGAAGAGAAAGTTGTATTTTAGCTTAGAAGTGCTCATCTAAGCATTCAAGAGAAAAATTGTGTATTAGCCTAGAAGTGTTCATCTAAGCATGTAAAAGGAATGATAATAAGAAATATAGGCATGTTCATCCAAAAAAACAAATAATGACATGTTAAACATTTATTCAAGCATGTGTAGAAAGATAAGAACATGATTAATTACTTACCAGCATAGAACATGAATTAAAAAGGGGGAAGTGATCACTTAAAGGGCTAGAGAGAAAGCAAGGAAGTACTAAATTACAACCAAAGTAGAAACAATGGTTGCACAACAGCGTTTCTTTTCTGCTTTCTCACTAGCTCTCTAGAGGGAATTCGGGGTCCAGAAAATGGAAGAGGTCTTCTCCCTTTATAGGAGGAGGGATGGCTTAGCTTTAAAGCTAAGTTGTTAGCTTTCTTCTAAAGCTAAGGGGAGAAATGAGCTGAAACGGATTCGGTTTTGGATCTCCATTTGAATTTTGAAATGATGCTGCACCCGCTTCGTATTTTGGCTCTAACTTTCCGCTCAAAATTCCAATTGATTCAAGATAGGTGTTTTTTGAAAGGAAATTCAATTATCTACAACTTTGTCAGAAATAGAGAAAGCCAAATTCCAATGTTATCTAGGCCGAAAATGTGTTTCAAATTGCTGCTGAAAATAATCACGTTATTTGAGCATTTTTGAAAATTTTCCCAGGATGTATCTGTTTCTTATCTTATTTATTTATTTATTTTTTTAACTTTTCTTCTGAAGCTAAAGGAAGGGATCAGTCTATTAGACAAGTTTGAACAAATTTGAGTTTGTTCCCCATTTGAAATTTTGAAAGATGAGTGAAGATAATGCTGATTTTGTGTTATCTTCTGCACCCGTTTCATAATTTGGCCATAACTTTCTGCTCAAGATTCCAATTGATTCGGGATTGATGTGTTTTCAAAGGAAATTTAATTCTCTACAACTTTTATAGAAATAGAGAAAACCAAATTTCGATGTTTTTCAGGCCAAAAATACGATTCAATTTGCTGCTGAAGATAATGACGTTCCTGAGCATTTTTTTTTTGAATTTTTCCTATCTCCAAATTTTTCAAAAGAGCAGATAAGATGTCCTAAAGGAAAACATTTTTTTTTATTTTAAAAATGAAATAAAAATGAAATCCAATAAAAAATTACACTTAATTAATTTTAAATTAATTCTTGTGAGAACCAATCAAAATTAAGTGTTTAAGATAGGACATGACCGGACTCATCGTGTAGGTGAGCCATGATCATTGAAAATTGTTTGTATGATAACTTTTGATCAGGTGGTCCGATCAAAAGCCATGACATACCATTATGATCGTTAGAGCATCAAGATTTGTTTTGTATCACAAATTTGAAGATCTACCGGTTGGTTAAATGCAAGTTGTAAAATGGGGTGTTTACAGGGCCCTCAATGTCATTGAACGAAATGTTCAAGTATTTTAAAAATAAAAGTTTCTCTAGACCACTTGGAATAAATCCAAATATGTTGTTTCGTGAAACATCCAAAAGTTCAAAAGAATTCCCTTGCAAGTAGAGGTTTTTCTAAATTCAATAAATTTCCAATTGTTATGGGAATTTCACCTAACAAGTTGTTTTCAAAGACATCTAGAGAATAAATATTTTTCAAATTGCCAACTTCAACAGGTAATTTGCCACTAAATGAGTTGTAGGATAAATAGAGTAACAAGGACAAAGAGAAAAGAGAAAAAACCTGCTGAGGTATGACTTCACTAGGGCAATTTTATGAAACATCCAATTGATACAAACTTCGGCAATTATCAATAGTTGGAGGTATGCTTCCTTTTAAATTGTTTTGAGAAATGATCAGTACAACCAATTGGATGAGGTTGCCAATGGAGCTTGGGATTTTTCCTGACAATTTGTTTCTTAATAAATACAATCCTTGCATCTTTTGAAACTTCCCAAAATAGTCAGCTATCACACCTATAAAAATATTCTCATCCATGGCTAAGATAATTAACTTGATAAGATTCTGCGAAGCTACAGGAATCATTCCAGATATTTGGTTGGCTCCTAAATATATTGCATTAAGTTGTATTGACGAGTTGCCAATAGAATTAGGCAAAACACTTCAAATTGGTTTCCTGCAAATGACAGCATTTCCAATTTGCTATAGTTTCCTAAAGACTTTAAGAAGTCCAAATCCCTTCATAATTTATTTTTAGTTAGACATGAGTCTTCAAGATCTAGTAGATATTGTAGACACCTCATTTTGTATCTGGTTAATAAAATTTAGTCTCCAATCCCAATGATGAGCTTGACATGTCTACAAAAGGTAATTGAAGTTATTTTGATAGTTTGGAAGTAATCACAACTCAAAAGTGCTCAAATCACTTTGAAAACAATACTAAAAAATGACATTTGCTCAAAGTTTTGGCCATAACTTTTGATCCACAAAGGATATTTGAGTAAAGTTTATTTCATTGTAAAGTAGACATTCTAGACTTCAGTTTGAATATAAATTTTACCTAATTTGGATTTATATTGAGTGAGTTATGGCCATTTGAAGTTGGGCCATCAGAGTTGTCAAAATTAGGGTTTTCTAGCATGCATGCGTACGTAGCCCCAAACCTGTGTATGCAAGCCGCTTTCCAGAGGCCCAAAACTTCTTCTTTTTTTAGGGCCTAAAGCCTCCCTCTTCGATGAGGCCCAGCCCCTAAACCCTTTGGAACATCCAGAACCCTAAAAATAAGCCTGAAAACCCTAGTTTAAACCTATAAATACATCCTTATACCTCCAAACTCAAACGCTGGCAAGAGAGAGTTGGTTTTTCACTTAAACTTCTCCAAAACTCTTTTCTAACTCTGATTTTTTTGCACATCAAGCACTAAGCACGTTTTTTGCTTTTCAAAACCTCTCTCTATTACTTATTAGGGCAAAAACTACTTTCTAATCTAAATCAAAGAACCTTTTTCAAACAATCTTTTCAAGAATATCTTTTATTTTGAGTTGTGATTACCTATGAACTATTGAATATTTTGATTCTCTTGATTATTATTATTGAATCTTATTGTATAGGCATTGAGGGGCTTGCTAAATATCAACCAAGTTGTGTTCCATAAGCAAGGTGAGTCTCTCTTCATGGTTCTTCCTTAATTTTGGTTTTGTATAACTTGTGTTCTTGTTGTTCATATTTGATTTATATGTCACATTTTCTTAGAAATATGTTTTGTTTTGTTGTGTCTCATCGTATTTTTATTAGAGAGTTGAATGATTTGATATATTGATGAATAAGTTTTGATATGTTAAGTGTCGCTCTTGTTTGTTGTTAGATCTAAAGCATGTTTAGGGATAGATTTTATTTTGTTTATATTAGATATCTTTGTTCTTAGTTTAGGCTGTTTAATTTTATATTAGGAACATGCTAGATTTTGTTTGATTGTTATTTTGTTGCTACTTTAAAACTGTGTTTTTGGGCGTGTATGAGTGCACATACTTATGTACGCATACGCATACTAGAGGCATGTGTATGCATACTCATATGTGCACATGCATACTCGTACCCAGAAATGCATATTTAGGGTTCTTGTAATTTTGATTATTTTTCTTAGTTTTAATCCTCTGTTTAAGTTTTGTTGAGTCTAGTTTTCACATGTTTAGGTCTAGGGTTAGTATAATAACATACTTCACATGCTTGGATTGATAGGTTGATAATTAGGGTTTATATCTTGGATAAATCACATGAACATGCATATGAACATAAGCATGCATTGATGCATAAGTGCTGTTAGGGGTGTGCGCGGTTCGGTAGGGGCGGTTTTTTTCCAAATTTATTACCGAATCGATAGAGAACGGTTTTTCCATAATTGGAACTGATGCACACCGCCTAAGGTCGGTTTTTCGACCTATAGCAGTGCGGTTTTTTGCGGTCGGTTTACTTAGTTTGGTCGATTTAAAATATTAAAAAAAAATGTTTTTTTAATAATAAAAAAATTGGGCCTTCAAGCCCAATATCAATATATCAACCTATTCAAGATTTCAAGTAAATACAAATAGTTTTTTTTTAGCAAGCCATCTGTGCAAAAAATCTATTCACATAAAATCTGTTCAACATAAAAAAAAAATAAAAAAAATAAAAAAAAACCTGTTCAACAAATATGTTCACATAAAAAAAAATTAAAAAAAAACTGCTCACATAAAAAAATCTATTCAACTTAAAAAAATCAGTCCACCCAAATAGTAATGATCCAAACTATCCAAATTTTTTCATTTCATTCACCATGCAAAAAATATTTTGAAATTGTCTCAATAAGAGTTCAACACCCAAAATACTATCATGTAGCATATAATATCATTAGTGTCACTGTGTATGTCAGTGTCAATAGCAATAAGCGTTAATGTATCCACTTAATAACGTATTACAGAACCATTTGTCACTGTCCACAAATGTCAAAAGAAAGATATACAAATTAAATTAGCATTTAGGCAAAAGAATCCAAGACTAGGGTTAGCACTACCAAGACTAGGAGGAGGTGGGTTAGGGTCCCCAAGGGCAGCAAATCCAAGTGGAGCATCGACATCCATCTAATAAAAAAAATTCCAACCAACAAAAAAACAAAGTTTTCACAATAATATCAAATTATAATTTTTCCAGCAATACAATATCAAATAGCTCACTCACAATCAATGAATGTCATAACCAGATCCATTAATAGCAATAACTAATCAGTTTAGTTACAACAAGGAAACAATAACAAACTAAAAAAATTAACAATCATTAGTCATTACTCAACAATTCATGTCATTAATTTAACAAGGAATTTATTATATTGTTCTCAATATAAATATAAAATAAAATCTAATTTTATATATATAAACTTAAAGCGGTTGTTACTAAGTACTAAAAATTTAAAATCAAAATGCTGAATATAGTGAGTGATTAGTGATTACGTCTCCATGAAGGATTGAAAGCGTGAACTCTCTCAATCTCTGTCTCCCTCAAAAATTAAAAAGCTGAAGAAAAAAAAAAGTTAGTACTTAGTAGGCTGTAACAATTAACAACGTATTACTAAGTTTACAAAGTTTATAGTTTATAAAACTTACTAAAGTAACAACTAACAATGTATTACTAAGTTTACTAAGTTTATAGTTTATACTGTTACTACTTACCATATATCACATTTAAGTTGTAATTATCTTATCTCATGTCAGCTGAGAAAACCCAAACAATTTAACTTTTTTTTTTTTTTTTGAGTAAGTTTATAGTAAAACAGGTATCACATTTTAACTGTTAAGTGTTAACCAAAACCCAAACAGTATAAACTATTACTACTTAGTACTTACTATATAAAAAAAAAAAAAAAAATCATTTCAAATAGGAAACAGTAAAAAAACATAAACGGATAAACCAAATACACCAAATCAAAAAACAAATAGGTACCTTCTCAAAAAAAAAAAAAATAGTAACAAGGGGGAATGGAACTTAGTATAACTGTATAAACCAAATACAAAATACAATGGACCTAATCTTATGGCTATAAACAGATAAACCAACTCAAATGGATAAAGGGATAAAGCATTAAACCGGGGTAAAGCATTAAACCTTACCGGTATGGTGGTTTGCCTCAGTGAGCTAGTGGCGAGCACCTGCTCAGGCCAGTGAGAGGCGCGAGGCGACACCGTGAGAAGCGACTGCGAGGCGAGAGCGAGAAAGAGAGTTGAGAACCTCTGAGAGTGAAAGAAAGAATATATAGTGAGGGAAACCTAGCAAAATACAACACCGTTTTTTGTACCATCGTTTGTTTTTTTTTTTTTTTTTTTTTTTACAACACCCAATACGACGCCATTTTGTTAAATAAAAGGCTTACTCAGTGAAATGGCATCGTATGAAGAATCACCAAACCTTTGAAAGAGACATGCAGATCGTATTGGTTCGATTAGGCAGGAAATTGGTTTCGGGCTCTCTAATCCGATGAATGCACCGTATCGGCATCGAAAGTCCATTCAAGCTCCGATCGCCGGCATCGGCTCCATCGGTTGGTGGCAGAGGCGGTGTGAGAAGAGCGACGCCGGTAGGTTGGGTCGGTGATGGCATCTCCGCACTCACTCCTAAATGTTGTGGTTCTATGAGGTAAGATATGCATAATTACATGAACAAACATTTGATTTGGTGGATGAACATGGTGAACTTTCTTGATTTGTGAACATGATGAATATGCTTGATTAATTCCCTTAATTGGTGATTATGATGTGTGAACATGTTTGCTGCCTTGGATGATGTTAGAAATACTGAATCAATGTATTGTATTTCTCAAACTAATAAAATATACATGAGTGCCCTAAATAGGAGGCAGAGTGTGTAGTACAAGTATGTGTGCTATACAAGTAAACAAGGTGGGCCTAAAGCCCACAACCTATTACACATCAACAGCCCCCCTCAAACTCAAGGTGGATGTGAGACCAAATTGAGGTTGTCAACCAAAGCATGAAGGCTTCTCTTAGGATGTGACTTGGTGAAGATATTCACAAGTTGATCTTTAAAGGAGACCGAGAACAGCTTAAGAGCACCATGGACAAGATGATTATGGATAAAATGACAATCAATCTTGATGTGTTTAGTCCATTCATGAAAGACATCATTGTGAGCAATATGAATGACACTCTGGTTGTTATAACAAAGAGGAGTAGCACAGGATGTGGACACACCTTAGTCCTTAAGAAGCCATCGTAGCCAAAGGAGCTCAAATGTGGTATCAGCAAGGGCACGATATTCTGCTTCAATACTGGAGCGGGCCACAAGGGTTTCTTTCTTGCTTCGGTAGGAAATCAGAGAAGAGCCAAGAAGAAAGCAATAATCAGTGGTGGACCTGCGATCAGTGGGATCTCTTACCCAATCAACATCAGAGGATGCACGAAGAACAAGAGGAGACTGAGCAGAGTAGAAAATGCCATAAAAGAGAATGTCTTTCAAGTATCGAAGAATGCGCAGAACAGCAGCATAGTGAGTTGATCGTGGAGCAAACAGATACTGGCTCACTTAGTGAACAGCATAGGAAATGTCTGGATGAGTGACAATGAGATAAACTAGGCTACCAACCAATCGTCTATAAAGAGAGGGATTAGACAATGGTTTCCTCCCCGAGGGAGTCAGATATGCAATGAGTTCAACTGGAGTGTCAACAGTCTTGCTATCAATGAGTCCAACTCAAGACAAAAGTTTAGAAGCATACTTGGTTTGAGTAATATAAAGACCATCTGTGGAATGAGTGATTTCAAGACCCAAGAAGTACCTAAGATGTCCAAGATCTTTCATTTCAAACTACTGACTAAAAAAATCCTTAAGTTCTTGAATGCCACTAAGGTCATCACCAGTTATGATAATATCATCCACATATAGAAGAAGCAAAATGGTGCCTTTGTCAGTTCGATGAAGAAATTAGGCAAAATCATAATGACTGACAATGTAACTCAAGTGAGAGATGGTAGAGCTGAACTTGTCAAACCAAGCTCGTAGAGCTTGTTTAAGGTCATAAAGTTCACGTCGAAGGAGACAGACCTTGTTTGGTTCAATAAAGAGACTAGAAGGAGGTTACAAATAAACTTCTTCACTTAAATTCCCATTAAGGAAGGCATTTTTGGCATCCATCTGAAAAATGTCCCATTTACTAGTAGCAGCAATAGCTAAGAGGGCACGAACAAATGAGATTCGAGCAACCGAAGCAAAGGTCTCTTCATAATCAATCCTATACTCCAATGTAAAACCTTTTACAACAAGGCAAGTTTTATATCGCTCAATGGACCCATTACAGCGAGTCTTGATCTTGTAGATTCACTTACAACCAACCATAGATTTCCTAGGGGGGAGAGTCACCAAATCCTAAGTATGGTTTTTAGATACTGTATCAAGTTCCTCTTTCATTGCAATCTGCCATAAAAGGGTCAGTGGAAGCCTCACGATAGGTGTGAGGGTCATGCAGTGTAGCAAAGGCAGTATAACAATGATAATCAGGGTTGGGCAGCTCATCTTCCATCTATTATGAACAAGTTGGAGGTCGAGATAAAACTTATATTATGACCAAACATTGTGGAACCATTAGCTATGCGAATATTAAGAGAGTGTGGTACATGTTCAAATTGAGAAAATAAGGATAGGTAAGGTGTCATGTGGTTTCAACAAACAGAATCCATAAGCCAAGAGGAAGGAGACATACCAGATGAAACTAAGAGAGAAGAGGAATAAGATGCATTACCAACCATACGAATGGCATTAGCGATGATGTTTTGTAGGTCAACTGTGGAAATGGTGATAGTGAATCTAGAAGAATTGGACTTTACAGAGACGGGAGCCATTGGTCGCATACTCTCAGTGTTAGCAACAATAGCAGCAAAAATAAAAACAGTTGATTTGTTGCGTTGATAGCAAGTTTCAATATTACGGACAAGACATTCGCAAAAATTGCAAAAACGTTTGTTGTAATAAGAAGAAGACATGTCCACAAGAACACAAGGCTTACGTGGTTTAGCCTTACGGCCTACGTCCACGAAGAAAACCCTTAAGGGTTACATCTTTATTATATAAAAGTGTAGTACAAAACATGTGTTACAATGAACCATAAGATGGCTATATATAGTAGACTAAACCTTAAACTAATACACTTCTAGTACAAGTAGAAGACTTGACTTGCACACAAAGTAGTATAAGGTTGAATTTAATCAACCATCTTATTGGCTTTATTCCATGACCAATTTGCTTGTAATTTAGCACTTAGTAACCCTGTATTTAGGTGGAAAAATTGTAAGGGTAATGTGTGAGAAGATGTGAAGAAAAGCTCAAGTATGTGCAAAGAAGCAGAGCTTCGCGGCTAGGACTCGCGGGTGGATCGCGACTGGTAAGCCGCCAAATGCAGACACGTGAGATGCACACAGGGAAGCTGAAGGATCGCGCCAGCTGTCACACTACAGGACAAAAGTCCCAGGCTAGCCAGGCCGTTACGTCGCGACTTGAACTTGCGACTTGGACAAGCCGCAAGACCAAGTCGCCAATTTATCCTGTTTGGCAAAAACTGTCTCCTCGTATTCTTTTCTCACAACACTATATATAGACCCTTATACCCACCATATTGAGAGAGCTTCTAGAGAGAATTTTTGTGAAAGAAACCCTAGAGAAATACAAGATTGATGCATCCATAATCCTTACCTTAGAGACTCTACAAATTCCTCTACTCTCTTCCTCTCCATTGTCATACCCTTAAGAGGCCTTTAGCCAAATCCTTATCTCACCACACCCATGTCTGTGAGAAGGCTTATTTGGTACTGTTGGGAAGCAATTAGGAGGGAACCAATCTACATTGGTTGATGCTATGGTCTAGTAGCAGAATCCGGTAAGCTAAAGAAGAAATAGGTTCGGCGCAACCTTGTTGGTGCAAGAAGTTTGGAGGGCTTAGGTACTTGGGTAGATTAGGCTTAAAGGATCTTCTGCTGTTCATGTATCCCAACTATATTCTTTAGTGGATTATTTGACCGCTTGGAGGGCGGCAGAGAAGTTTTACGCCGAGGGCTTCGGTTTCCTCTTCGATAACACATCGTGTGTTGTCCGAGTGTTTGCATCTTCCTTGCTTTATCTTTGCCTTATATTTACTGCCATGAATGTGTTTATATTTAGCTTAGACTGTTATCAATTCTGTTATAAGCTTGTTATCATATTCTGCACATTAACTGTTTGATATAAAACTTGAATTGGTAATTTTGTATTTGGGGTCTAAACATTCAAGGGTGTTGTATACCCATTTTGAACTTTCAATTGGTATCAGAGCGGATACACTTGTTGTGGTTTAAATACCTAAGTGTGATCCTTGACCCCTTGTGTTATTTGCCATGGATTGTGCTTTGTATGCCTCCTTGTATGATTTGGTTGGTGATAAATATAACATGCCACGTGTTTGTGAAAATGCCTCTATGAGTGATAATCCTCATGATTGTGATGCTGTGTTACATGAATCTTTGGATGTTGTTGATATTCCTAACATCAAACCCTTGAAGAAAATTGCTAAGAAGTTTCAAAAGAATTTGAACAAGTTATTTTGTGAAAAGGATGATTTGATTGCTAAGCTCAATGAATCCAACAAATTGGTTGAAAAATATAAGAAACTTGTTGAAAATTCTCTTGAAAAGCTGAAAGAGTTTGAATGTTTGAATATGGACTTGGATGCTAAACTTGTTTTGTCTAACAAACTTGTTGATGAGCTAACATGTGAGAATGAATCTCTAAAAATGCATGCCAAGTGTTTGATTGCTGAACCTATTGCTAAAAAGGATGATAATATATGTTGCAATCATGTTGTGGTACCCGATTTTGTGCCTATTGTGTGTTCTACCTCAAAGGACAAATCGGTGTACATTCCTCCACATAAAAGAAATTAAAAAGTGGAGAGAAAGGCTGTTAAGTCAAAGCCTCCGTTTAGGTCTTAACCTAAGGCTTTGGATAGATCTAAGTTTGTTCCAACTTGCCACCATTGTGGTGTGATTAGTCATATAAGACTTCAATGTCATAAGTTGAAGAGGGAACAAAACAATGTTGCTAGATCCCTTCCCAAAAAGCCTAGTAGACCTAAACACATTGTATGTCACCATTGCGGTGCCTTTGGTCATCTAAGACCTCATTGCTCTAAGTTTCATGCTCTTAAAAGAATCAAAAGAAAAGAGAAACTTGAGCTTCTTAGAAGATGTGCTAAAAAGGGTAAACCGGATTTGAGTGAAAATAGCATATTGATAAAGAAAGTGTTTAATGCTCTTAACTCTTTGACTATGTGCATCTCCGGTTCTCATTCTTCCAACCCTCGTCTCACTTCTTTTGACACTCATTCCAAACAATCATTCCGTTTGGATGAGGAAGGGTTCCTATGGTTGAGCGTTTGCTCTTTTGGTCCTTGATCTAATTCTTTCGATTTTTATAGGACCCTTCATGCATTAGATGCCATATCTTCATGCATTTGTGCATCTTGCATTTATTTGTATGCATTGTTTTTGTTTTGATCTTACCTTTTTGTTTTTGTTTTGTGTGAGTAAAAATCCAAAACCACATAAAAAGTGAAAAATTCAAAAAGTTTGATCGTATATGTTTGAGCACATATCACATGTGAGTTTTGCCTTGTACCTTTGTACTAATGGCTTTATGCATTTACGAGCTTAGCTTGTTCTTTATGCACTTATATCTTTGTGGGAAAAATCTTGACATCTTTGTGTGATTGTTGTAAATCGATCTTCAAGCTTGTCATGAATGATTAGTCAATAGTCATGTTGGTTTTGATACATGCATAGACTTGTGCCTATATATCTTCCCACCATTTATTTTTGTTTTTGCTTAAAAGAGCTCACCAAATGTAAATCTCTAAATGAAAAGAGATATTGAGCTGCAAAAGCCTGTAGCACATACTAGTATTTGACTAGGAAAAAGGGAAAGCGACTTTTATGAAATTGTATGATGCCCAAAATGCCAAAGGCTTGTTCATCAATTGAAATATCAAAAATTTCAGGCATCGATCTCAAAATAAGATGTATTGAGTCAAAATGATCAAATGTTATGAGCTGTAAAGAAGCCAAATGAAAAGCTTCAAAGATATGTAATCATTTTCTTGTGGGAGGTTATATATGTTCATTTCTATAATTGAGATAGACCACTTGTCTTAGTACTAGTTGTGTATGACTTGATTGAATTGATCATTGAAGTTTCATTCTAGACTAAGGACTATTCCACACTTGATTCACACACACAACACACATACCTAATGTTCAATGAATACCTTATTCATTTGTTCGATTGTACTTGTTTAAATGTGATGTGTGTGTGCTCAACTTTATATGGATCAATCCAAAAAGGTTTTTGATCATTTTATATACTTTTGGAAGTGATTTTTATCACTATTTGTGTTCATGTTTAGTGCATACATTGTTTTTCAGTGTTTAAACATATTCGGGGTTGAAAAACACGTGTCAGAATTTTCGGCCACTCAGTTTGGCAACTTGCAACCAGCCAAACCAAGCTGCGAGTTTTCACGACTCGTTTTGGTGACTTGCCCAGTCGCGAGCCCAATCGCGAGTTCACACAGACTGGTTTCGCGGCTTACTGGCGACTCGTTCGCGACTCGCCCAGTCGCCAAACCCCCAGAAACACCTTTTTAAAGTGTTTTTCATGGGAAAACTATTTTAAACCTCTCCTATCCTCTCTTAAACCCCTCTTTTACTATTTTTACATCAAAACTCAATCAATTTGAATGGTTTTTTATTCCATTAACATCTCTAAGGTAATTATGAACTCTTTTCATTGTTTTTGATCCTTAGACTATGTTTTGGAGATTTTGTACTCTTGGTTGAGTTTTTTCATCATAGGGGTTTGGAAAACTTATTTTTCTCTTAAAATTTTTGTATGGGATTGGTTTCTTTTGATGATTTGCTTTGAATGTTGGCCCCTTGTGGGAAAAAGAGCATATATTTAGGGTGGATTTCATAATGTTCATGCATTGTTTTACATTGTTGTTCATAGTGTGCACGCTAGGTGTTTGATAAAATGCCTTTTAGGCATTTTCTCATTTATTTGGACTCTGATGAGTACCAAACTTTAGGGTTTCTCATGTTTCCTCATTAGGAACATGTTTGGTTCATTGGTTGTGTATTTAACACACCTTGCCCCACATGTGCATTTTTCATGCATTGGTCATGCATTGCACTTGCCACCTCTTGCACACACCTTTGCTACCCTTGTCATGCATTGGTTCATACATTGGTTCTTCATCACAACATGTCATGTTTACCTTATGCTTTGTAGCATTTTGTTTCATCTTAGGTTTGAGCTTCATTTTCTTATGCATTATTGCACCCCTCATGCATCATTATCATTGTTCATACCTTCATCTCTTGCCCTCGTTTCTCCTTGACCCTTTGTCTATTCCTAACAAAAAAGGAGAGAGTATACTCTAGGTAGTATATTGGAAAGTTTTTGTCATTTCTATATGACCCTTGTGCACATTCTTAGGGTTTCTCGTGCACACTTGTAGGGGGAGAGATATTCCATAGGGGAGATGCATGTACCAAGGGGGAGAAGACATTGAGCTAAAAAAAAAAAACACTTTGTCTTGGTGTTTGGTGTTTGATCAAGTTGCTCACATGTTTCACATCATGTTTACTTGATCGCAATTTATTTATTACATTATACTTGTCCGTTTATTACTTTCTTCACCTTGAGGGTCTAATGTGTTTTGTGCAAGTGTTTCAGGTTACAAGTATATATGTTCCAAGTTCATCACAGCTCCTATGATTCATGATAGGGGGAGTGATATGATAGGGAAGTACTTTATATATTTGTACCCATGTTGCTTTTGTAAGCTTTAAGGGTTTGTTTCCATGCACTTATGCTGTTTGTAGGCTTTTATGGTTTGTGCCATGTATTTGCAATACTTTATTTATGCAGCCTTTATGCATTGTGCTTTAGTACTTGTTAATACTTTGCATTATCTTAAATACAACACTCTTGTGCCCTTGTAGGATAGTTCTTAGATGTATATACGTTTGTATGCATTGGTTGAGTGTTGGACTTGCAAATGATATTCTTCAATTGAGCTTATCACTTTGCATGTCCGGATGTTCATTCCTTGTGTGAATGAACATAGTAATCACTTTTGCTTAAGTGACTACTGTTTTGATCTTGCCATGAATTATTGCTTTAATGCTTAAGTTCATTTTTGCTTGATCATGCTTCTTTTACTCCATATGCATATCAAGTTTTCTGCATACAATGATATTGCTATGTTATTGTGTTTCAGGAGTTACTTATTCATATGTTCAAGAGCTTTACAGAATCTAGAGTTAGGTGTGAGTGAGTTTTATTCAACTGTTCCCAACTCACGTTTTAAGTCTAGAGTCTGTTGTAGGGTTTTGTCACGAAATAGCCAAAGGGGGAGATTGTAAGGTTGAATTTAATCAACCATCTTATTGGCTTTATTCCGTGATCAATTTGCTTGTAATTTAGCACTTAGTAACCCTGTATTTAGGTGGGAAAATTGTAAGGGTAATGTGTGAGAAGATGTGAAGAAAAGCTCAAGTATGTGCAAAGAAGCAGAGCTTCGCGGCTAGGACTCGCTGGTGGATCGCGACTGGCAAGCCGCCAAATGCAAGCACGTGAGATGCACATAAGGAAGCTGAAGGGTCACGCCAGCTGTCATACTACAAGACAAAAGTCCCAAGCTGGCTAGGCCGTTATGTCATGACTTGAACTCGCAACTTGGACAAGCCGCGAGACCAAGCCGCCAATTTACCCTGTTTGGCAAAAACTGTCTCTTCGTATTCTTTTCTCACTACACTATATATAGACCCTTATACCCACCATATTGAGAGAGCTTCCAAAGAGAATTTTTGTGAGAGAAACCCTAGAGAAATACAAGATTGATTCATCCACAATCTTTACCTTAGAGACTCTACAAATTCCTCTACTCTCTTTCTCTCCATTATCATACCCTTGAGAGGCCTTTAGCCAAATCCTTATCTCACCACACCCACATCTATGAGAAGGCTTATTTGGTACTGTTGGGAAGCAGCTAGGAATGAACCAATCTACATTGGTTCATGTTATGGTCTAGTAGCGGAATCCGGTAAGTTAAAGAAGAAATAGGTTCGGCGCAACCTCGTTGGAGAAAGAAGCTTGGAGGGCTTAGGTACTTGGGTAGATTAGGCTTGGAGGGTTTTCTGCTGTTCATGTATCCCAACTATATTCTTTAGTGGATTATTTGATCGCTTAGAGGGTGGCGGAGAGATTTTACGCCGAGGGCTTCGGTTTCCTCTTCGATAACACATCGTGTGTTGTCCGAGTGTTTGCAGCTTCCTTTCTTTATCTTTGCCTTATATTTACTGCTGTGAATGTGTTTATATTTGGCTTAGATTGTTATCAATTCTGTTATAAGCTTGTTATCATATTCTGTACATTAACTATTTGATATAAAGCTTGAATTGGTAATTTTGTATTTGGGGTCTAAACGTTCAAGGGTGTTGTATACCCATTTTGAACTTTCAAGTAGAATTAGGCTTGGGCCTATGCTAATGGGCTAATATATCTCTAACACTCCCTCTCAAACTTAAGATGAAAGCCTAATGAAACCTTGAGATTTGATAAGAGTGAGAAGATCCCTTAAATGAATTTTGGCTCTGTGACAGTGGTTTGAGGAAGACAATGGTCTTGTAGTGTTGATGCGACTTCTAACGGTGACATGACCATATCGAAGAGTTTGATGGCAACAGTAGGAAGCCAAAGAAGTTGAACGCAGTGAAGAAACACCAAGAAAGACAAAGATTATTCTTAAACACACCGTAAGGACATAAAACTATGGCCACAAGAAGGTGGCTCTGATACAATGTTAGAAATACTGAATCAATGTATTGTATTTCTCAAACCAATAAAATATACATGAGTACCTTATATAGGAGGCAGAGTGTGTAGTACAAATATGTGTGCTATACAAGAAAACAAGGTGGGCCTAAAGCCCACAACCTATTATACATTAACAGACGAGATGAGATAGATGTAGGCTTGAGTTGTGATATGTCATGATAGATGTACGTTAGGGTTTTGGGATGATTGATGTCATGTTGTATGTTTAGATGTATGCTAATGTGTGTGTGTGTGTGTGAGTATAGATACAATATTGAATATACCTTTAATGGGATTAAGACGTAAGACACAATGAGTGCAATCCAACCCTAGGGTTGGATAGTCTTGTGTGCCTAACACCTTCCCAAGTCGTACCTAAACTCCGAACCCATACTTTGGTAGTAAGATCAAAGGTCCTTCCCCGAAGGGACGCTATATTCATGGTTCTCAGGTCATTGTAAAATTAGGTGGTGACTCCCCGTTGTGTCCACAGATATCCCAATTTAGACGAAACTAATCCCACCAAGTTGTTAAACCCAAGGTCAATTATTTGAAGCTTAGATGCATTGCGTAAAGAACTAGGGATTGGTCCAAAGAATTTATTATAATCAAGTTCAAATAATTTGAGATTAGGAAGAGTGAGGCCTATGTTTGCTGGAAGAGTTCTAGTAAGTTGGTTCATTGCAAATGCGACAACACTAATAGATGATATATTATAGAGAAAGGAAGGGACCATACCATTCAGTTTATTGATTCCAAAAGAGAAAATAGATAAGCTTTTCAAACAACCTATGCTATCCAGAATATTTCCCTCTAAATTAGGTGAAAACACTATTTTAATCCTTACATTTTACGGTCACGGTAAATTTAGTCCCTACATTTTAATAACAGTAAATTTGATCCCTATTATTTTTAAGTTGTAGTCAATTTGGTCTCTACTGTTAACTTACTAACGAAAAATGCCTATGTGGCAAATGGTTTGTCTTGGTAGCGCACACGTAGATAATATAATAGTATAAAGTTAAATATTTAAATATTTAAAAGGCCACTTAAGCATTTAATTTTGAAAAAAATCCATGTCAAACAAAAACAGAACGAAAAGATGAATTAAAAGAAAAAATATATTATTTTTACAACAATCCTCAATTTCTTTTATTTTCTTCTGTATTCTTAAAAACTTTTCTTATTAAACCCAAAAAAAAAAAAAAAAAAAACATTTTCTTAGCTTCCAAACACAACAATCACACAAACTCAATTTTCTTTCATATTCTTCTCCTTTTATCTATTTTCCTAGCAACTTCACACAAATATCAAAACCACCCCAGATTTAACCATTTACAGCCACGATCAATATCCAAACCATTGAAGGTTGTAAAACTCAACCACCCAAGACCAAAACCCCACTAGAAATTGGTTTTACCATTTATAATCAAACAACGCATTCAAAACCACAAGGCCTAGATCTGTTCGCCGACATCGAATCCCAATCACCCATCACGAAGTGAGTGGAGGTAGATCTATTCCAGTGAGTTATCGGAATGGATGAGACCCAATTCTCCTACTCGCGTCATCCACAACGGCATACTCCACGTCCATGGTTCCCTTTGGCATCTGGTGTCGAATTCTCGCATGAAGTCACCGATGTCCCATCTTGCTCCACCATGCTCAGCCACGGTTATTGGAAAAATAGATTTGGATTTTTGCTTCTATGTGTGAGAGAGAATGAGAGAGAGAGGCGAAGAAGAAAATAAAAGAAAGTGCTACTGGAATGTTTGGTTTTAGATTGTTGTATTGTTGAATTGCTGGATATTGTGTTTTGTATCTAAGCTAAGAAAGCTGAAGGATGAAAAATAAAATAAAATGAATTAAAGAATAAAAAAAAAACATTTTCTTTATTTTTGTACTTTCCATTTTCTAGTTAATATTTTCAGTTTTTTTTCTTGAAATGGATTTTTTTGAAATTAAAATGCTTATGTGGCTTTTTAAATATTTAATTATTTAATTATATATTATTATATTAGCCAGGTATGCGCTAACAAGACAAACCATCTACCACGTAGGCAAGGTTTTCAAAATCGGGATCCTACGTAGGATCGTGGGAGGTAAGTAGGATCGGATCGTGGATTGTAAGATCCTACCTATTTTCAGATTTTAAGCAAAAAAACCTATTGATAGTGACTTTGTATGTTATATAATCACTTAAAATATGAATCCATCCATTAAAAAAAAACATTTTGCATCATAAAATGTAATTTGCAAGCACTACATCGTTCTTATGTCATTCTAACGAAATAAAATATATTTAACTTTTGACATAATGTATCTAAAAAGTTCAGTACATGTTTAATTAGCAACTAAGTACCAAAATATTATCTATACATATGAAAAATGTTTTCCAAATTCTAAGTTCCAAATCCAAAATAAGTTAGATTAGTTAGCATATAAAAATTAGCTAACTACAAATTTACAATATGTAATCCAAAAGAGAATTCACAATCTAAGGTAAACTAGCTAATTACAAATATGAAATCCAAAAGAGAATTCAAATTCTAAGGTTCTTCTAATCTAATCACTGTCATTGTCATATCCCATTTCATCATCTATATCCTTCCTAGTATCAACATCCAAAATGTTAAACTTAAGTACTATAGGTTTTTTGAGATTTTATGTTGACATAGGGGTAAATTGGGACTTCAAATGAATCCCACTTAAAAAAAAAAAAAAAAATCAAGTTAAATGGTAGGATCGGTAGGATCCCATACAATCCTACGATCCTACACGATCCTACCATATTTGCGATCCTGTTACGATTTTAAACTTTTTGGTGAGGTGGGATCGTAAAATCGTGCGATTTTACGATCCGGATCGCGATTTTGACAACCATGCACGTAGGTATTTTTCGTTAGTAAGTTAATGGTAGGGATCAAATTGACTGCAACTTAAAAATAATTGGGACCAAACTAACTGCTACGAAAATGTAGAGACCAAATTAACCGTGACCCCAAAATCTAGGGACTAAAATGGTATTTATGGTTATATTTAGTGGACATCAAAATTATTTCAAGAAATGAAAGATTTCCTCAGACAGGTGGGATTCCTCGTGTTAGATTGTTTTGATCAACCGTGAGAGAAAAAAGTTTAGTCAAAGAGCCAATCTCCATGGGAAATTTCCCAATAAGTTTGTTCCATGATAAGCCCATTACTCTGAGTTTGGAGCAATTGGTCAAGCTTTTTGGAATTCTTCTCCCAGTGTGTTATTTGAGAGATTGAGTTGTTGCAGTCGGAACAAATGACCAATTTCCTATGGAATTTCACCATAAAAGCTGTTGGTTTTCATATTGATGGCCTTAAGAAAGGTGAGGTTGCCAATGCAAGGTGTAATGGTTCCACGCAATTTATGCCCTTGTAGTTCCAAGGCTGTGACTCTTTGATGGTGATGGCCGCATGTAACTCCATACCAATTATAGAACAGGATAGAATGATTCCATGAGCTCAAGACTCCATTTAGGTCATTAGCAATGGATTCCTTGAATTTGAGCAAAGCCAAACGATCAGTCTCATTTGTTGGAGTGGCAGCATGCAAGCATAGTAGGGTTATGGTAAAGAGTAGAATCAAATAGAGGTATGTAGAGCATAATGTACAAAAATTGGGGTTGTAAAGCTTCATTGGTCCGGACAAGCAGGAAATTGTTGAAATTCTAGCGCAAGGCGAGCTAGATACACAAGTCTATATCATATAGTGGTTAAATTGTACGTCTAAATTTAAAATGATGACATATACAAATATATTCCTGCCTCGATTGACATTCAAGGAAGTTTGGCTACTCTACACTCTTGTAGTGCATTAATACTATTTGTCAAATGCTTCCAAAAATGTAAAAATATGTGGCACCTTCAATTGGTAAAATTTTTTAAACAAAAAAAGTAAGACATTCTCACCAATGTTTTTCGGGGCATTAGATTCTCACCAATGTTTTTCGTTACTCAAGCTGACATTCTCGCTTCCGCTTCGTCCACCACTGCTCTCGCGAGTGCTTCTTGTTTGTTTGTTTAGACCCCTTAAAACAGATTGTTTAACCTAATTAATTAACCAAATTTTGCAAGAAGAGCAGCAAAATTTGTTGTGGATTTGGGCTTAACGGCTGCTGAATTTGAAGGCGATTCTGAGGTAGTTTGGAGGGCTTTGAAGGTAGTGAACGGGGCTCATTCAGCCATGGGGGTGATTATCAAAGACACAATGTCTATAGTAGGTTCGCTTAGAACCTTTTCTTTCTCTCATACTAGGTGGCAGGGTAATTGTGTTGCCCATGCTTTGGCTAAGAGAGCAATTGTTTCTTTTCCATTATTAGTCTGGATGGAGCATGTTCCAACAGACATTAGTCATGTTGTTATTTCTGATTTTACAACATCATAATAATAATACTCTGTTTTGACTCTCAAAAAAAAAAAAAAAAAAAAGATTAAACAATAACAGTTCATATCATGCACAAGCGGAAAAGTAAAGAACACAAAGATATGATGACCCAGGAAAACCAATGAAACCAACCATTTAAAGGTAAAAACCTGGGGAGGATTTAACCTAACTATCCTTGAGATAAACATGTCCACTAATAGAGAATTGAATTTTTTACAAAAGATTTAACCTTAAATCTATTACTACCTCCAGTAGTAACTTACTGACATGACCACGTGCAAGCTCTGAATTCACATACTCTTCTCTCTTGAATTTGCTGAAACACAAGCTCCCACGCTTATGACTTTGAGATCTCACTTAAAGGTTTAGCAACACAAACTCTCTAGTTTGTGACTCCAAGACAACCCTTGAAGGTTTAAATCTCTAGCACCTTTGATGACAAGTGATGGCAACAATTTCCACAACACCGGATCTTGAGATTCTTCAAGGAATATTGCCATTAGAAGATATGAGAGAGGTTTGGGTGCAAAAACCCTAGATATACAAAAGAAGGCACAAGATGCACTCTTTTCTCTCAAAAAACCACTTCAAAATGTGCTTGGAGTTTCCTTTATATACTAGAAGTGTTTCTCTTGAAATCCTAAACGTATAAGCAAAGTTTGGGCTGAAATAGAAGTCTGCAGAAATTTCATGTCTGCGACTCTCAAAACAACAAATAACAAATATGCAACAAAAGCAAATAACAAACTTCCAAACCCACTCTCATCTAGGTTAGATACATGAAAAAATTTATTTTCTCTCCCTTTCAAAAACAATTTCTTCTCCCCCTAAATAAAACAATTAAAAACCTTTTAAACAGGATTCCTAAATTTCATCTATTAGAAAATAGAGGCAACCCCCCCATGAAGAGAAACAACTCCCCCTATGCACAATAGAGGTTGTAAAAACAACTTTCTTCCCCCTATAAAACTATAGGAAAAACAAAACAAGTTTTAGGAAAAAACAATTTTAGGGAAAATTTAGGAGGTGGGGAAAAATAAAGACACACATATCAAACCTAAAAAAAAAGTTGAGAATACACATAAAGAAATATATTCTCTCTTTCAATATATGCAAACTTGACACTATGTGACCCATAAACAGATGGTGTTTTGAACTCAAATCAAGTAGAGAAAATATTTGCATATTTACTATCCACCATATCTCAAAAAAATATATTTCCAATTTTTTAACAGTTCACACATCAAGAAAAATAGCATATACTAAAATGTACAAAACTCAAAAAATTAATCAATCAATTTTAAAATCAAGTTGAGTACCCAATTTAGCAAAGTGTATGCGTGTTATGTGTGAAAACAATGAGAGATATGACTGCAAAAATGCAAATTGGATATAGAAAAAAATGAAATGCATGTGAATCCTATCACAAATGATGCATGAAAAGACTAATCGAGAGGGAAACTAAAAAAGAAAAAACATAAAAAATAAATAATAAATAATAAATAAAAAACTGGAATTTTCAGTTTCGATCGGTCTAAAGGAATCGAGCATCAATAGTAAAATTTCTAGGAAAGTTCGATTGGTTGAGCATCGATTGAGCACCAATCAAATCAGGCAAAGAGTTTTTTCTTTAAAACCTGAACATTTTCGATTAGTCGAGGGAGATTTTCGATTGGTCGAACAATGTCAATTTTAAAACTTTAAAAATCTAGAAATTTTATGCAGAAAAACAACTTTAAGAGAAGTTATTAAAAGTTTTAAAAACATGATGCCTCTTAAATGCAAATATCAAAACTAATCAAGAAGTTAAAATCACAAAATTTAAACTTCTAAAACATTTTTCTTCAAATTTCCAACCAAAATAAAAATTTGCATTTACACATCAGATCATATGCAATTAAAGATGGCCAAACTAGGCTATACACACAATCTCATGTACTTGATTTAGCAAAGATTTACGTGTAGTGTGTGCAACTAGTAAGTGTACAAAGCATAAAATAGGTGATATGCAGATAGTAATCAAACAAAATTTTCTACATTATCAATTATATTGGTTTGAAAGTAACTATCACCTAAAGAGTTACATTATATAACTCTCACATCTCCTAGAAAACACACTTCTAATCATGTAAAAGAATTTTATTTCTTAATCTTTTGAAATCAACTCCTCATTTAATCTTACTGTGCAAGTGCTACATGTTACCAAGCACGACTTTTCTAATTTGCACATAGGTGTTCATGATTGGCAAGTAATAGTGAAGAGATAGTTATTTATGCCTTTCTCCTAGGATTTTTTAGTCCTTACAATCAAAATAATGTGACATCAAAATCAAGATCATTTGTTTAAAGACTATAAACAATTCACACAATTAAGCACTACATAGCACAAACTAGCAAAGTGCACAAATAAGCTTATCAAAGCTAAACAAGGTACACAGTCATGAATGTAAATTTCATTGGCCAACCTCAATTACACAATAAGTGATGTGTAGTACCAAAAAAAAAAAAAAAAACTTTTGTGTTTTTCAAACATTTAATGACCAAAAACCAAAAAGCACACATTATGCTAAATAATAAAAAAATAAAAAATAAAAATAAAAAAAGCAAAAACAATGCATGACAGTGCTCAACTAAGCCATAGAGGTTATACAAACAAGAAATATCAATTTCTTAATTAAACCATGAGTTCATGTACAATCTAGTACATACTCACATGAAATCAGAAGTAGCTCATGCACTCAATTATGCAATACATACTTTCTATGTTTTTCTACAATATCAAGCATGTTCTAAATCAAGAGAGAGACAATATAATTCATGTAATCCTCAAGAAAAAATAAAACTAGACACAAAATAAAATATTTTTTTCTTTTTGAAAATTTTCAATGTTTTTGGATTTTTTTTTTTTAATAATCAAAACAACCTAAGAAGATAAAAATAAAAATAAAAATAAAATAAAATAAAAAAACCAAAAATTGAAAGAAAACATGTCCACAAATAATAGAAAGAAATAAATCAAGGACGTGTAAAAAACACTCATCTTAGCAAATCTTTTCTCACCCATATAGCACGCATCTTTGGCTTTGTTGGTGAAAAACCATGATAATCAAAGTGTATTTGAAGGAGGAGAAATAACATCACATATCCTAGACTGAAACACAGAATGCTTAAATTTCAATTTATGACAGTTAGAATGAATGTGACCACTAACACTACAAAAGTGACAGACAGTAACAAATTTAGAAACATTAGTATTCTTAATAGTAGATCTAATCTCAAATTTTGTTTTTGCCTCAATAAAGAACAATTTGGTCTAATATGACCAACGATACCACAAAGGTAACAGGTTGGCACAAAAACAGATTTCTTATGCACCCTAGTAGTAGGCTTAGACACAAGTTTACAAATTTCAGCGTCTACATCAGAACTTTTTCCTTTGTCTAATCTAGCAAAATAAGTCTTTTCTTTATGATTCCTCTTGAAAGCAGGAATATAAACTTTGTAAGCTTTAGGCTTAAGAGAAATAGAAACAGATTTTTCAACAACAGTAGGCTTAGTACTAGTCAAATTTTCAAGTTTAGCTTTAGACTCAGCTAACTCTTGTTCCAAGCTTTTCATCTTTTCATCTTGAGAGGAAAATTGATTTCTCAATAATTCATACTTTTTATTAGATTCATCTAATCTCACAATCAATTCCTCTTTTTCAAGATTAGCCAATTTTAACTCTTCCTTGAATTTCTTAGCAATTTTCATAGATTTAAATAATTCCTTACAAAAAGTTTCACAAGCATCAATAAGATCAACAGAAACAATAGCATCTTCTTTATTCAAATTTTCACAAATATGAGCAAAGGAACACTTAAAATTAACCATGACAACAAGGATCAAAGATCTCACTCAAGACGTTAATCCAATCAAAGTGAACTCGCTTTGATACCACTTGTTTGTTTGCTTAGACCCCTTAAAATAGATTGTTTAACCTAATTAATTAACCAAATTGATTGTTAGGTTTTTTATTTAGATCTAGGTTAAATGATAAAAGATTATATTATGCACAAGCGGAAAAGTAAAGAACACAAAGATATGATCAACCAAGAAAACTAATGAAGCGAACCGTTTCAAGGTAAAAATCTAGAGAGGATTTGACCTAACTATCCTCAAGATAAACAAATCTACTAATAGAGAATTGAAGTTTTTACAAAAGATTCAACCCTAAATCTATTGCTACCTCCAATAGTAACTTATTGACACGATCATGTGCAAGCTCTGAATCCACAGACTCTTCTCTCTTGGATTTTTTGAAACACAAGCTCCCATGCTTATAACTTTGAGATCCCACTAAATGGTTTAGCAACACAAACTCTCTAGTTTGTGACTTCAAGAACACCCTTGAAGGTTTAAATCTCTAGCACCTTTGATGACTAGTAATGGCAGCAACTTTCACAACATTGGATTTTGAGATTCTTCAAGAAATATTGTCGGTAGAAGATATGAGATAGGTTTGGGTACAAAAACCCTAGATATACAAAAGGAGGCACAAAACGCACTCTTCTCTCTCTAAAAATCACTTAAAAATGTGCTTAGGGTTTCCTTTATATACTACAAATGTTTCACTTGAAACGCTAAACGTATAAGCAAAGTTTGGGCTGAAATAGAATTCTTCAAAAATTTCATGTCTGCGACTTTCAATCGGTCGAATCTATTTCTTTATCGGTTGAACCAGGCAGATTTCAAATTCTTCTTTCTGCAGCTTGTATGTTCTTGAATCTTGACCTGTATCAATTTGAGTATTGTCTAATCAAACCTATAGACTTAGGAATCTATATTTTTGGACAAGTTTGTGTTCACGGTTTACAATTGTTCTAAACTTTTAGAACCTAACACTTCCCTCTAAGGCGGAAAGCTCCCCTACCGATGCCTTTTTACATCTCACAGCTTCGACAGATTGCTTAGCCCCATTCATCTTCGGTGCAAAAGACGCTATTCAAGAACAAATGGAACGTTTTCTACTTCAGGAACATGTATAAATAAATTCCTTTAAATAACTTTCAAATTTTTTAGAAATAATTATTTCTATAATCTAATCTTTTATTTGACTATATATTTTTTATATTAATAATTTTACAGTAATAAAAAACTATTATTAAGAATAAATAATCAAAATAAATATATATATATATATATAAATAACTACTTTTGTCTATATAATAGGACTATTAGTTATTAGTTGGATTTATTTGAGGCATTTACCATTAAGTGATTTATACCAATCATTAATTTTTCTTTCATGGAGTTTGTCCACTATTCATATGATTCCATATTTAAAAAAACACAAAAACCATTTATGCATAATAACCGCAGCAATTGTTATTTTTACCCAAGGTTTTCCTAACCTAGCAGTGAAAGCAAGATGTGTAGGTGGATCAACTCATCAAGTTCCCATTGAAATAGGATTCGCACAAGGAAAACCACTTGTCACTCGTTGATTATTAGGGGCATCCCGAAAATGCCCAGGTCAAAATATGACTTTTTAAGTTAAGTTCCAAATTAGTGGCTGCTGCCAAAGGGAGTGGCAACGCCATACGTGGATTTATTATTAATGAATTGATAATGTGCTCCTATGAAAGTGAAAGCAGAACAGCTAATCATAATTAAAATTAAGAAAACAAGCCCCTGGGTGGAGCATTCACTACCGTAAAAAAAAATAATAAAAAATGCCCGAAGTTAACATTACTGTCTGATTTTTTTTTTTTTTTTTATTATTAAAATTGTTTAAAGGGTACGTTGATTGTGTCTAGGGCCCATTAACTCACTCTTCCATACATAAAAGATGAAAGAAAACAGAAAAAAGATGAAAGAAAACAGAAAAAAGATGAAAGAAAACAGTAATCAATCACTCTTCCTACCTTCCCTTTCTTTCGTTTTTTTCTCCCTTGTGGAAATGGAACGTATAAAATGTTGAGGGTGGGAACTGATTGCAAGCTGCATTATGTTAAACTAAAAGAAAATAGAACTTGCTATAGACCCCTGTTACTGATAGTTTCACAGGCAGCCAAAAATGCACTGAACTCGTGACTTTGAACATAATATGTGAATCTATACATGTCATATTTGTAATATACACTACCTTTTATTTATTTTTTTGTTTTACATAATTTACTAACTACTCACTACTTAAAACCCCCCCCCCCCCCAAAAAAAAAAAAAAAAAAAACTACATAACCCAATTGTTTTATCTTTTCTTTTGTATTTTGTTATACAAGAGAAACTTATCAAAGAGGCTTCCTTATGCATGCGTTGTGTATATACTTATTAGATTTTTTTTTCCCCTAATTCTATTGTATAATTTTTTTGGTTCAAGATAAGTAATTATATGGATGTGAAAGCATTCTGAAAGTTTTGATAGTTAAAACTATATGGATCATAAAATTATGGTGTTCAAAGTTAGATATATTTAAAAGAGCACATAAAAATTATGCTCCTTCTTCTTACATTCATGATAAGTCCCGTATTTTAGAATTTGATAATAATGTCTTGCATCTCCACCTCATCTTTGATCATACCATGGTAGGGCATCATTGACCAATTCAACTGTCCTTCAAGGGGCCTCATTAGGAGAAAATACACTCTGTTTTGGGTGTATATTTTCTCTCCTCACAGCTGGTGGGACCAACTTAGCTGTGAGTGGAAGGAATTATACACCAAAAACAATGTATACTTCCTCCCTTATTAGATATTGTATGTGAGCCGATCCTTGTATGTGATAATTGTGATTACATGGTATGTGGGACCATCCATGATCATTTTTGTAACATCAATAATCCGCCTTTTTGTGGAAAAAAACTACTTGAGATTGGTATTATGGCAAAAGAGAATTGGTTCATTGTGGAATCACTGATTATTATTGTAGGGACCGGGTTCGAGCACTATTCCTTAGGAATGAGTGGACTCAAGCTCAGCTGGCCCAATACAATGAATTTATAGAGTGCGGGTCAAAGAATTAGGCCCTAGTGAAGATTGCAACAATTAAACATGGTAATGCATGGATTGGGTGGCAAGAACACAAACTAAAACATGAAACTAGGCTCCTCAGCCATTTTCTTGGGTCCTATATTTCTTATTTCTTTTTTTGTACTAGGTTACAAAGATCATACAAGTGCCACGGTCCTTTCTCTCTTCTCAAAACTCCTGCCCCCCTTTCTGGAGGACTTGTTACATTTTATATCCCCTTCTAGTTAATCCTAGCCCTCCATTTGTTGATCATGCAGGTCACCACTTGAGTGCCTGTCCCATCAACCACCTTCCTATCCTTCCTGTGGATGGTAGCAGCTAAGGCGGCACTGTTCAGTGGTCACTTCTCCATTTATGTGGCCAGAACGTTAGTTGTGGGCATTTAATGTGGAGGTGACAGTTCCTCCTAGGATTACTCCTCCACCATGCTTCCGTGGTCAACCCGTTGTACTTGCCTCTATCTTGGATAGCTCTAGAAGGTTACCTCTGAAGGCACTTTGCTCTTCCTTTCAATGGTCTGTGCAAGTCGAGGATATGATTGTCCTCGGTGGTATTCCTAGCGAATGGAACTTCCTTGACTCGTCCTCGAACACCTCTTTCTCCTCGGTGTGGGCCTTGGGCTTAGCATAGAGTGGGCCGTGGTTGCCAAATTCTCTGGCCCCACAATAGCCACTCAAAATTCTGCTGTCAGGCTCCTTGGACGGAGAGGAGGATTTTGACGTCCCCGGGCCTCTACCGCGGCTTGTCAAGTCTTGTCCTCCATCAGTACTAGTGCTTTTCGCTTGTCCAAGGCACGTTTCTGATGCCTTGGTATGTGGAGCGCACTCGCATTAAATTCGGGCAGCTCTGTGCTCCCCACGTTCAACGGTGTGGTGATAATCTAACGATGGTGATCCCCTTGACTATATGGGCGGGAAAACTTGCATGGTTGTTATTTTTTATTGGGGGTATAAGTACCCATTTGAATTGATTCGCCTCTTTACTTTGCATTCAAGAGACCTTGCGCACATACTTCGAATTCGATCACATCTCCAACTGAACTTGCAACTTCTTTCAGCACAAAAACCTGCCCGAGGAGCTTTTTCTCATTTCTGTAAGTCTTCTTCTCTCTCTCCAAATTGCGCTCTCCCCTCTCCTAGACTTCTTTCTTTGTGTCTCTTAGTTGTCTCTAGGGATGGGTAGGTTCAAGAAATTAGTTGAGTTTGAAGAGGCAATGGAGAAGTTCGTCGCTGATTATAGGATACCCAGTACCATAAGTCTAAGGTACTGTGAAGAGGGGGAGTGGAGACTTAGTAGGCAAAAGGGCGAGGTGGTGATTCCCATAATCGCCTTCTTAGAGGGTGGTATGCAGATCCCCATAGGTCAGGTGATAACGAATTACCTTAGACATTTTCGGCTCGCCCCCACCCAATGTGGCGTTAATATGTTTAGGATTCTGGGCTGTGTAGATGCCCTAAATGAGAAGATGGGGTTAAGGCTAACCCATCATGACATGAACTGATGCTACAACCTCCAGCTCCTGAAGGGCAAGTCCTACTACATGAAGACGAGGGAGGATAGGGTACGGCTTATCCAGTGCCTCCCTTCATCTAGCAAGAGGCCGGATAAGGACTTTCTCATCGTGTCCGGAGAGTGGCACGATGGCCTTCATTGTCCCATAGTGGAAGGCACGCTAGGTGGGGCACTCGGAGCAGGAGAGGGTATTATTTTTTGAATTTTCACTGCCTGCTTTGTCTGGTTGCTAATAGTAGTATGTTTTCGTCTCTGCAAATCCACACGCTTTCGAGCGTCATTTTGGTTTGGTCAACAAAGAGGACTTGGAGACCGTGCTAAGGGTGGAGATCTTCGCGAACGAGGCCGACAACCAAGTTAGGGCTGCTCACAGGATCCTGGGGTACGATCCTATTCAGAAGTCGTTCGCGGCGCCAAAGTGCGTGATCAGGGCAAAGGATCCTTGGCTCCGGCGAATTAGCGTAATTGAGGACGGTTTCTTGATCCCGGAAGGGTCCCCTACTCTAGAGGGTACTCCGTTGGGGGGCTCCTCTACATCCCATTGAGCTGCGGAGGTGGAGGGGGGAGGTGAACAAACAAAGGAAGAAGGTACCGGTTCGGGTTCGGCCGAGGACGAATTTGGCATGTTCGAACAAGTTCACCTGCCTGAGGATCCCTTTGGTGACTTGGGTGACCAGAGCCTGACCGAAGCAAACTTTCTGTCAGTAGGGAACTCTCCTCAGGCCGAGATGGGCTTCAAGAGGAAAACCCAATCCAACTTACTTGATCTGCTTGAAGGCAAGTCGGGGAAGTCTCAGCCTAAGCTTCCTCCTCCTCCACCCAAGTCTCAGCCTGCCCAGACCAGGTCAACTTCCATTCAGCCCAGGCTTCCTCTTCCTCCATCTAGGCCGAGTCCGCCATCTAAACCCAAGCCCTCTGATCCTAAGTAGAGGAAGGACAAAGGTAAAAGGCCTATGGGAGGGGACAAGTCCCATTCCTCTCAGGAGGAGGGCGACATTTGGCAACCCTCCAAGCAACTAAAGATAGGGTCTCAAGGTCAGGATAAGCAAGTCATCGCCCGGCCCGAGGCTCATGCCTGGCTCCTAGCCCCAATGCTCCATGGGGGGCCTCTGATGGATGATGCCTCTCTCAGGGACTTCTAAGGGGGTGAAGGCACACTTGTAGCCGATGTGCTAGAGAGGTCCCTGCTACTCTCTGCGGACATGGTTGAGCTGGAGGCTTTGAGGAGTAAGGAAGTCTTCCTCAGCCTCAAGCGATACTTGGGAATGGTAAGACTCTCAGCACTTATGATTCTCCTGACTTCCATTTTCTCTCTTTTTTCCCTTTTTTTTTTTCTTCTTTTTTTTTATTTTATTTACTTGTGCATTTATTTCAATTGGCAGGCTGTTCAGGCCACTTTCAGGTTGGAGGAGGCATCTAACAAACAAGACAAGGCCCTGGAGGCAGAGCATGAAAAGCGCATAGGGGCCAATAGGACCCTTAAGGCCTCCGAGGCTGATCTCGTGAGGGCCCGAGAGGAGCTGAAGGAGGTAACCAGGGCTCGAGACAACGCTGAATCAAGCCTGGCTGGTGCCCAAAGGCAGGCCCAAGACCAGACGAGGCATCTGATTGAGGTGGAGGAGCAGCTAAAGATCACCAACGAGCTGATCACTGATTTGAAAAAGAAGGTGGCCGATGCTGAAGAGGCCAAAAATGTGGTTGAGTGGGCCAGAGAAGAGGCTCTAAAAGCTAAGGCTGAGGCGGACTTTGGCAAGGTGGAGGCTCAGGCTTCTAAGGAGGAAGCCGAGGGGGCGGCCTATGTAGCCGGGGTGGCTGAGACGGAGGCTGCTCTCAAAGCCCAAGTCCCTAGGGTATGCAGGTTCTACTACTCCTAGGTTTGGAGTGAGGCCCTCAAACAAGCTAAGGTCGAGGCCTCGTCTGACCTGTGGAAGGTGGAGAATGTGTACTATCCCCCTGCCATCCGCAAGGTTGCTCCTTCCAACTCTGAGGCCGAGGTGGCCGCTGAGGAGGCTGATACTGCCCCTAATAAAGAAGCCGAGGAGGCTATGGTCACTATCGAGGTGGTTACTACAACCTCCAATGAGCCTGCCGTGGAAGCTAGTCCTCCCGAGGTGACTGAAACAGCCAAAGGTCTCAATGAGGAAGCATCCCAAGAGGCCGCAAATCCCTCAGCCGATGTCCAGGCCCCTCTTGCCAGGGAGACAGCACCCTCTGCGGTGCCCTTGCAGATTATTCCTCTAAGTCAGGGCTTAAAGGACCTTGAGGCCACCACAAATCAGCTACCCACAATGGACCTTTAGGCTGACGAAGTAGGCCCCTTGGCGCCTTTGTCTTATCTCCCATTTATTTTTTAGAACAATGTAATGGCACTTTTGCCTTGTCTCTCTTTTTTTTTTTTTTTTTTTTAAATATTGTAATATGATTCTTGTTATGTATCTTTTATGAACTTAACGTAGCGTGCGTTTTGTTTTCCCTTACTTGTCTAACACTTATAGAATTTGTTGAAGTAGTTAGTCTCCCCATAGGCTTAGTCCGAGGACCATGTAAGGTCTTGGTTCTGTCTATCACTTATAGGATTTATTGAAGTAGTTAGTTTCCCTATAGGCTTGAGTCCGAGGACCATGCAAGACCTTGATTTTGTCTAATACTTATTATTTTGAAGTAACTAGTTTCCCCATAGGTTTGAGTTCGAGGACCATGCAAGACCTTAGTTCTATCTAGCACTTATAGGATTTATTGAAGTAGTTAGTTTCCCCATAGGCTTGAGTCCGATGACCATGCAAGATTTTGGTTCTGTCTAATACTTATTATTTTGAAGTAACTAGTTTCCTCATCTATTTGAGTCTGAGGACCATGTAAGACATTGGTTCTGTCTAGCACTTATAAGATTTATTAAAGTAGTTAGTTTCCCCATAGGCTTGAGTCCGAGGACCATGCAAGACCTTGGTTCTATCTAATACTTATTATTTTGAAGTAACTAGTTTTCCCATAAGTTTGAGTCCGAGGACCATGCAAGACCTTGGTTCTGTCTAGCACTTATAGGATGGTTATCAGGGTACGAAGCATGCAATCACAATAGACTTAGAATTTGAATTAACAAAGACGCTTTCATTAATAATAATACCTTCGCAGGTTATTTTCACTCCATAGACGAGGTACAGGTTTTTCATCTAAATCTTCTAAGTAGTATGCACCTATTCCCGCCACTGAGGTGATTCGGTATGGTCCCTCTAGTTGGGTCCTAGCTTCCTATAGGATGGGTTCTTGGCAGCGCCCACGATTTTCGTCAACACTAAGTCCCCTAGTGCTAAGGGTCTTAGCTTCACATTGGCATCATATCCCTGCTTGAGTTTTTGGTGGTAGTAGGCCAGCTAAATCATTGCCTTCTCCCTACGTTCATCAATCAGATCTAGACTCTTCCCTAGTAGCTCATTATTACCGTCCGGAGAGAAGGAGCTCGTCCTCAATGTTGGGAAGTTCGCTTCTAGAGGGATAACGGCCTCAGTCCCATAGGTCATGGCAAAAGGTATCTCCGTTGTTGACCGCCATGGTGTAGTCCGATAGGTCCATAGGATGTGCGGTAGCTCTTCTACTTATCTTCCCTTGGTGTCATCCAGCCTCTTCTTAAGCCCATTAACTATGACCTTGTTGACAGCCTCGGCCTACCCATTTCCTTGAGGATAAGCCGGAGTTAAGTACCGGTTCGTGATCCCCAGCTCACAACAGTATCTTCTAAAGGCCTTGCTATCAAATTGAAGCCCGTTATCTGAAATGAGGATATGGGGGACCCCGAATCGCGTAACAATGTTCCTCCAGATGAACTTCTTAGCATCCATATCTCTAATGTTAGCTAAGGGCTCAGTTTCGACCCACTTGGTGAAATAATCTGTGCCGACCAACAGATACCTTTTATTCCCCGGTGCCTTGGGGAAAGGACCTACAATATTCAGGCCCTACTAGGCAAATGGTCGTGGGCTGGACAAAGGATTTAGGACACCTCCTGGCTAATAAATATTTGGGAAAAACCTTTGGCATTGGTCACACTTCTTAACATACTCCAAGGCTTCCTTCTGCATCTTCGGCCACCAATATCCCTGGGTGATGGCTCGGTGCGACAGGGACCTTCCTCCTGTGTGACTTCCACAGATCCCTTCATGCAACTCCTCGAGTAGTAGTTCTGACTCCTCGAGGTGAAGACACAGTAAGTAGGGTCCAGAGTAGGAGCGCTTATATAGTTTGTGGTCCTCGGACAACCAGAACCGAGGGGAGTTCCTCCGTATTTTATCAGCCTCTGACTTCTCCTCAAGTAGGATATCATCTTTGAGGAACCTCACTATAGGGTCCATCCAGCTGGGGCTCACTCTAGCCTGGTGGACATAGGTCGTGCCCTTTGCCACCTCACACACCCTCTCTAGGTGCTCAACAAGGATAACCCAAGGCAGATCTCCTGCCGAGGATGTAGCAAGTGTGGCCAATAAGTCTGCATGGGTGTTTCCATTTCTAGAGACATGTGACAAGCTAAAAAGGTCGAAGTCTAACTGCAGGCGCTTGACCTGACTTAAGTACTCTTGCATCCTCGCGTCTCTGGCTTCCAGTTCTCCGTTTACCTGGCCCACCACCAACCTCAAATCCGAGAACGTATCCGCTATTTTTCCGCCTATTTTTTGTACCATGACCATACCCTGCAATAAGGTTTCATACTCGGCTTCGTTATTTGTGGCAGGGAACCCAAGTCTTAGGGATTCTCCACAACAGACTTCTCTGGGGATACTAGGACTAACCCCTCCCTAGACCCCCTTTAATTCGCGGCTCCATCAACGTACACTTTCCAGCGTGGGGGCCCTAGAACAGAGATTGCCCCAACTGATTTTCCCTCCATGTCTCCCTTTTCAGCCACTACTTCTACCAGTGGTTCGGCAAATTCGGCCACCAAGTCAGCTAGGACCTGGCCCTTTATAGAGGTCCGAAGCATGTACTTAACGTCAAAAGCCCCTAGAATCGTGTTCCACTTAGCGATCCTTCCAGTGTAATCAGCAGACCGAAGTACAGATCTCAAGGGCAGTTGAGTTAGGATGAATACCGTGTGGGCCTGGAAATAGTGGGGAAGCTTTCGCGTAGTATAGACTACAGCCAGTAGGGCTTTCTCAAAGGGCAAGTACTTGATCTCAACTTCATGTAGCGATTTGCTCACGTAGTAGACTGGCTTTTGAATGCCACTGTCATCCCGTATCAGTACCAAGCTCACTACATGAAGGGCTACGGCGATGTAGGCGTACAGGACTTCGTCGGCTTCAGGGTTAAACATGATTGGTGGCCAGGATAGGTATTCCTTGAGCTATTGGAAGGCCACGGCACAATCCTCGGACCACTCGAATCCCTTCCACTTGTTAATTAAGAGGTAGAAAGGCTGCACCTATCAGCCGACTTAGAAATGAACCAGTTTAGGTCCGCAATTATTCCAATGAGTTTTTGGATCTCCTTAGGATTTTGCGGAGGCTTCAAGTTATTGATGGCTTTAATCTGATCAAGATCAACCTCAATTCCCCTGTGGGTGATGATGTAGCCCAAAAACTTGCCTGACCCTACGCCGAACGAGCATTTGGAAGCATTCAGGCGCAGCTTATGCTTCCTTAGGACATCAAAGATACGGCCGAGGTCTCCTAAGTGCTCAGACACCACTATACTCTTTACTACCATATCATCAACATAAATTTCAATGCTTTTGCCCAGCAGCGGCTCAAACATTCTCGTCATCATCCACTGATAGGTGGACCCAGCGTTCTTCAGGCTAAAGGGCATTACCTTATAGTGGTAATTCCCAACAGGTGTCACAAAGGCTGTCTTCTCCTGATCATCCAGGGCTAGCGGTATTTGATGATAGCCCTGATAGGCATTTAAGAAACTCATTCGAGGATGTCCTACGGTGGCATCCACCAGCTGGTCTATTCGAGGCATAGGGAACGGGTCCTTTAGGCATGCCTTGTTTAGGTCCGTGAAGTCTACACAAACTCTCCATTTTTTGCTTTTCTTCTTAACCACCACAGTATTAGCCAACCACTCAGGGTAAAAGACCTCCTTAATGGCCCTTGCACACTTAAGCTTCTTCACCTATTCTTTAATCGCATCGGCGTGCTCCCTTGACGGGCGCCGAGGTGGTTGTTTCTTGGGGACGACAGATGGGTTGACATTGAGATGGTGACAAATAAAGGCTAGATTGATCCCTGGAGCATCGCAAGAATCCCATGCAAATGCGTCAATGTTTGTTTTGAGGAACTCGATCAACTCCTCCTTCTCCTGAGGAGACAGCCGAGCCCCGACCTGAAAGAACTTCTCCAGATCATCTCCAATGATCATCTTGTCAAGATCTTCATATTTTGCTTCCTCGGTAGCTACATTGGGAGGCACCGCCGGGTCCTTTAATTGCTATAAGCCCCCTTCAGCAGTGGCAGAGGGCTCCGCATCGAGCCGATGCGATGTGGCAGCCACCATGCATTACCTTGATGTGGATTGGCAACCACGGATTTCGAGGGCATGGTCCCCTGACTGGAATTTCACATTCTGGTGTAAGAAGGAGGCGACAGCCCCTAAGGTGTGGAGCCATGGCCTGCCGACGATGCTGTGTACGGGGAATAGGTGTCCACCACTATAAAGTCCACATCCACCACTTCTGGGCCGGTCTGAACAGGCAGCCTAATCATGCCCTCTGGGATAACCAGCTTCCCATCGAAGCTCATCAGGGGGGAGTTATAGGGTGTCAAATCTTCTGGTCTTAACCCCAGCCCCTTGTAGAGGTCGGGGTACATAATCTCGGCCCCGTTGCCACCATCCACCATCACCCTTTTCACATCAAAGTCCTCGATTTTGAGGGTGATCACCAGCGTGTCATCGTGAGGCTGGGTGGTCCCGACCTTGTCTTCCTCTGAAAAGCACAGAGTTGGGTGAAAATTCCTTCTAGCCCTCTTCGGCTCTGATTGGGACTCCTCGGCACGCATCTGGGCCGCGGATAACACTCGCGAGGGGCGCGCGCCTGTCCTTGCCGACGCAGCCAATATCACATTGATCATCCCTGTGGGTGCCCTTAAGGCAGTGTCTTTTTGGGGCTCCTGATAAGTCTGGCCTTGGTGGCCATTGGAATGGTACAGGAGGTGTTTTAGCTTTCCTTCCCAGACTAGATGGTCTAGATAGTCCCAGAGGTTCCTGCAGTCCTCCGTGGCATGTCCATGGTCCTGATGGTACTGGTAATACAGGTTCGGATTGCGCTTCGTGGGGTCTCCGGCCATCTTATTCAGCCCCTTAAAGTATGGTTCATTCCTTATCTTCTCCAACACCCTGTGTACTGGCTCTCAGAATACGGCATTAATAGCCTGAGCATTGGTCGCCCCGGATTGCCTTGCAAAATCTCTCCTCGAGCGGTTGCTGTTGTACTGATCCGACTTGAAATCCCTCCTCTCCAGAGGGATAACCTTCTCTTTTCCCTTGCTTTGTAGCTGATCCTCCTCTACCCACTTATACTTATCAATCCGATTCATCAGCTGGCACACACTGGTGGCGGGCTTACCGGTTAGAGACTTTCTCAAGCCATGCCCCGTCGGAAGACCGTTTTTTAAGGTGCTGACGGCGACATCCTCATACTTGCCGTCCAGTTTGTTGTATATCTCCCAGCATCAATCCGAGTGGGCCTTTAAAGTTTCCCCATCATGCATGGAGATAGAGACAATAGCGCACTCAAGGGCCGAGGAGGTCTGCTGTTTGTGACGAATTGGGAGCCGAAGGCTTGAGTCAGTTGCCTGTATGAGTCTATGGAATTCGTCTTCAGACCATTGAACCATCTCATTGCCACTGGTCCCAAACTAGAAGGGATGACCCTACACATCAGCGCCTCATTCTTGGAGTGGACAGCCATCCTTTGGTTATATTGGCTCACATGCTCCACGGGGTTCGTTCTGCCGTTATAAATGGTGAAGGTTGGCTGCGAAAATCGCCGAGGAAGCATAGCCTCTTCAATGTGACGGGTGAAAGGAGATTTGGAGAGCTGATCCAGTGCCCTACTCATGGCATCACTCCCCACGCCCCTAGGGGACGAGCTTTTACATTTGCGCCTCCAGTAGTGCTCTTCTTCATGAGAGAAGGTCTCGCTTGGGGAAGTCCTTGATCTCCGCCTATAATCATCATCGCCCTCCTCGTTGGAGGGTGTGTCAGGACTAAGACAAGACTGCCTTTGTTGTGCATGGCGCAGCTTTCTCCTCAAACCGTCTATCTCTCGCTGCATGGCCACCTTATCATCCTGTCTCTTGGACACGTTGCTCTTGACCTCTTCTGATTGCACGGTCTAGTCGTCATTCTGTTTCCGTAGCACGTGGCTGCCCCCGCGGGTGTGGCTTCCGCTGGTCTGTGTGGTGTGCGCACTTCCCTCCCGAAACCTTCCATTTTCTTCGTTTCGACCGCGCTCGAGGTTGAGGAAGGTACCCTGTTGTTGGGACCTCACTGGTTTAGACTGGTGGGATCCTGTTTGGTGAGGGTCTGTTCCTGCCATGCTTAATCGTCGCCCTTACTAACGCACAAGTTCTTCCCACAGACGGCGCCAATTGTAGGGACCGGGTTCGAGCACTATTCCTTGGGAATGAGTGGACTCAAACCCAGCTGGCCCAATACAATGAATTTGTAGAGTGCGGTCAAAGAACTAGACCCTAGTGAAGATTGCAACAATTAAACATGGTAATGCATAGATTGGGTGGCAAGAACACAAACTAAAACATGAAACTAGGCTCCTCAGCCATTTTCTTGGGTCCTATATTTCTTATTTCTTCTTTTGTACTAGGTTACAAAGATCATACAAGTGCCACGGTCCTTTCTCTCTTCTCAAAACTCCCGTCCCCCTTTCTGGAGTACTTGTTACATTTTATATCCCCTTCTAGTTAATCCTGGCCCTTCATTTGTTGATCATGCAGGTCACCACTTGAGTGCTTGTCCCATCAGCCACCTTCCTATCCTTCTTGTGGGTGGTAGCAGCTAAGGCGGCACTGTTTAGGGGTCACTTCTCCATTAATGCAGCCAGAACGTTAGTTGTGGGCATTTAATGTGGAGGTGACAGTTCCTCCTAGGATTGCTCCTCCATCATACTTCTATGGCCAACTCGTTGTACTTGCCTCTGTCTTGGATTGCTCTGGAAGGTTACCTCTGAAGGCACTTTGCTCCTCCTTTCAATGGTCCGTGCGGGTCGAGGACATGGTTGTCCTTGGTGGTATTCCTGGCGAATCGAGCTTCCTTGACTTGTCCTCGGACACCTCTTTCTCCTCGGCGTGGGCCTTAGGCTTAGCATAGAGTGGGCCAAGGTTGCCAAATTTTCTAGCCCCACAATTATTATTATTATTATTTTAAAATAATAAGGTGAAAAAAAATGTGAACTCTCAAACTCTAAAAAAAATATGAGCTCTCAAATCATATAAGAACAAAATATTAAAAAATGTGAGCTCTCATTCATATAAAGAATGTTTTATTAAAAGGGTTTACTTTTTATATTTATAGAATATCTCCTAAATATTATTTGATTCAAAGAGCTATTACAATATAGGACAAAGTTTGGTTACAAATTTCCACTTATTTTGAAAATCTAACTGTTGAATTGTTTTTTTTTTATTTTTTTTTATTTTTTTATTTATTTATTTTTTTTTTATGTTCTTAGCACACATGTTAAATTTCATGCCAATTGGATATTATTTACTTTTCGATTTATAAACTTATTTTTTATATATAATTTTAAACTATAAAAACTTGAAATCCAATCATTTGATTAATGATATAATTATTGATATTTAATTTTCTAGAAATTGTACAAGCATGGAAGATATAAGAAAAAATTTTAATCCAACAGTAGATTTATCAAAATTCACATCTAATAAAAAGATGGAAAAAGTTGGCAACAAAATTTTTGTAGCCTAAGGCTACAATTTTATTCAATATCTTTTTATTGAATGTGAATTTTGACAAATCCACCATTGGAGTATATTCTCTTCTTAAATCCTCCATACTTATAAAATTTTTCCAAAAGATTAAAGATTAGTAGCTATGACATCAATTAACTGTTTTAAATTTCAAATTTTTATAGTCTAAAATTATGCTTAAAAAATTAGTTAATGAATCAAATAGTAAATTATATCCAATTGCATAAGACTTGACATTCTTGTTAAGAATATAAAAAACACGCAATTCAATGGTTAGATTTTTAAAATATGTAATAATGTTAATTTTTTGAGTAAAAGTTGTTATAGGCTACAGCCAAATTTATAACCAAACTTTGTCCTAAAAAGATATTGAGGGGAAAGTATTCTTAGGCTACAACCAAGTTTGTTGTCAAATTTTGTCCTACAATATAAGAGTAATTAGAAGAGAAAAGCAATGCATAAAAATTTGTAAAATTTTCTATTTTTCTGAAATAAATTAAACCAGCTAAAAATTAATGAGTTATGTGTGGTATAAGAGTAATTAGAGGGAAATGATGTTAATTATCTATATAAAGTATTAAATATTTTTTATAAAAATCTAAGGAACCATTTTTTAAATTTATTTCTAAATTTATAATGTCTTACCAAAAATATAAGAGAAGTAAGGGATTTTTTGAAAGTCAAGGGGACCATATCCTCCCCCCCCCCCCCAAACCAAAAAAAAAATGTGGGTGGATATGCCACTACCGTTAATAAATAAATAAAAATTAAAAAAACAACAACTGTAGTGTTTTTCATTATTGGTGTTCTGGTGGGTTTGGTAAAAATTGTTTAAAGGCTACTCATTGCGATCAAAGTCTAGAACTGTTTAGGTATCCACTCACTCTTGCCTTACCTTTCTTTTCGTTTTATTGTATATTTATTAATTTTAACTTCGGTATATTATTGTGTTTTTAGAGAAATTTTCGAGGAATATAAATGGATAGGGTGTTACTCAACCAAGTTATACGAACTAAGATATTATTGTGTGTGTGTGTTTTTTTTTTTTATTCGACTATTTCAACCATTATCTTTCGTACTACTGTTATGAGGATGCCACTATATATGTGGTGTCCAATTCTACTCTTTGCCAACATTAGACATAACACACTATTTTAAATTGTTTATCAATGTAAGATTTACATTATAAACTAAAAATATTGTGCAAATTTTCAAAAAGGGTACAATAATGTAATTATTATTATTATTTTGATAAGTAATGTAAAAATTTTACCATTATAAACCGTAATTATTTAACAAAAATAGTTCTTTGTTTTCTTTAATTGAATAATCCTTATATGCTGCAGAATATCATAATGTTAAAATTCATACAACTTTCCAACTAGCATGTTCATTGGATAAATTAAAATTAACTCTGTATGTTCTTTTTTTTTTTTTTTTTTTTGCCATTAAACTCGTATGCCATTACCAAAAATGCATGCGGCAATTGGTAACGCGGAGCAAGTTATAAACCCAAACATACACACACAACTCTGTATGTTCTAGTATTGGTTTCTGTTGAATAACTTTTGTGAACATGAGATTTAATGGTTGGCATTAGGAATGTTTTAATAGTTTGCTTTATACTTTTAAAACAACGGTATATATGGTATGAGGAAATGGAAGGAAGAAGAGGGTTATGTATTAAATTAGTTGGATTTGTTGCTTAATGCACTAACTTGTGGCAATTGATGGCAATCACCTAGGGTTCTAATATGAGAACCTGTCAAGTTCAACCAGGAGTAACATGAAAGCTGTGTTTCCATTTTGCAACACTTAACATGCCCAGAAAACTTTGAGTTCCACTTCTTATGCTCAATTGGCCATACAATTTTTAATTTGTTTTATATAATAGTGAAATGTTATGTCTACAACATTTTCATAATGTTTTCACAACAAATCTTAGTTGGCAGGTTGTTACAGGTTATCAATTTGAATCCACAACTGAAATTAATTTTTTGCCCACTAATAACAGCAAGTGAAAATATTGTAAACATAACATTTCTTAATATAATATAGGCTCTTATAGTTATGTTGTGCATGTAAATTGTAAGCTTTTAAAATGATGAAAAAGTATAGAGCTATGCTAGTGCCACATAAAGTGGCACAACTTGTGCCACAACTCACTCACATGGCGAGTTGTGAATGGTAGGACAACCTTCTACCATTCATAACTCACCAAGTGAGCGAGTTGTGGCACAAGCTGTGCAACTTTAGGTGGCACAAGCATAACTCAAAATCATAAACAAACACAACACACAACAATACAACACCAGCAACACGTCAACACCTATTACAACCCATGTGATGTTATATGCTTTTTATGTAGTTTTGTCTGATAATGGTTTGGTGTCTTTTAAAAAATTAAAGAGATGCTTTTTTGGTAAATAATTATAAAGACTTTTTGCAACTTTAAACTTTATTGGTTAATTGTTGAGCACTAGTGTGCATAGTACTTGTCTATTATGTGTAATGATTATTAATTATTGACCATATATTGACATGATAATTTCAAATTATATTTTATTTGTATGTCATAAAAAAGCCAACTATCATATTTAGGGTCATTCTACCACACCCCCTCAAAAAAAAAAAAAAAAAAAAAAAGGGGGGGTGCAGTACCCACCTAAATCTAAACTGTTAATTTAGTATTGTTTTTATCTTGACTGCAGATGTAATTTTAATAGGTTTTGGTTACCGGTTAAACAGGTTTTACATATAAACAAAAAATTATAACATTCATCAAACTTTTCTCCTCCCACGTTTGATTGCCTGGATCACTACTACCATGTGAAACGAAATTGTAATAAGGTTGCCGATGCTTTGGCAAAGAAATCTCGGGTTTGGCTAGAACTTCAGGTTTGGGTTGAAGACTTTCCTGGGGACATTATCTTCCTTGCTCGGTTTGATGTTCATAGTTTTCTAAACATCTCCAAAATATAAGAACCTGTAACAATCACAAGCCCCAACAATCATTCCAAAGCGGTAGCCCTGAGCCTCCATAAGTGATTAAACTTTAAAATAATCATAGTTAGAAGGAAGTTTCAGAATTTAGTTGTGTTTAATAGATAATAATCTTGATTTAGTTTTGTGAATTTGATCCTGTTTCGTGGAGATTTTTTTTTTTTTTTTGGTTATTTTGTAATTTCTTTGGGCTTGCACTGATACAAAATAAAAAATTCCCAATGGGTTATTTTTTTAGTTATTTCAGCTAGGTTCTAAGGGATTCATTGATGCTGGGTTGGTATACCAAGGAATGGTAGATTTGTGGTTGAGTTAATGGTGAGGTGGGAGTGGAAGGTAGTTGGAGGGTCAAGGGTTTGAGATTGTTGGGAGTGAGTGATCCAATTTGAATTGGTGAGAGGAGTGCGGGGTGAACGTTGTGAAGTGTAGTCTGTTATTGAATTTGTGTTGTATTATTGTGGTAGACCCACCAAGCAACTTAAACTAGGTATCATACTTGAGCTTAAGACGTCTTATATTTGTAACTTTCCTTTTATCAATAAAATTATAAAACATCTAACATTTTAAAATAAACATAGACCAATTGAATTGGTTAGTATTTTTCTTCAACTCTCATGCCTTTAGTTGTTAGTGAATTAGCCCAACCTTATGCATTTTATGTTGCAACCCCATACTCATATTTTTTGTTGCATAATCTCTATTTCATAAGATGTGGCATGCTAATACCAACCTGAGTTTGGTTGGAAATGTCTTCTTGCAATCCTAATTTTCTAAATCATCCTCCTTTTTTATTCCCATTTTTTTTCTCCTTTTCCCCATTTCTTTTAAGTGGCATTCAACTTTTATCCAAGCACTATTAGAAAGTCATCATAGATAGGACAATAAATCTGTTTGTCAAAAGAGGATCAAGGATTCATAAATTTGCTCTGTGAGTCTAGAATGGAGGTCTTTCATTTTTGCAAGTAGAAACATTTTTTATTCCTAGTGATAGGCCACAAATTGAATGACCCCTTGTGATTTAAACTAATTAATAAATTTAGCCAAGTTATTAATTAATCAATTTAACATGCAAATACGTGGCAGCACAAACAAATCACCGAATAACTAAATATGCAGCGGAAAATAAATGACACGGTGATTTGTTCACGAATGGGGAAAACCCTAACGGCAAAAACCCCACCGGGTGATTTTCAGGTCACCACTCCCGAAACTCCACTATTATCAAATCAAGCGGTTACAAATAAGGAATCCCAAGTACCTTACCAACCTACAGTTGAACCCTTACCCCAATACCCAATTGGACTTGATCTGTAGCGACAGTTTCTCCTTTTGATGCACAGCTACAAGTACGTGACTAACCAGATGCGCGGATCCCAGTACGCGACTTCAAACACCAACTTTAGGAAGAAGAGGTTGGCTGCAAAGTTCTTCAGATCATCCTATGCAATAAAGATCAGGAAGATGCTTGGTTACAAAACCTTAAGGTGCACAATACACAGCAACTTCTTGAAGAAGATGAACTAGGTTAAGAACTTTGTCTTAGAGCACAATTTGCTTGAACAAGGATTGCTCAATGCTTATGCAACTTGTGTCTATGTTTACGGCTCTTAAAACACTCCTTAAATATGTTTAGGGTTAGAAGAAAAGAAGGCCCAAAAACACATTCACGGATCCCAAGAAAATCAGATTGGAATTCTGACTTTTTAATTCTCGACAGATAGCAGGTGTCGAGGTAGGTGTCGAGAAGGTGTCGAGCTTTAAAAATTCTGCACTTCAACTTGCTTTTTCTTGGACAGACTTGATGACTTCAACACTTGATCTTGAAACATTGTTTCTTGAAGTATTAAAAACACCTAGAACTACCCAATTACAAGTAGAGTGCGTTTTGTCAAAGGATTAGCCAATTTACATAAAATATGACATATGTTCTTAACATGTGAACACATATGTCCTAACACCTAGGGCTGCAAATTTCATTGCTTTTACTGCTTTTTGTAATAGTTTACAACAAACACTTGGATACACAATCATTTCAAGCTATACAGAGTAGCAACATCATTAAGATAATGCAAGATATCCATTTTGCTAATATGTGTAAGCTTAAATGTAGAGGGATTGAAACTTGAATGTCTCAGTTGGAAACAATACCTAAACATACTAATTAAACTATAAGACTTTTGGCCAGATGAAGTATTTTTAAAAACTATGATATTTTAATATATATATATATATATATATATATATTATTTATTTATTTATTAGGTTAGAACTCATTGTTTTATTAAAATAAACCAAAAAATTTATTCAATTACGTTCTACTTTTTCTAAACAAAATTTAAATTAATTATGTTACTCTTTTCTACAATTTCTCTAATATCAATTTATATATATCATGTATAAATATTTTTTGATGAATTTTCCCGTGCATTGCACGGGTTAGCGACTAGTTCACTCAATGAAGGACATCAAGATTAATGAATACAGCAATGAGTCCTAAAACAGAACATTATGTATCATGCCTTGTGTAAGCCTTAGCACATCATCACTGTCTTTTACTTTTTATATCTTATTTGACCCAACTGTGTGTATCAAAGTGGTCCACATTAATTTAGACCTACATAACAAGACCATATCTTCTAGGTAAGACAACGACCTACATATCCAATTCAACCTAAAAATCAACACACAACATTATTACACAATCCATATTTCTTTTTTCTTTTTCTTTAGTAGGAGATTTCAAAAAACAAAAAGAACCAACCAACAAGCTGTTAGTTGGTGTACAAGCTAATTTGGTTCACAGGTCATATTCCCAAGCATGCATTTATAAGCTAGCTGGTCATAAAGGACAGAATTACAACAAGAAAAGGCTAGTAAAATGGGGTTGCAACGGAGACCATTTTAATTTGTTTCTCCTTTACTAAAAGGATATGTAATGAGGTGCTAAGGAGATGCTTGTGAGGCATATTGACAGGCTGTGATGACAAGTAAAATTGGGCTATGACCAAGCTAAAACTAAGGGGTTTAAAGAGTCTAATGTACAGGCTAGATAGCCGAAGTTTTTGATGTTTCTATCTTGGCTAAGCTGATGATTTGCGAGTGTAGGAGTTTGCAGCATTGCTGCATGTATTGTATCTTGTTCAACCTTTTTGATTATTGATAATCTGGCCTACTTTTTTCATTTCTCTCATTATTAGGGACCCTATTCATCTATTTGGGCTTCTGTTGATTCAAGATATATAAATTATATGGTAAATAATTCATTGATTGGAATATATGAATTTATGAATGCATCTGTTGTTAATTATAATTTACGGCATTGGAGTATGTAGATCTCACATTTCATATATAACATCTAACAAACATGAGGAAATAGGTATAGCATTCTCGATTCTTTGTTGACAATTATGTGCTGGAGTAGAGTGGGGTTAATGTTTATAATCTCAATTTGCAAATGTGGATTTAAGATTTTGAATTTGTCGATTCTAATGCCATTGGCCCCCAGGTCCCTCATGTTTAATGAACTTACAGAACTGCACATATATTTTCCTGTCAGATATGCACAACTTGTCAAGCTTTGGAACATGTTTAATCTCCCAAAACTTGCCAAAACTCTACTGAGGAGGCACTTTTCATTTCCCTTTCTAGCATCCATGTTTTTGTGTCTTCCTTTTCTGTTTAATATTCAATGTCATCAAATTATATCTTACTTCCCTGCACAAGCATTTAATCTTCATATTGGTGGATTCAACCTAATGTATCTTATTGGTCTTACTTATAGACACGTGGATTATTGTCTACAAGGTCTGCACCTTGCTTTTGGCAAATCTGAGCAATCAACCTATACAATTTATAATTTAAAAAAAAAAAAAAAAAAAAATCCTCTACCAAACTTTAATCATCGTCTTACTCCTTGTCATTTTTTCTATAATAATCTTTTAATTTGTTAGTGTTGTTAATATTTTGCTGTTAAACTGTGATAGGTATATTGGACTCAAAAGTACATTTTTGTTGGGGTTGGCCATTCCAGAAGAGTAGGCATTCTACGCTATGTCATCTTTGCAGAGATACTATTCTGGGGTATCATATCAGGAATTTTGCATCTACTGGGAATATACGGGAAGCTTTAAATTCCATCGGTATCGTGGTAGCTAATCTTCACTGTGCTGAACTTAGGCTGCTTGTTCTTGCCTTGATTTCTTGTAATTTTTTGTGCTAGTTTGTTGCAGGCTAGGTAATCGGCCCCTTTATACTGTATTGACCTGTATATATTCTTCAGGAATTGCAAGCAAACTAGCTCATTGGTCATTATATTGTGTTTGATGTTATTATCTTTTTAATTTTTTGTCCAAACTTTTGGAGATCATTATGAATAAATTGAAAAAACAAAAATGGAATTGTTATACTTGTCTGTAATATTCAGTTGCTAGAAGATTCTTCTCTGGTTTTGATTATTCAAATAATAAGTTAATAACCAACGCTCCTCACTCACAATGGTTATATTATGGATCCAATATATGTATTATCCCTCTCACTGCTCTTATGGGAGATTTATTACTCCTAGCTTGTATATTTGGTTACAACCATCTTATCAAGTCTGCATCAATGAAGCGTGCAGCAGCCTCTATGCTAGAGGCTTAAAATCTCTATCATTTATTATGGTTTGATTACATGGTTTTCTCTTTGTTTATGGGTGTGTTTCTTCTGATACCTAATTTTCTTGGTGGAGAATTGGCAAAACTTGGTTCTCTCTTTGCTTTTAGCTCATCATTAGTGTTGGGCATACTGTTGTGTTTTGCTTGAAAATGGGATGCAAATCCAGCTTTTGTAAAACGACTTGCAGGACATAATTTCGCAGAAACTTCATGAGCTTTATGTACCTTTTGTTTTGGCTTGTTACAAAGATATGGAGTGAGAAAAAAGTTCATTTCTACTGTCTATTCTTTCTGCCTGTCCCCTTTACTCTACCTTCAAAAAAATTGCCAGTCTTTTTTTTTTTTTTTTTTAATTTAAATTTGTTTAGAATTTTTGAAAAATTTCCCCTAAAGTTAAAATGAAAGGGAACTTTCAAATGATAAAAACGTCACTATGCAGATTTTGTCTGTGCTTATAAGAAAATGTATTCCATGATAAACTTTGGAAATTAATTTTTCCTTTTATCAATCAAATAGGGGGAAGGAATAATTTTTTTTTTTTTCATCTAACCAAAACAAACCAACATTGTAATTAACACTATCACCTTTATTTTGCACCATGAGAGCACTTGAAACATGACTTGTGGTAGGCCTGGCTATCCACTGTCACCTACAAATCTAGGTAAAAAGCTAGCCAACTATACGCATGCATACATAGACATATTTGGCTAGGTATGGTGGTGCCCATTTCTACAAGTTCCATGGATGTGTCATGGGCAGCTACTAATGCTGTGAAATCCAAGCTAGAATCTAATAGATAATTATACCTTCCAGACTGCACTATCATCCCATCTTTCATAACCCGGAATCACAAAGGAAATAAAGTGCTTAAAATTTAAATATGAAAAACACATGTATGTGTTCGTTCTTGAGAGAGAGAAAAGTAATTGAAGAAATGAAAGGGGGAGAAAATACACTTACTAAGATAAGATCCACATTATGGAAGAGATCAACTTGGTGGGTTACTAGTAAAATGGTCTTGCCTCTAAGAGCTCCTCTCACACATTCCTGTAAAAGGCATAAAATTGGTCAATTGTGCTTAATTGTTTTTAGCTTTTCTATTGGTAATTTTTGTTATGTGGAAATTTTTTGGGATGTTCATTTTGTTTTAGATGGGTCTAAATGCAATAATAATTTTGTGAAACAAAATTGCATAGACACTTTAGTTGGGGTGGTTATACACGTGTCGGACACAGTCATTTGACACTTCTGCACACGTGAATCTAATGAAAATGCCTAAAAAATATAAAACCCGGTGTAATAGCCTTGATTGATGACTATTTCATACTGGATCTGTAGTTTCAATTCAAGTGTTTACTGAAAATTTTAAAATTTTCAACAATCTTTGTATTGGACTTTTTGCATAACTTGCTAATTGTATAGTCACCCTATTTCCAACCTTAGACACCACAATAAACACACAACTGTGATTAAGTTGCAGATGTTGCATAAGAACAATTAGAGAACACATAAGGTTATACATCTTCGGTTTTATAGTATATATAAATAATAAAAATATAAACATCAAGAAAGTGACCTCAACTATGTTATTTTATAGGGAGGTATGTCCCTGAGTGTGATGGAAGCTACCAAGGAAGATACGTAGGAAGTTAATTGGTATATTTAAATATTTGTGTAAGAAACCAATATAATTCTAGCTGATTTTTTTTGTGAACAAGAGTAATTATTGTGGTTGGGCTAATTTCTTGGGATGCTTTTTTTTTTTTTTTTTTTTGGTTTTAGATTTTCGATCTAAATTTTTTAATACTTTTAAAAAATTACTATTGTGATAAGCGGTTATTAGTAAGTAAAAAAGTGACTTCAGTGTTGGACTCAAATGTAAAATTATGGTCAGATGTGATATTAGTACTGCTAATTGTTACGATTGAACTGTCAATTGTAAGGAAAAAAATAGGGTACCACTGAATGTGACAAAAGTACGGTCAAAATAAATGTTGGTACTACCCAATGTAATAATGGAACTGTCAAATTTGAGAATAAAAAATAGGGGTACCATTGAATGTGACAAAAATAGAGTCAGATGGGATGTTGGTACTACTTAATGTGATAATAGAATCATCAAATTTGAGAAAAAAAAATGAAGGAACAATTATATGTGACAAAAGAACTGTCAAATTTGATATTGAAACTACATAATGTAATAATAGAACCATCAAATTTGAGAAACAAATAATGGAACCACTAAATGTAACAAAATAACTGTCAAATATGATATTTGAACTGCACAATGTGAGAATGGAACCGTCAAATGTGAGAAACAAATAAGAGAACCACCGAATGTGATAAAAGAACTGTCAAATGTGATATTGGACCTGCACAATATGAAGATGGAATCGTCAAATGTGAGAAAAAAGTAAGAGAACCACCAAATGTGACAAAACAACTGTCATATGTGATGTTGGAACTGCACAATGTAATGATGGAACCGTCAAATGCGAAAAAAAAAAAGTAAGGGAACCACCAAATGTGAGAAAAGAACTGTCACATGTGATGTTGGAACTGACAATGTAAGGATGAAACCGTCAAATGTGAGAAAAAAATAAGGAAACCACACAATATGACAATGTGACAAAAGAACTGTCATATGTGACAAAAATAGAACAAATGTGATGTTGCTACTGCTTAATATAACAATGGAAACCTCAAATTTGAGAAAAAAAAAATAAATGAACCACTATATGTGACAAAAGAACTGTCAAATGTAATATTGGAACTGCATAATGTAATAATGAAACCATTAAATGTGAGAAAAAAATAAGGGAACTACCAAATGTGAGAAAAAAAAACCGTCAAATATGATGTTGGAACTGCACAATGTGAGGATGAAACTGTCAAATATGAGAAAAAAGTAAGGGTACTACCAAATGTGAGAAAAGAACTGTCACATGTGATATTGGAACAGCACAATATGAGGATGGAACTGTCTAATGTGATAAAAATGTAAGGGAATCACCAAATGTGAGAAAAGAACTGTCACATGTGATGTTGAAACTGTATAATATGATGATGGAACCGCCAAATTTTAGAAAAAAGTAAGAGAACCACCAAATATGAGAAAAGAATTGTCACATGTGATATTGGAACTGCACAATGTGAGGATGAAACCGTCAAATGTGAGAAAAAAATAAGGGAACCACCTAATGTGACAAAAAAACTATCACATGTGACAAAAATAGAACTGATGCGATGTTGGTACTGCTTAATATAACAATGGAACCATCATATTTGAGGAAAAAAAATAAAGGAACCACTATATGTGACAAAAGAACTATCAAATGTGATATTAGAACTGCACAATGTGATAATAAAACCGTCAAATGTGAGAAAAAAATAATGGACCCACCAAATGTGAGAAAAGAACTGTCAAATGTAATGTTGGAACTACACAATATGAAGATGGAACCGTCAAATGTGAGAAAAAAGTAAGGGAACCACCAAATGTGAGAAAAAAACTGTCACATGTGATGTTGAAACTGCACAATGTGAGGATGAAACTGTCAAATGTGAGAAAAAAAGTAAGGGAACCACCAAATGTGAGAAAAGAACTGTCACATGTAATGTTGGAACTACACAATATGAGGATTGAACCGTCAAGTGTGAGAAAAAGTAAGGGAACCACCTAATGTGAGAAAAGAACTGTCACATGTGATGTTGGAATTGTATAATGTGAGGATTGAACCGTCAAATGTGAGAAAAAAGTAAGGGAACCACTAAATGTGATAAAAGAACTATCACATGCAATATTGAAATTGCACAATGTAAGGATGAAACCGTCAAATGTGAGAAAAAAATAAAGAAACCACCCAATGTGACAAAAATAGAACAGATGTGACAAAAATAGAACAGATGCGATGTTGGTACTGCTTAATATAACAATGGAACCATCAAATTTGAGAAAAAAAAATAAAGGAACCACTATGTGTGACAAAAGAACTGTCAAATGTGATATTGGAACTGCACAATGTGATAATGGAACTGCCAAATGTGAGAAAAAAATAAAGGAACTACCAAATGTGAGAAAAGAACTGTCAAATGTAATGTTGGAACTGCACAATGTGATAATGGAACTGCCAAATGTGAGAAAAAAAAATAAAGGAACCACCAAATGTGAGAAAAGAACTGTCAAATGTGATGTTGGAACTGCACAATGTGAAGATAGAACCGACAAATGTGAGAAAAAAAGTAAGGGAACCACTAAATGTGAGAAAAGAACTGTCACATGTGATGTTGGAACTGCACAATGTGAGGATGAAATTGTCAAATATGAGAAAAAAGTAAGAGAACCACCAAATGTGAGAAAAGAACTGTCTAATATGAGAAAAGAACTGTCACATATGATGTTGGAACTGCACAATGTGAGGATAGAACTGTCAAATGTGATAAAAAGTAAGGGAACCACCCAATGTGACAAAAGAACTATCATATGTGATGTTGGAACTGCACAATGTGAGGATGGAACCGTCAAATGTGAAAAAAAAAAAAGTAAGGGAATCACCAAATGTGAGAAAAGAACTGTCACATGTGATGTTGGAACTACACATTGTGAGGATAAAGCCGTCAAATGTGAAAAAAAAAAGTAAGGGAAGTATCAAATATGAGAAAAGAACTGTCACATGTGATGTTGGAATTGCACAATGTGAGGATGAAATCGTCAAGTGTGAGAAAAAATTAAAGGAACCACCCCATGTGAGAAAAGAATTGTCACGTGTGATGTTGGAACTGCATAATGTGAGGATGGAACCGTCAAATGTGAGAAAAAAGTAAGGGAACTACCAAATGTGACAAAAGAACTGTCACATATAATGTTGAAACTGCACAATGTGAGGATGGAACTGTCAAGTGTGAGAAAAAAAAATAAGGGAATTGAAAAGCAAAGCAATGCAATATAGAAAATGAATAAGAAAACTGATGGGTTTTAGACCCCTTAAAAACAACCAGATTGCGTAGCCTAGATTAATTAGCCAAGTTGTTACTTAGTCAAATTAAACAATTCTAGGTTAAAACAATCAAATAATCATATCATGCATATAAAACATATAAAACAGCGGAAATAATAAAAAATACAAGATATGATCACCTAGGAAACTACACGGAAAAACCAGGGGAGGATTTGACCCACCGATCCTCAAGGCAAACCAAAATTCACTATGAAAGAATTGAAGTTCTTACAAAATGACTACAAGCTCCCCGCTCGACTTCCTAATGCTACCCACCAGTAGAACTTCTTGACACGACCACGCGCAGGCTCCGAATCCACGGACTACTTCTTTCTTGAATTCCTCAATCAGCTACAAGCACCCACGCTTGATATTCTTTAAGCTTCAAAGGCAGCAACCAAGTTGATTATCAAGATGTTGAAGTAATCTCAATCTTGAAAACCCTAAGCTTTGTGTAAAGGAAAGCTCCTCTAGATCCCACAAGAGATTTACACAAAATAGCAATGTATGAGCAACAATACAACTTGTGCAACTCTAAAAACGTAGCTAGGGTTTTGCCTTATATACCTAGGGCAAAAACATAAAACCTTAAACGTTTAATTAGTTAGGGCTGAGTTGGAAATTCTGTAGAAAACGCATCTGGTCCGATTTTCGATCGATCGAATCTATTCTTCGATCGATCGAGCCAGGCCAAAATGCTCCAATACATCTGCAGCCACTCGATTCCAACTTTACAATATTTAATCAACTTTGAGCAAGTTTAAACAAGACTAAACATATTGTTTTGATCATGGTTTGCCAACATTACAAAATAAAGTTCTAAATACATAAATTCCTAAACCTTTAGAACCTAACAAACTCCCCCTTTGGCAATCCGTGACAAAACACAAATTAAAAGCTCAAAGTTTTACACGTAAAAAGCCCTTTACAAAATAAATGCTCATAAACTCAAATTCAATTCTAACTACTATCCATCGGTTGCAAGTGTAGACAGCAGCTCAATTGAATTAACCTGTATATTCCTGAAATACTCAACAAACGCATAAACGCATGTGTGACAGAAAATAGTATATAAACAGGTATAACATCCTTGTAAGATTCACACAACACAAAATAAAGATATATATCAATGAACAACTTCATAAATATAAATCAATAAGCAGTGAATCATGAGACAACAATAATCAAATAAAAATCATGTATATCAATATATCAATCAATCAATCAATGTTACTCCCCCTAACATGAATATCCCCAAAAATGATATACAAAGTGAAGCACCTAGATACAATCTAATAAACTCCACAAACTAACAAAAAAAATCTCCCCATAGCTACAAAAACTCCTCTACAAGTCAAAACTCTACTCCCCCTTTTTGTAACGGAATGCCAAAGGGCAATCACAAGGCACCATCAAAAGGAGGTGGTGAGGGTGAATGAAGACGCGCAAAGTCGGCCCGCAGAGCACGCATCTCATCTAGCAAATCCACCAAAATCTGACCATGAGCCGCCTGAACGGTCATGAGAGTCTCCAGGGTACGACGAACATCGAAGTCATCCGAAGAAAGTGGAGGAACAGCAGCAGCAGCCTCATCAGGATCAGGAATATCCTCACCAGCAGGACCTGTAGAAGAAGAAGGAGGAGGAGGAAAAGCACTACTGGACGGCTCAGACCTAGGGTGTTTAGAACTAGCTCGAAGATGAGCGGCCCTCTGTCTAAGAAAAGACGCACCAATGGGACCAATAACATGAACGGGCTCAGAGGAAGGGAAGCCACTAATATCAAGATAAAGCAAAATCCTATGAATGAAAATAGGATGAACAAGGGCATGAGAAGTACATGAACTCCTATAAACTTCGTTCAAAGAACGAAGAAAGAGATGAGGAAAACTAATAGGAGCATCAGTCACTAGAGCATACAAAAATACACACCTCTCGAGAGGAATGATGTGAACATGAGAGATGGGCCAGATGGAATGACAGGCCATCCTAAAGAATAGATAGTGCAACCTGGAGAGCTCAACAGAAGTGATCCTAGGATCAGAACCCCACTGGACAGTAGTCCCAGTAATGTAAGACAAAACATCGCTCAGCTCGGGAGACTCAGTATAAGGATAGACAGGATGACGAACCAATGGTATCCCAAGAGCATCAGCCACTACCTGAGGAGTAATGGAGTACTCTACGCCTCGTATCCAACTCCTAACTAGAGTGTTGGAATCATAGACGCGGATAGAGATGTTCGAGAAGAACTCTCTAATCAAGGTAGCCGGAGGAGGAGGATCAGACACATCTAACAAAGGCAACAATCCCCTACGCTCAAAGTTTGCCCTAATGGCAAGATCAAGCTCATCTAGTATAACAGAACGCTCAGCCCAAATCTTCCTCTGAAGATTGAGCTTCTCATAAATCTCTTGGTTTTTCTCACTCGGAAACCTCTCTCGGTCAAAGGAAGGAGGGGAAGGAGAAGGGGAAGGAATAGTCCTACGGGCTCTAGTCTTCCTAGGCATGATGCTAAGGAAAGGACAGAGACACAAAGAGAAAACCAAAAGAATAAAAGAAAACAAAACCAAGGGCAGACTGCAAGTTAGCACAAAAACAATAGAATAAAAGATCTATATGATGCATGAACAAATGCAATGTTGTGATGCATGAACTAATGCAGTAAACAAGTTCAAATTAAGTTCAATTACACAAAATTAGCTTGAACATAGAGTTTCTAACAAAAATCCTAAAAAATTTGAAAACCATTTGAAAAATTTTGCAACAAATTGATGAATTAACCATTACACAATGTTGAAAACAGATTAGAATGACTAATTTCATCAATTCTACAAGCCAATTTCATCAATTAAACTCAATTTCACAAAATCCCCAATTCGGATCAAATAGGAACCCTAGAATTTGAAATTTTTACAAAACCCAAAATTGATCAAATTAAACCATTAAGATCATGTCTATGACGTGTCCCCACAAAAACCCATCGATCAATTTCACAAAATTAGGTTTGAATCAACACAAATCCCAAATAGAAAAAGGTCCGAAATTTTGAGCAAAAATGCATGAAAAATGCATGAAAAATGTAAATAACCTCAAAAAGGAAGGGCAAAAGAGTCTTACCGGCTTGAGGAAAGAGAGATTTTGCAGAAAATCTAGAGCAAAACGACAAAAAATTGACAATGATGCTTGCCTCGTCAGAGAGAGAAAAAGGAAAAGTTTGAAATAGTTCTTTTGAAAAAGTCAGATCTGAACTTTTAAAAAACCTTTTCCACGATCTTCGATCAATCGAAAATTACATTCGATCGATCGAATGAAACAGTCATTTTAGAACAATCTAGGGCACTTTTTCGATTGATCGAAAATCAGACTGGATCGATCGAATTGGGCAGAAACTCACAAAATTTTGAGAAAAATCACTGTTTTGAAAAACGCAAACCTAATTTTGAAAACAACTCCTCAAAGCATTTGAACACTGAAAACAAAATGCATGAGTATGAGATAGAATGCTTTTTCAAAAACCCAAATTTTTAAACCCAATTTTTTTTCTCAAAAACAAGTTTCAAACATTCTCCCATTGAATTTTCTCAAGCAACAAATATGTTGTGCACAAATCTCAAGATATTTTCAAACTTGGTTAGTCAGACCAAAAACACACACATTAGCATGTACAGTGTTTAACAAAGATTAACTTGTGTAGTGTGTGAAACTAGCAAAAACTTGAGATACATGTGAGGTGATATGTGAATAGCAATCAAACACAAAGTCTACACAATTCATCACATAGAATTTAAAAGAGACTATTACCTAAAGAGTTACATCCTATAACTCCCACATCTCCTAGAACAAAAGCTTGCAATCATGTAGGTTTCTTGCATTTTTGCCTCTTATTTATATATGAATTGGCATTCAACCTAATAGTACACACCGGTTTAAATTAAGTGAATTGGCATCAAGCCTAATAGTACACACCAGTTTTAATTTAATTTGGGGCTATACCTTATGTTCTTTTTGTACATGTGCTACACTTTTTCGAGCACAAAATCTTATGATATGCACTAAGGTGTTCATGATTGGCTAGTGAACAGTGGTGAGATGGTTATTTTTGCCTTTCTTAAAAGGATTAAGTTCGACAGTCAAATAACATATGACTTCATGATTAAAACAAAGTAATTAAAAACCACACACATCTCTCCCACACAACATGCACTACAAAGTTTCAACTAGTCAAGTGCAGTAAATAAGCTCATCAAAGTTAAACAAGGTACACAAAACAAGATATGTGTAAAAAGATTGACCAGCCTTGTTTTCAAAAATCAAGAAAAATAGTGTCAAACATAGTTTTTGCTTTCTCCATTTTTTTTTTTTTTATTTAATAAAAGAGAAAACAAATAAATCCTAGAATGAAATGCATGAATGTAATGCAATGCAAGTCCTAGAAAAAAAACACAAAAACCAAAGAACAATGGTCACAGAGGATAGAGCAATGAAGCACAAGGACCATGTCAGAAAGACTCAGTTAGTTCGAGTCTTTTGCATCCAAAATTTTTTAGATGCACCACGAGCATTGGAGTTCTTATTCACATTAGAGTGATTCCCAACTCTAGGATTGGAATAAAGGTTTAACACCTTTACCAATTCACCAATTAGTGCCATAGGATCTTGTGCTTGAGGCACATGCACTTTTGATTTATTTGCTCTTTTATCAGCTTGAAACTTGAAACAGTTAGGATGAATGTGTCTAGACTTTTCACAGTAATGACAAACCCAAGCAGGTTTACCATGTATCTTGTCCTTAGGTTTGGTAGGCTCCTTAGGTTTAGATTCTCTTAAGTCTACCCTAATCTTCTTAGGTGGTGAAACTTCTACAGGTTTAACAACCTCACTCACAGGGGGTTTAACAGTTTCACTCACAACCTCACTCACAGAAGGTTTAGAAGAAGAAGAAGGAACAAAATTTGTGAAATGTGGTCTAGAATCAAAGATGCTTTCAACATATCCTAACCCAGATTTATCAGAAGGATACTTTTGAACATTCAGCATGTGATCAAGTTTAACACTAGCAGATCTAGCAACAGATAAATCATGTTCCAAAGTTTTAACTTTATCAAGCAAAATCATGTTTTCAGATTTAACATTGTTCAAAAGATCATTAGCATCAAACAATTTTACAAGCAAATTCTTCTTTTCAAGCTCAAGAGATTCAATTTTCTTTAGGCCAAGTTCAACATTCATAGCATCCTTTGCAGCAACTTTGCAAAGTTTATTATAGGCCTCTTGAAGATCTGCATCTTCAGAGAGTTCCCCATCAGAAGGGTTCTCCTCAGCAGATATGCTTTCATTGACTACAGCAGTAGCAGTGAAAGCAATAAAGTTTCCATCCTCGTCACACCTGGACTCATCATCAGAAACCTCATTATCACTAAGGGTTACATCCATAGCTTTACCCTTATTCCTCAAGAAAGTAGGATATTCAGATTTGACATGACCATACCCTTGACAACCAAAACACTGAGGACCCAAAGAATTATTTGAAGATTGACCTACTTTTTCTCTAGGTTTTTCAAAGTTATTCACCTTAGTGGGATCATTCTTCCTAAGGTTTCTAGGTTCAACAGTGTTGGTATTCCTTGCCCTCCTATTGGTGTTTCTAAGGAAATTTCTAAAGTTCTTGGCAAGGTAAGCTATCTCTGTAGCAGAGAGCTCATCATCAAAACCACTAGCCTCAACATCATCAACAGACTTAAGAGCCATTGATTTGAATTTGGTAGTTTTTGGTAGATCAAACTCATAGGATTGAAGAGATCCTACAAGCTCATCCACAGGGATGGAGTCCACATCCTTACTTTCAGTTATGGCAGTCACTTTAGGTCTAAAGTCTTCAGTTAAGGATCTAAATATCTTCCTAACAATTTTAGGTTGATCATAGACTTCACCCAAATTAAAAGCAGAATTGACAATATCATTTAATTTAGCATAGAATTCATCAAAAGATTCATCGTCAGACATTCTAATGCTTTCAAATCTAGAAGTCAATTGTTGCAATTTATTGATTTTGACAGCCTTTGTGCCTTCATGCACAGTTTGGAGGATTTTCCAAGCAGTATGAGCAACCTCAACATTTGAGATCCTCTTAAATTCCTCCATAGAAACAGCATTAAAAATGGCATTCATAACTTTGCTATTAAATGCAGCTGCTTCTTTCTGAGAAGTTTGCCACTCACTCACAGGAGTAGTGGGCTTCTCCCATCCGTATTCAACGGAGTTCCATACCCTCTCATCAATAGATTTCAGGAATGCTTTCATCCTTACTTTCTAATAGGCATAGTTGTTTCCATCAAAGTGAGGAGGAACAACAAGAGAGTATCCATGCTCCATGACAACTGGGGTCAAGATCAGCTCAGAGATGAAAAATCTCTAACAAGAAAGCAACCTGCTCTGATACCACTTGATGGGTTTTAGACCCCTTAAAAACAACCAGATTGCGTAGCCTAGATTAATTAGCCAAGTTGTTACTTAGTCAAATTAAACAATTCTAGGTTAAAACAATCAAATAATCATATCATGCATATAAAACATATAAAGCAGCGGAAATAATAAAGAACACAAGATATGATCACCCAGGAAACCACACGGAAAAACCAGGGGAGGATTTGACCCACCGATCCTCAAGGCAAACCAGAATTCACTATGAAAGAATTGAAGTTCTTACAAAAGGACTACAAGCTCCCCGCTCGACTTCCTAATGCTACCCACCAGTAGAACTTCCTGACACGACCACGCGCAGGCTCCGAATCCACGGACTACTTCTTTCTTGAATTCCTCAATCAGCTACAAGCACCCACGCTTGATATTCTTTAAGCTTCAAAGGCAGCAACCAAGTTGATCATCAAGATGTTGAAGTAATCTCAATCTTGAAAACCCTAAGCTTTGTGTAAAGGAAAGCTCCTCTAGATCTCACAAGAGATTTACACAAAACAGCAATGTATGAGCAACAATACAACCTGTGCAACTCTAAAAACGTAGCTAGGGTTTTGCCTTATATACCTAGGGCAAAAACATAAAACCCTAAACGTTTAATTAGTTAGGGCTGAGTTGGAAATTCTGTAGAAAATGCATCTGGTCCGATTTTCGATCGATCGAATCTATTCTTCGATCGATCGAGCCAGGCCGAAATGCTCCAATACATCTGCAGCCACTCGATTCCAACTTTACAATATTTAATCAACTTTGAGCAAGCCTAAACAAGACTAAACATATTGTTTTGATCATGGTTTGCCAACATTACAAAATAGAGTTCTAAATACATAAATTCCTAAACTTTTAGAACCTAAAAAAAACAGAGAAAATTTAGAGAAGAGAAATGATTCCAAAGGAAATAAGAAATTATGTTATTACTTAGATTGATCTGATACAATCCCCAAATGTATAGACCTTAACTACTTCCGTATAATGTGGAATGGAGTAACAAATTCTAATACAACCATTCTAGATCACTGACACATGTACAGACTCTTACCCTTTCTTAGCTAACTTATGCTACCTACAGTTCAGCCTATTATAACTATACTACAAGTCGTTTACCAGCTGCTTTATCACTAGATTCAGTAGCCCTGTTATCAGCCTTACTGTTTTGTGCTTGAACCTTTGCCTCAGCTTGTATAAATGCCTTTACATCCCCCCTTAAACTAAGGGGAGGAACACCCATCAGTTTGGAAGCAAGATCAAGAAACTGAGGAGAGGGAAGAGCCTTGGTAAAAATATCAACCAGCTGATCAAGAGTAGAAATAAAATTAAGCTTCAAATCCTTAGCAAGAACTTTCTCACGAATATAATGGTAGTCTACCTCAATATGTTTGGTACAAGCATGGAAGATGGGATTGGATGCCAAAGCCAAAGCAGAGACATTATCACACCAAAGCATAGGAGGAAGGGACAAGAAGATACCCAAATCTTTAAGAATCATCCTAAGCCAACTCAACTCAGCAGCAGTAGTAGCTAAAGCCCTGTATTCGGCCTCAGTAGAGGACCTAGCCACAATCAGCTGCTTCTTAGCAGACTAAGTGATAGGAGAGCTACCCAAAAACACCACCATACCAGTAATGGACTTCCTATCAAGGGGATCACCAGCCCAATCAACATCACAATAAGCTGAAAGGGCCAAAAGACCAGGCTGAAAATGAATACCATGATGTAAAGTACCCTTGATATATCTAAGAATCCTCTTGGCTGCCACAAGATGATGCTGAGTAGGCTTGCTCATAAATTGACACATTTGCTGGACAGAAAAGGCCAAATCTAGCCTGGTGAAGGTCAAGTATTGCAACTCACCAACCATGCTTCTAAAAACACTAGGATCATAAAGCAAAGGGCTGGACTGATAGTTGACATGAACTGTAGGAGAGCAAGGAGTAACACAAGGCTTGCAGTCCAACATTTTAAACTTGGTCAGTAAATCCAAAGCATACTTGGTTTGATGCACAAATAACCCTTGAGAATTAGACTCAATCTGAAGACCAAGAAAATAAGTAAGAGTACCAAGATCTTTCAAGTCAAAAACAGTGGCAAGCCTTGAAACCAGATGATCAATGAAAGGGAGACTATTCCCAGTAACAATAATATCATCCACATATAGAAGTAGGTAAACCACAAAACTATCATGATGCAAGATAAACAAATTTGAGTCTGCAGAGGAGGAATGGAAACCAAGGTGAAAAAGCTCAAAGGTAAAGCTATCAAACCAGGCCCTAGGAGCCTGTTTAAGACCATAAATTGCTTTGTGAAGCTTGCATACATAGTCAAGATGAACATGATCCACATAACCTTGAGGTTGTGACATGAAAACCTCTTCTTGAAGCACACCATGTAGGAAGGCATTAGAAACATCCAACTGCTTCAAGGACCAATGATTCTGAACTGCCAAAGCTAAGACAATCCTGACAGTTGTAGGCTTAACAATTGGACTAAAGGTTTCATCATAGTCCAAGCCATATTGTTGCAAAAATCCCTTAGCAACCAACCTTACTTTATACCTAGCAATGGACCTATCACTGCCCCTTTTAATTTTGTACACCCACTTACAATGAACCACATTCTTATCAGCAGGAAGAGGGACTAAGGACCAAGTATTCTGCTTCAATAGGGAATTGTACTCAGAATCCATAGCTTCAATCTAGTGTGGAAATCTAGAAGCAATGTGAAAAGTAGAAGGTTCCTCTTGAACATAATTTCTCACAACAGCATAAGCTTTAGGCTTAAATATGCCATGTTTGGATCTGGTAAGCATAGGATGAGTATTAGGAAAGGAATGAGGAGCAGAAGGGACAATTGAGGTAGAGGGCACAACCATAGAATTGGAAATATCAGAAGAAGAAGACTCAACAGGAACCGAAGAAGACATAATATCAGAAGGTGGTAAAGTAACATTGGTAGGAGTAGTAGCAGGGACAGTACAGCCCTCATTAGACTCAAATAAAGTTGAAATGACAGTAGGTAAAGTGGCAGAAACAGAAGACAAGGGAGAAATAGAAGAACCGGGTAATAGGGTAGAAATCCAAAGGTCCAAAGAAGGCTGGACATAAGAGATGTGGACAGAAGAATCAAAAGAAGAAGTAGGGAGAATAGGAAAGTTAGACTTATAGAAAAGGACATGTGGAGTGATATAGACCTTTTGAGTGGTAGGATCAAAACAAATATACCCCTTGGATAAAGGAGGATACCCTAAGAAAATACATTTAAAAGACCTAGGCTGAAGTTTATGGGCAGTATAAGGTGTCAAAAGTGGAAAGCAAGCATAACCAAAAGTTTTGAGACTAGTTAAAGAAGGAGGAGAGTGAAATAACATTTCCCAAGGAGACTTAAAGTCTAATACAGAGGAAGGAAGTCTATTTAACAAATAAATGGCAGTGCTAAAAGCATAACACCAATAGGAGGAAGGAAGGTTGGACTGATACAGCATGGACAAACCACTTTCAACTATGTGTCTATGCTTCCTTTCAGCAACTCCATTTTGCTGAGGAGTATAAGGACAAGAAAGCTGATGGTGAATGCCATGATCTAAGTAAAGGGATTTAAAAGAATTATTAACATATTCACCCCCACCATCAGTCCTAAGGGTTTTGATTTTAACCCCAAATTCATTCTCCACAAGAGTTTTAAAATGCATGAAAACAGTAAACACCTCAGACTTTTGTTTAAGAAGAAACAGCCAAGTAAATCTACTAAAGTCATCAACAAAAATGACATAGTATTTATATCCAAGAACAAAAGGAACAGGAGTAGGGGCCCAAACATCACTGTGCACAAGTTGTAAAGGACAAGAACTAGATTTAACATGTTGTGGAAAAGGAAGTTTGTGCATCTTAGCACTTATACAAGACTTACATGGAGAGCAAATGTCACTGTGAACAGAAATTGCAACATTATTATTGAAAGAAGATAAAGCAGAATGAAGAAGCTTGGAGCAAGGGTGACCAAGTCTTTGATGCCACAGCATTGCCTCATTGGAAACAGGAGCATGGACAGATGACTTGAAAGCAAGAGATGAAGAAAAGGCTGAATCAGTAGAGAGGTGTAAGGGAAAAGGAATGGGATATACACCATCCTTACTCAGGCCTTGATAAAGAACATTCCTCGTAGCCAAATCCACAATTAAGAACTGATTAGCATCAAAATAACAAAAGGCATTGTTTTGTAAACACAGTTTATGAACAGATAAAAGATTGGAAGCCAAATTAGGAACCCTAAGAATATTGTCTAAACGAAAACAATGAGAAGAGGTTTGAAGCTTACCATTTCCAACATAAGTCACAGGCAACTCTTGCCCATTTCCAACAGTAATAGATTCTTGACCATTGGTAGCTTGTGATGTCAGAGAGAGCTGAGAAAGGTCAGGGGTAACATGGTTAGAACACCCTGTATCAGTAAGCTAGATTGATGAATGTGATGAAGCAGAGTTAGTTGTTGCTGTCATAGCACTAGCAGCCATAGATGCCAATTTGGATGGAGCATGTCTGCCTTGCCACAAATTTGACAAGTAGGTCTTGAAGACTAAGATGATCCTTGAGACTGAAAAGAGGGAAAACTAGAACCATTCTTGTGCTGGAAAGTAGGAAGTTGAAGAATACCATTTGCATTACCAGAGGATTGACCATGATTAAACCCAAAATTGGGGCCAAAATTATTAAATCCTCTGCCACGACCCCTCTGATTTCCATTTCTACCTCTTCCTCTAGTGGTATTTTGATTAAAACCACTCTAAAGAAGCACAGCCATAGGCGTGTCCTTAGTCTCAGACTTCTTCTTAATGGCTCTCTCGTCTGCATTCAACAATGTATTCAACTCCTCTATAGTAACTATATCATTACGGGTCCTTATAGCAGAACAAAGTGCACTATATTCATTTGGTAAAGCTTCTAAAACTAAATGTATAAGCTCTTCCTCATCAACAAACACAGCAACAAAACTCAATCTATCCCTAGTTTCTTTGATTCTTTGAAAGAAATTATCCATGCTTTCAGGACCTTTCTTAATGCTCAGTAATTCATTCTTCAAGCTTAAAACATGAGAACGAGATACAAAAGCAAACCTCTTTTCAAGCACAGTCCAGACTCCCTTCGCAGATCTCTAACCCACTATGAGAGCTAGAACTGATGGAGATAATGTAGAATTGATAAAGGTGAAAAGTGCTTGCTCTCTGCTTCTCCAACTGATACACTCTAGATTAGGTTCTCCAGTAAAATTTCCAAAGCTATCCTTCAAGAAAAAATCAAGAGTTTCACATGAATCTTCAAGAAAACCAATCACCGCATATGCCTCAAGAATCACAACGATTTGATGCTTCCATATGATATAATTGGTGAAGTCAAGTTTCACGGTCATCATACTCAACATGCTCGACAAGAGAAGCAATGAAGGATTCACCAAAGAACTTGTGGCTGTAGTGGTTGAAGAAGTTATTAAAGAACTAGAGCTCGGAGCAAAAGCCATTAATGGAGGCTTTGATACCATGAAAAGCAAAGCAATGCAATATAGAAAATGAAGAAGAAAACAGTGGAAATTCAGAGAAGAGAAATGATTCTAAAGGAAATGAGAAATTCTGTTATTACTTAGATTGATCTAATACAATCCCCAAATATATATACCCTAACTGCTTCCGTATAATGTGGAATGGAGTAACAAATTCTAATTCAACCATTCTAGATCACTAACACGTGTACAGACTCTTACCATTTCTTAGCTAACTTATGCTACCTGCAGTTCAACCTATTATAACTGTGGGTGAGAAAGCCCAGCTCCATACGTTGGGCCCGAGGCCCAGTTCAAGTATGGTTCTCCGTCCGAAGATGTTAAAAGTATCAGTACTTTGCCATCCTGGTGAGCGCAAGGGGAAACGCTCCGTCCGAAGACAACCTAGTTGGACCGAAGAGGCCACATCCCACGTATCTGCCCAGAACTTGATCGAATAGATACGTTGAAGATTCCCCTGCAAGGGCTGAGCCCTGGGCACGTCTAACGGCGTGGCTATCATAAGATCTCTTGCCAATAAAGCTGCCACCGCCACATTTAATGCACTGCAGCAACTTTTCTGGCCGCATTTATGTGGAGAAGACACCTGAACAGTGTATTTTTACCCACCACCACTCACTGCAGGTTAAAGCAGACGGCTGATATGACTAGTACTCAAGTGGGAGCCTAGATGAAGGACAAGTGTACGGTGAGGATGGAAAAAGAGTGTATATATATATGTGGAGCAGGCCTCACAGAGGAGGGGGGGAAAAAGAGTATTCACAAAGTCTATGTATTCTAATCCTCTTCGGACTAAAGGGTTTTTTGTTGTTTAAGGGAAAAAGCCTGTCTCAACCCCTTTTTCTTTGAGATGGTTTTTTGTTTGCATGATCCGTTGCTAAATCCACTACTAGCCCAGCTGTTTTAACCCATTCTCTACAAATTCATTGTTGGGAATTTGTTGGGCTCACGATATAGGGAGTCGGTACCAGGCCCAACGAATTTGGACCCTACAATAACTATACTACAGGTCATTTACCAGTTGCTTTATCACCAGCTTCAATAGCTCTGTCATCCGCCTTGCTGTCTTGTGCTTGAACCTTTGCCTCAGCTTGTATAAGTGCCTTTACAAGAACCACCTAATGTGACAAAAGAACTATCACATGTGATGTTAGAATTGTACAATGTGAGGATGTAACCGTCAAATGTGAGAAAAAAAAAGTAAGGGAACCACCAAATGTGAGAAAAGAACTATCACATGTGATGCTGGAACTGCACAATGTGAGGATAGAACCGTTAAATGTGAGAAAAAAGTAAGGGAACCACCAAATGTGAGAAAAGAACTATCACATGTGATGTTGGAACTGCACAATGTGAGGATAGAACTGTCAAATGTGAGAAAAAAGTAACCTGTTGTGAGAGTGCCTTTTTCTTCTCAGCACAGTGGCCCAAAGATCCTGGGCCAAATAAATATTCTTTGTGGATTGGGCTCGGTTCACTACAGCTAAAGGGCTGTTTAAGAACCGAGTGGTGCACAAAAACAAGCTTCCTACAATACAAATAACTAACAAGCAAAGATATATGTATTGATTGTCATTTTAACAGCAAAGGAATGCACAACAAGTGAAATATAACGTAAGAAAAGATTAAGAATCCTCGAATTAGTGAGGTGCATTTTATTAAGTTTCTTTAGTTATTATTACAATGCTCACTAGGACGTGATACAGGGTTCAACTAAGTTAAAAAATTATAGACTTTTGATTGCTATTTAAGTTTCAAAAACTTGCAGAGTTTGAACTTGTTGAATCCGAGCATGTGCTATTGTGGCTGTCTCTGGGATACCGGGAATGGTTCTTCTGTTTTCTCTTGATTTTACAGAGCTCTTTTCTCTAATTTTATGAGACTTTAGAAAACGTCTCAGTGATCCAATCCAACATGAACCCTCTCTCCCTATGCCCATCTCTTTCAGCAGGGACCCCTTCCTCCTTTTATAGTGCAGATTGGGCTCTAGGGTACTGGTGATTTTCCCCTTTTGCCCTTTAGAGTTTTTGCCGTGCCAGTTTTACTCAGGGCTATGTCGTTTCCTTTTTCTCTCATAGTTTCTTGCTTTTGGTCCGACCAAATGAAAGTCCTTTGGCTAGTTTTCTATTTCCAGACTTCTCCGTTGGCCGGCCTTCAGCTAATTGGCTTTTTCTTCTCAGTGTTCTAGCTTTTTTTAATTGTACTGTTTCTTGTCATTTTCTCCCAATGGTCGGAATCATGGCTCCTGCGTGTTGCTTCGTACCTCCTGGCTCTATTGCATGTCTGGAGCATAAGACCCGCATGATTTTTGTCTTTTATCCCTCTTTGAATTTGCTTCAATCTTACTTCGTTCGTCCAGGGATCCCTGGATACTGGGGACTTCTAGGATCCTCGGCCCACCCCTTCTTTACTGGGCTTTCTTTCATTTGCTGGTTCTGCCTAGTTTGGGCCTTTTCTTCTTGTTCTTTCGTGGGTCTCTGGATCCCAATCCTTTAGGCCTCTTGCCTTTTTTTCTTCTTTCTTCTCTCTTTCCCTCATTGTGTAAGCCCAGCCTTCCTTTCTTTTCTTATTTTTTCTTAGTTTATTTATTTATTATTATTTTTTTGTGAAATGAGCCCAACATTCTTTGGGCCTTAGTTTGTGACCAATTTTGAACCTCAACACCTGTTATAGCATGTTACCTACTAATGGGTACCATACCTCTCTTTTTTTGGGGAGGGTACCATAGAATTACCCTCATATTTGATTTTTTCAAAAGAAAATATTCAAATGATTTAGAAGCTATACTAGTGATACAACATTGCCAACCACTAATGTTGAGGAAAATCTTTATGTTCCAATTGAGGAAAATCCTGATGAACCAATTGAGGAAAATCTCGACATTCCAATTGAGGAAAATCTCGACATCCCTATTGAGGACAATTCTGCCCCCCCTAACTCCAAGTTTTTGGCTTCGTCCCTGCCCTAATTCCACTTTAAACAGGATTCTTTGCTGACTTTGGGGCTTAAAAAATTTTATTTTGATCTCCACGGCTCAATAATCTTTAATTTTTGCAGTAAATTGCAGAATTCGTTTGGATTTTGAGTTACAATGGAGTCACTTGTTAAATAAATGGAAAACAACGAAGGTTCTGATTTTGTTTGTGGTAGTAGGATGCTGTACTAACTATGGCTGATTGTATTGCACCATATTTATTTGCTTTACTTGGGTTGTGTGTTGCATTTGAGCTGCTTACTGAAGTCAGCTGCTTTCTTTTTTCTTGCAAGTAAATACAGTACACTCAACATTAAAGGTTCTATTATTTTACCACTTCATTTAAATATTCTTTTTTTATTCTTTCTTTATGTTTTCTTTATTCTTTCTTTATGTTTTCTTTAACTACCATGTTTTCTGTACCCAGCAACTACCATTAAACAAATCTTTTTTTTTTTTACAATCTTGCTATAGTGGGCTGCTAGAGATAACAGCCCACTGTAGCTACATTGCATAATTAATAGGATTTACAATTATTGATGGAGTATGCTTTTTACAAACTTGATGTTAAAATTTAGCATTTGTAGCATTTACAATTCTTAATGAGAATGCTTATAGTAGTAGAACAAAGCATAGTACATGAAGAACACTCCTACACCAGAAGATTATAGTAAATCACGACTCCAACACTAGAAGTGAAAGAAAATCATCCATTGATCCTTTCAAAAAGGGATATTAAACAAATCAGGTAGAAATGCCTAATCCCATGCTTAATCCAGGCATTATTAAAGACATTTAATTTCTTCTATTTGTTTCATGTCTCTGCAATTCACAAAAAAAAAAAAAAAAAAAAAATTCATTAGCTCACCATTTAAAACCTTGATAACATAAGAAAAGGGATAGGAATTATTTCAAGAAGGTTGTGGGTTTTAATAAGATGACAATTTCTGTTTAGTTTTTTGATCATGAATGAGAAATGAAAATCCAATTTTACAATCAGTTATGATAATCTACTCAGATTTAAAAAAAAAAAAAAAAAAAAAAAAAAAAAAAAAAAAAGGGTCAACAAAAAATCTCCATGTTTTTTAAATAGAAGTATTTGGGTACTAAATGAAATCTAAGTAAATGAATAGGACACACTACTTAATGTAGTCTTATAATCAAAACTAAATATCCCTTACTTGAGCTCTACTTGGTCTGCCTCTGTGGATCCCCAAACTAATGAAAGCACTTTTTATCAATTGCAGTTCCTTAATGACTTCCTCCATACTCATTCTCTCTTTTGAGGATTCCAATGAACATAAGATTCCAATGTTAAGAATTGAGAGTAAGCACTTTTGCATGTCAACATCAATATGCTTAGAATCCTCAATATAATTAGCTTCTTCTACTTTAATTTCATTATCATTGTCATCTTTTTCTGTTGCCATCATTACCGCAGTTGCAACTCCCAATTCTTCAACTTCTCTTGGCAAAAGCATTGGGTCAACAACTTGAGCAAGTCTTTTAGGTAATGCCATCTTAACAAAATTATGGAGATTCAAACCATCTTTAAACATATCATCAGTGGGCATTCTTCCTGTAAACATTTCCAGCACAAGGACTCCGTAGCTATATACATCCCCCTTAGTCGATGCCTCACCACCCATGCCATACTCTACAACTCGTGGAATGGAAGGAAATTAGGCAATTTCTATCTATAATGAAATGGATTAAGGTCTACAAAATGCAAATTCAAAGAAAATGAAATGAATTTATATGGAAAAATAATATGACATATGATATTACTTCCGCAATGGAAGGAAAATGTACGAAAATTTACCCCGAGGGGCCAAATTACTCTTTTTTTTTTTTTTTTTTTTTTTTGCATGTTCAATTTGGTTGAAATATATGCATACAAAGAAGATATGAAGCTTAGCCAAAGGATCGAAATGATCATCACCAAATTAATTTAGGCATTTCTCAAAGTATGAATCTCATTTTTGCTATTAATTATTTTATTTTAAATTTTATGTAAAATTAATTATGTGCTTGTATGTACTCAAGTGAATATTTGTTATAAGAGACAAAGAAATAGTAAGCAAGAGAGTATGTTAATACGTTTATACTAATTTTACAACTATTAAAAAGCTTATATGCTCAAAAATACAAGTAGTTAATTCTTATCTTTTGATAAATTGACAAAGAGAAAAGCAACATATTATAGGATTGTTAAGGATGTAAAACTAAATAAGAGAGGTTATACCTGGAGCAACATAGCCGATAGATCCTTTTAACCCAATTGTACTAGTACACTTCTGGGAAGAATCATTGGTGCTTGTGAGGAGTCTTGCTAAACCAAAGTCACTTGCATGAGCAACCATCTCACTATCGAGAAGAATATTGCTTGGCTTTAAATCACAATGTATGATTTGTTGCTGACAATGATTGTGCATATAATTTAATGTAGAAGCCACATCAATTGCAATAATTATTCTTTGAAGAAAGCTCAAATTGTTTGATTGATTCTCGCAATCTGTCACTGGATGTAGCCACATATCTAAGCTCCCATTTGTCATGAATTCAAATACAAGAGCTTTAAATTCATCGCCATTATAATTGATACTAGTGCAACATGTTAAGATCTTTACAAGATTTCGGTGTCGAACATTTCTTAAGACATTGCATTCCGCCACAAAACTCTTGGTAGCTCCTTTAGTTTGAAGGTTTAGGACTTTTATTGTAACTAACATTTCTTCTTGATTAAGAACTCCTTTGTAAACCGATCCAAAACTACCAGATCCAATCAAATTATTGAGAGAAAATACATTAGTTGCTCGGTGAAGCATTTTGTACGAAATTGTTGGAAGGAGATCCATCTTTGAGACTATAGAAGATGATTTCTTTTTATATTTTTTCCTCCAATAAAAAACAAGAAATGATGAAACTAGAAGGAGACATGCAAGTGCAACCACACAAAAAATTGTGATTATTGTTCTAGAAGCAAGAGACTTTCTTGATTTTGTAACTTTAGGGCATTTTGGTAGTTGTAATTGTGGAATACCCCCACAAAACTTATTGTTTCCAATAATTGATATTGCATCTACATTTCTGAAAACTCCAATAATTGGTAATGGGCCCTCAATGTCATTGAATGAAATGTTCAAGTATTTTAAAAATAAAAGTTTCTCTGGACCCCTTGGAAAAAATCTAGATAAGTTGTTTCGCAAAACATCCAAAAGTTCAAGGCCTTTCAAATAAGACATGGATGAAGGTATGATTCCTTCAAAGGAATTCCCTTGCAAGTAGAGGTTTTCTAAATTCAATAAATTTCCAATTGTTATGGGAATTTCACCTGACAAGTTGTTTTTAGAGACATCTAGAAAATAAATATTTTTCAAATTGCCAACTTCAACAGGTAATTTGCCACTAAATGAGTTGTAGGATAAATTGAGTAATAGCGACAAAGAGAAAAGAGAAAAAAACCTGCTAAGGTATGACTCCACTGAGGTAATTTTGTGAAACATCCAATTGTTGCAAACTTCTACAATTACCAATAGTTGGAGGTATGCTTCCTTCTAAATTGTTTTGAGAAAAGTCCAATTCAACCAATTGAGTGAGGTTGCTAGTGGAGGTTGGGATTTTCCCTGACAAATTGTTCCCCCATAAATACAATCCTTGCATCTTCTGAAACTTCCCAAAATAAGTAGGTATCACACATGTGAAAATATTCAAATTCATGCCCAAGCCAATTAAGTTGATAAGATTCTGCAACGCTGTAGGAATTGTTCTTGATATTTTGTTGCCTCCTAAATACAATTCAGTAAGTTGTGTTGACAAGTTGCCAATAGAATTGGACAAAACACGTTCGAATTGGTTTCCTTCAATTTTAAGCAATTCCATTTTGCTACAGTTTCTTAAAGACGTTAAGAAGTCCAAATCCCTTCCTAATTTATTGTCAGTTAGACTTAGGTATTCAAGATATAGTAGATATCCCAAATTAGTCAGAACTGATCCCACCAAGTTGTTAAACCCTAGGGCAATTATTTGAAGCTTAGATGCATTGCATAAAGAACTAGGGATTGGCCCAAAGAATTTATTGTAACCAAGTTCGAATAATTTGAGATTAGGGAGAGTGAGGCCTATGTTTGCTGGAAGAGTTCCAGTAAGTTGGTTATATGAAAGTCCTAATATGCTAATAGATGACAAATTATAAAGAGAGAAAGGGACCATACTGGTTAGTTTATTGACTCAACTGGGAAAACTGATAAGCTTTTCAAACAACCTATGCTCTCTGGAATATTTCCCTCTAAATTATTAGAGGCTACCGAAAAATGTTCGAGCAACAAAAGATTTCCTAAGGAAGGTGAGATTCGTCCTGTCAATGTGTTTTCTGGAACTCGAAAATAAAGAAGCTTTGACAGAGAGCCAAGCTCCATTGGGATTTTCCCAATAAGTTTGTTCCACGCTAAGTACATTACCTCGAGTTCGGAGCAGTTTGTCAAACTGGCTAGAATTTCACCTCCTAGCGTGTTATTTGAAAGATCGAGATGTCGCAGCCGAAACAAATGACCAACTTCCTTTGGAATTTCGCCATAAAAGTTGTTGTTTCGAAGGTTGATGGCTCTAAGAAATGTGAGGTTTCCAGTGTAAGGTGTAATGGTTCTACGCAATTATGCCCCTGTAGTGCCAAAGCCATGACTCTTTGATGGTGGCGGCCGCATGTACCTCCATACCAGTGGCAGAACTGAATAGAATGATTCCATGAATTCAAGACTCCAATTGGGTCATTAGGAATGGATTCTTTGAATTTGAGCATGTTGGATAAATCATCAGATGTGCGCAGCGGAAAAAATTAAATAAATTATGAACGGATCTACTTCATTCGCAATTGATAACAAGCACTATGTAAGTTTCAGAATTAGAGAACAAGAAAGCGTACCTTGGTGTAGTGAAATTCAAAACCTTGAAGATCAAACGTTCTTGGGAAGACTTTCAATCTTCACTCCAATTCCACATGATGCCCAAGATGTGTGGTCTCTCAATTGGTAACCAAAAGGGATTTAAGAAAGTGTCTTACACTCTCTTCTACACCATTACAATGATGATTTTCTCTCTTTTTTATTTTTCTGAACGTTTTTCCCTTTTGTATCTAACCAATTATCTAATTGGACTGGCCTTTTGGGCCTTTCCAATTGGGCTTAAGTGTGTGGCTTGGAATGGGACCAAAAGGGACCAATAAGACACTAGCTCCAATGGGCCTTGGGCTTTTCTGTCAACTCTTGACAAGTCCAAAGTTACCATTAACTATATTTAATACCACTATATAAATATAGTTGCACTCTAGGCCTTATCTATAAATTATTTCCCAAGACTTTATTGTACATGCAACCCCTTCATTAAAATATTCGTAATAATACAAAGTCATGAAATGTTGACTGCCACTTTGTAGATTACTACATCTTAATCCTTGAGTACCCAGTTTAATCCTTTATGTTATTCAATATATATATATGAAATCCAATTTCACAAATATATATACTTTAGTAACTTATCACTAAAGTGGTCGGGCCCGACACTCTGAATAACCAAACCCATTAAACTTATCTCAAGGGAATATTTTATATCTCCGTTAAGAGATTATGAATTCCATCTTGAGAATATATGTTCCATCAACATTAAATGCAGTTGCCCAACATACTGAGGTTTTGACCGTTCTAATAGATCTCACTCCTGATATATCAAAGCAACCTACATCTCATGATCAGGTCCATTATTCTCTCAGGATTTAGAGTTGATGTAAATAGAAGTCGTGAGATTTATTATTCAATTGACAGTCATTTGGAGAATAATAAATCTCACAGCGGTCCAGTTCAATATGTCTTAACTCTTAAAACATATCAACATACCAACTAGAAATCTCCATTTCCATGATCAAGACAAATCATCGTAGTTGATATGTTATAGTCTTCGCAGATGAAATGCCCAATTTCATCACCGACTACGAACTAAATTCTGAGTTTACAAAGAACTTGTGATTTATATCTTCTGTGACTAAATCACATAAATCACATACTATGCATCTCATGGACTAAGATAATATCCCATTAGTTCATAAATATATATAGTCTCATATAATTAAACAATTTAATTATTTATGACATGCCAATAAATTGGATTTTAGGGCATAAATCCCAACAATCTCCCACTTGCCCTCAAAGACAATTTACCACATATCCGACACTTATCTCCCTTTAGAGTAATTCATAGTCACTCTAAGGCAAGGTTTGGAAACAAGTTTCAGCCAGATTTATTGCATAAATTATCTTTTCGACTACTACTTCTTAAGTACTCTTATCTCTCTAATGAGATAACACTTAAGCTTAATGTGTATCTTCACCACCTAGGATGAACACATATCTTGAAGTCCAACTTCATGAATCACAATCAAACTACACGTCAGCATTTGTACATCCAGTAAACATCAAAAATTCACTTTGGTGGACAAGCATATAATCCCTCATTGTCCTAAGATATATGAGTATATGCTTTACTCCCACTAAATTAAGTGATCTTTGATTCAATTGATATTTGCTTACTATGCCCACCGCAAAATAGACATTTAGCCTAGTATTTAGCATAGCATAAAGACTTCCTATCAATTTAATATAAGGAACCGTCCTATATGCTCTTCCTTTTATATGTCTAAGGACCGTAGTCCTATATAAAAGAACTTCAAACTTAAAAGGAAAGAATCCTTTCTTGAAGTATTACATGCTATACTTGGCTAGAATCTAATCTATTTAAGCAGTTTGAGATAGACCCAACATCCTAATTTCTGAATTTTAACAAAGTTATAATTCTTAGGATGTGACTAGTCTTTCCCAAGTACTTTATATCAAACTGGATTAGACAACCAAAACTCTATTGATGACAATAACTCTACATCATCCTAAATGATTAGAATGTCATCAATATACATAATGAGATTTATTATTCTATATAGCTTTACACACATAAGGTCTTTTAATACTTGATCAAAATCAAATAATTTGATTTCTTGATCAAAGATGATATTTTATGATTCATATGCTTGCTTTAGTCCATAAATGGAATTTAAGCAACTTGCATACTAAACAATATTGGTTCTTTGCCATGTACAAGTCTAAGTACATCATATAGATGTCTTCCTCAAGATTGCTACTAAAAGAAGCTTTCTTGATATCCATTGCAATATTTCATCCAAATGAAATATAATGAATAAGAGAATCTAGATAGAGTCAAACTTAACTATTGGTGAAAAAATCTTTTCATAGTCGAACCATTTCTTTCTGAATAAATCTTTTCATCACTAGTCTTGACTTTGAAGGTTTGCACCTTCAAAACTATCAATCTCATTTACTTGTAGACCTATTTGAGAACAATAGGCTCAATGCCAATAGGCGCCTCTACAAGTTCTAGACTTTAAATAGAATCTAATTCTATTCACATAACCTTGATCCAATAATTCATATTCATATCATCTATTGCCTCTACGTAGGACCGAGGATCAAATTCATATCCTTGTGGAATGACTTCTAAAGTTTATCCCAAAAGTATGAATTTACAATCCTCCCACTACGATATTGTATCCGTGTACTAGCTATATATCTAGAATAATGCCTTGTGGTGTATCTAATACAACCACCTCATTTCTAAATGTATTTTATAGTTGTCTTACAAAAATTCTGACTTCTCTTCTAGAACAATTCTTTAAGATTATTCATATAGTCATCATCAAGAACTTTGTATTTGTACATTACAAACATCTTGTAAGAACTTTGTATTTGTACTTTACAAACATCTTGTCATTTTTATGACTACCAAAACAATCTTCTGCAAATCCTTTTGGATACTTATTATAATCACACATTTTTCTACTTTTTGATTTCAATTTGTCAGACTTCCTTTCTAGCACAAGTGCCGGACATCTCCAAAAGTGGAAGTATCATATACTAGGTTTTCACCCAATCCACAATTTGACAAGTGTCCTAGGAACAAACTTTTGAAATCAAATTTAGAAAATGCATAGTAATAACTAGAGTATATCTCCAAAAGAAATAAGCAAATGGAAATACTTATCATGTACTTTACTATTTCTAAAAGAGTCTTATTCCTCCTTCATGTATGCACTGACTAAAAAAGTCATTAATACTATTTTCCTTTACAATAAAGGAGTCCTAGATCATATTATCCTCTAAATAGAATTCATAGATTGGGAATATTACAAAATAATGGTTTTAAAAGCCCATCTTTCACCAATCTTGAATACCACTTAGATTAATAAGATCTAGACTTAAGTGCCAAAACATACATCACCAAAGGATGAAAACTTTCTCTTTGAAAAGTAAAACATGTAAATTTCCATCTAGAAAACAATCATGAACAAAGCTTAGTTTAACCAAACCAGAAACAATTTCTTTTGGTCATACTTTTAAGTCTAATTTCCTTTTGGCAACTACTAGGGCAACTTGCTTGCCAAACTGTTTGGTATTATAATTCTTCTTCTTATCACTCTTACCTTTCGGTTTAGGCTAAGAATTTGAATTAAAACATATTGACCCTAGCCTTAGCTTTTAGGATGTCTTCCGTTACGTAGAACTCACTCATCAATTCAGATAATATAATAAGAATTTATTTTCAAAACAATCTGAATTGATCAAATGAATCTAACAAGGACTTGTGGATCATATCCACATGAGATTAACATTTAATCTCTACATCTAAGAATTCCAATTCATTTTAAAAAATAAAATATTTTCATAAAATGACATAGAATTGGAACTTCTTAAGCTTTTCTTAGCACTCAATATGATTCATACCAAACATCTCATTTAGACTTAATATAAAGTCTAAGTCTAGTACTAACTCTTGCATCTCATGCTGTAGTACAATTGAGATAGAAGCCAATGTAACATACTAGCATTTCAATGGAGACTATGATCATATCATAAGCTATCTTCCATAAATGCATCATGTATAGGAAATTATGACAATGCTGAATCGAAACATGAATATGTACTTCAGCTACTTTAAGCATCATGTCCAAAATTATTTCTTAGTTAATGTGATTCAACTAAAATAGTAGCTAGAGGACAAAGTTTTATGACAACTTCATATTGAGACTATGAACTTAAATACCAGGACATTATCATTTTGCATCCATAACCATATAATATGGAACCCGAAAACCATACTATACTAGGTGCAACGACAACCTAATCCCGCAATTAATATTCCTCGGAAGCGAGGTCATACCAATCACTATGATAAGGCGAGAATTATTCTCATTATTAATGCTATCATGGTAACTCTTACCAAACAAAAATAATTTGTCGCTTTTCCTTTGGCCTCTAAGTAATAATAGCAAGAACTCAGCATAGAGGATACTATTAAACTTAGTCTAGTGTACACCATTGTCTAGAATCATGTGTATCCACATTTCATCCCTTTAACAGGCTTATTTTGTAGTACCATGATAAAAACACCCTCCGCATGGAATGCAAAGCTCGAGGCTAAGACAAGGTGTTTGATCAAACCACTATAAACCAGGAAATTCAATCTTGTAGTACCATGAAATAAACATCCTCCGCATGGAACGCAAGGCTCGAGGCCAAGACGAGATGTTTACCCCACACTACTATGAACCGACAATGGAGGCCGTGAGATCCAACCCTTGTATCTCTCTCCCACTAGAAATTTTAAAACAAGTAGATTGTTTTGAAATCATTGTGATCTAATCACAATTTTAACCCTACACATTAAATGTGTTTAATTGTTTAAATACAATGTGATGTAACTAAGTCACGTTACAATAATGTAACGAACATTCGCGCAATCACAAATAAGTTTAACCTTGTAATCCGTGAAGTAAATACCCTCCGCATGGAATGCAAGACTCGAAGTCAAGACGAGGTATCTACTAACATTACAATAAACTTAACAAAAGGGTTATTTCAAGAACTCCCACTTATTATTTGGGTTTTTCTTAAATAATTGTGATCCCATCACAACTAATAACCTTGCACTTGACAAAGACTCTAATCTTATTAGAATCACTAACTAAAATGGAAGTCCTAAACTATTTAGGATTCCTTAAACACTAATGAATCAAAAATTAGTTATATAGAACTCTATCCTTAACTTATTTGATTAAGCATTCTAATCTCATTAGAAACTACATGCCTTTTAATTAAGCTTTAATCTCATTAAAACTTCTAATTAAAATAAAATAAGTTAAAGACTTTTAATCATACAACTATTCTAATCTCATTAGAATGTTTCTTAAAAGTCAAGTCCTAAACTATTTAGGACTAAGAGTTCTATTTAACTAATACCTTTGATCTCATTAGGTCTTTTAGTTAGAACTATGTGTAATCCAATCACACATAATCTTGCTCTTAAAAATGTGAAAACACTTAGAAAAAATTTCTGTTTTTCTTTCTTTCGATCGATCGAAAGTGCCCCTCGATCGATCGAAAAATTAAGAAATTCGAACTTGATCATCTGACACTTTCGATTGATACTCGATTGCCTTTCGATCGATCGAAAAACAGATTCGATCGATCGACTAGCAATCGAAAAACTATCGTTCTAAAGCGTCTGATCACTGTCTCTTTCGATCGATCGAAAGTGATTTTCGATCGATCGAAAATCGCGAAACTCAAATTCCCAGAAATTTTCTAAGGCAGTTTTCTACGGATTTTCATGAACAAACATCTTGAAAACGAACATGATAGATAGAGATCAATGTCAAAACTGAATTCTATTGATGTTATAGCCTTAAGATTGAATTTAACATACTTAAATTTAAAATTAAACAACATCATAACACCAATTTCAGTTTTCATCAATTCATAGTTTCAACAACATGCAGAAAATTAAAAAACTTAATCTTCTAACAATATGAAACTATCATCTCCAATTCTAAAACTCACAAACATGTTAAACAATTCGAAATTGAAGACCGCTCTGATACCATTTGTTGGATAAATCATCAGATGTGCGCAGCGGAAAAAATTAAATAAATTATGAACGGATCTACTTCATTCGCAATTGATAACAAGCACTATGTAAGTTTCAGAATTAGAGAACAAGAAAGCGTACCTTGGTGTAGTGAAATTCAAAACCTTGAAGATCAAACGTTCTTGGGAAGACTTTCAATCTTCACTCCAATTCCACATGATGCCCAAGATGTGTGGTCTCTCAATTGGTAACCAAAAGGGATTTAAGAAAGTGTCTTACACTCTCTTCTACACCATTACAATGATGATTTTCTCTCTTTTTTATTTTTCTGAACGTTTTTCCCTTTTGTATCTAACCAATTATCTAATTGGACTGGCCTTTTGGGCCTTTCCAATTGGGCTTAAGTGTGTGGCTTGGAATGGGACCAAAAGGGACCAATAAGACACTAGCTCCAATGGGCCTTGGGCTTTTCTGTCAACTCTTGACAAGTCCAAAGTTACCATTAACTATATTTAATACCACTATATAAATATAGTTGCACTCTAGGCCTTATCTATAAATTATTTCCCAAGACTTTATTGTACATGCAACCCCTTCATTAAAATATTCGTAATAATACAAAGTCATGAAATGTTGACTGCCACTTTGTAGATTACTACATCTTAATCCTTGAGTACCCAGTTTAATCCTTTATGTTATTCAATATATATATATGAAATCCAATTTCACAAATATATATACTTTAGTAACTTATCACTAAAGTGGTCGGGCCCGACACTCTGAATAACCAAACCCATTAAACTTATCTCAAGGGAATATTTTATATCTCCGTTAAGAGATTATGAATTCCATCTTGAGAATATATGTTCCATCAACATTAAATGCAGTTGCCCAACATATTGAGGTTTTGACCGTTCTAATAGATCTCACTCCTGATATATCAAAGCAACCTACATCTCATGATCAGGTCCATTATTCTCTCAGGATTTAGAGTTGATGTAAATAGAAGTCGTGAGATTTATTATTCAATTGACAGTCATTTGGAGAATAATAAATCTCACAGCGGTCCAGTTCAATATGTCTTAACTCTTAAAACATATCAACATACCAACTAGAAATCTCCATTTCCATGATCAAGACAAATCATCGTAGTTGATATGTTATAGTCTTCGCAGATGAAATGCCCAATTTCATCACCGACTACGAACTAAATTCTGAGTTTACAAAGAACTTGTGATTTATATCTTCTGTGACTAAATCACATAAATCACATACTATGCATCTCATGGACTAAGATAATATCCCATTAGTTCATAAATATATATAGTCTCATATAATTAAACAATTTAATTATTTATGACATGCCAATAAATTGGATTTTAGGGCATAAATCCCAACAGAGCAAAGCCAAATGATCAGTCTTGTTTGTTGGAGTGGCAGAAGAAGTGGCAGGATGCAAGCATAGTAAGGTAATTATGGTAAAGTGTAGAATCAAATGAAGGTATGGAGAGCATAATGTAGGAAAATTGGGGTTGTGAAGCTTCATTGGTTTGGAAAAGTAGGAAATTAGTGAAATTTTAGTGCAAGGCAGAGTTTTTTTTTTTTTTTTTTTGAGAATCAACGAAGTGCCTTTTATTCAAAGAAAAATATCAGAATCTGCTAGAAACAAAAGAGAAGAATTGTGGGGGAGCATCCTCCATCCACGCACTAAAATCTAAGACAATTAAAACAAAAAATACTGAAACAAAAGCAACCATATTACCTTCTCTCTTAACATGAGAGTAGTGTAATTTACTTAAACATCTTGCCAAAACCACTCCGAACCCAAGTTTTTGCTTCCAATAGAATAGTACATCCTCAAGATTGACTTTAACCATGTCCAAGATAGAAGCTCTCCAATGAACTTGGATCGGGGTGGATTGTGGTGTAGACGTAAATTGTACACTTTTAAAATGATGACATTCACAAACATTTACCAGCCTTAGTTGACGGTCAAGCAAGTGAAAGTTTGGTTGCTCTACCTAATTATTCTGCTTTTAAAATGATAACATACACAAACATTTTCCATTATGATTAAATATTCTACTTTCACTTTCTTGGGAGCAGATTCATAATATTTTAATACTGAATCCTAGAAAAAACTTACCAATTGAAAAATAGCATTAATGCACTACTGGAGTGTAGAGAAGCCAGAGCAGAGTTTGGCTGCTCTACACTCTTGTAGTGCATTAATGCTATTTTTCAATTGGTAAATTTTTTATAGGATTTAGTATTACTACCTCTGTCCCATTTTTTTTGTCCTCTATTCCATTTTGAAACGTCCCAAAATATTATCCTGTTTCTAAAAATAAAAGTCATTAATTTACTAATGTTCCTATTATACCCCTATTAATTTACTAATTCAATTTTTTGATAAATTTTTTTAAGGGTAGTTTTGGAAACTTATACATTTTTAAAAGATAGACAAGACAATAAATGATGTTCCCTTAAAAAGTTTGACTTTTTAAACAGGACAAAAAAAAAAGGGACGGCGGGAGTAATAAATTATGAATGCACTCCTAAGAAAGTGAAAGCAGAATAATTAATCATAATGGAAATTTAGAAAACAAACCTCAGTTGAGGTGGGTGGAGCATCCACTACCCTCAACACCTCCGTTTGTTTTGTGACATAATATTGACTCCTTTCATTTTATCCCTGATTTTCTATTCTATTCTAATTTGTATTTTATCACTAAGAATATCATATTTTGTTGAACAAATTACCCAAATTACTTACTGGTATAATAAAATGTTGAGTTCGGTTTAAGTTACAACTAGTGTAACTCTAAGCAATGTTACACCACTCAATATTTTTTAATTGCATGTGAATATTGACAAATCCACTGTTAGATTATATTATCTTTGTATATACTTCATGTTTGCAAAATTTCAAGGTGATCAAAGATTAATAGCCATACCATCAATCAATCATTAAAATTCAAATTTTTGTAATTTAAAATAATGCATAAAAAGGAGTTTATAGATCAAATGGTAAATAGCATCCGATTGATATGAAAATTGGCATGCATGTTAAGAACATATATAACATGTAATTTAACGGTTGGATTTTCAAAATATTAATTCAATAACAAGTTATTGGGTGGTGTAACATTACTTAGAGTTACACCGGGTGTAACTTGAACCCAACCCTAAAATGTTAATTATAAATAAACTTAATAGTTAATGGATTTAGTTAATATTACATTGAACTTAATATATATATATAAAATCATTAAAGATTTTTAAGCCTAAACTTTTCCTAATACGTGTGACGCAAGGGAAACATTGTATGAAAGCATAACATGCTTAGAAATAGTAAAATGATAATATAATCTAATATACTATTTTCTTAAGTTGAGAGAAACTTTGTGAAAAAAGTTTGGGAGCGTATCACGTCGATAGCAACTACTATTAATTTTGATCACTTACTCAATGCACCTCTCTCTCTCTCTCTCTAGCTTTATATTGATGAGTTAAGGTCCACTGCAAGTGCAAACTGCATATTTTCATTAGTTTCATACGGTTGAAATTGTGTGGAAAGAAACAATGCTGAATAGGTATTGTAGGTAGACATGGCAAAACGGGCGGGTCGGGTCGGGTTCGGGTCGGGTCAATCGGGTTGCGGGTCAAACGGGTCACGGGTCAGAAACGGGTCATGTTAAGCGGGTCAAAATCGGGTTGCGGGTCGGGTCGGGTTGGGTCGGGTTGACCCGTATTTTTCACATGAAATTTTTTATTTTTTATTTTTATAAAGAAAACAACATGTATCTATCATTTGGAAAGTTATGCAACAAATTACTTGATGTAAAATGCATTATTTTGAATTTACCACTTATATCAAGCATGAACTCAATTAAACTTATTAATACTTATTCAATAATTTTAAAATTATACAAATTATAACATTACTATTTAAAACAAAATAACACAAAGATAAGTAAAACAAATACACAAGTTTTATTTCTACACATTATCAACATTTCAAAATATAAAACAAAATTACAAATGACTTATTGGATAACTCATTTGATAAAAAATAAAAACATATAAGAAATTTACAATCTTAAAAATTAATTTTATAATCTATTATCAGTTGTAGTTGACACTTTATTTCAATTTGAGATATACTTTAAAATTTGATTGGTTACTTATTTATACATGGTCTCTTTTATGAATATCATATTATTGTTAAGTAACACACACTCTAGGAAATATCATAATTTATTTTGAAAAGCCGTTTATTTTGGACATAAATTATTAAAAAATAGGTCTAAGTATTCATAATTTATGCTAATTTGATACTTTAGCTTTACTATTTTCACACTTGTGAATGTTTCTCACATGTCTACAATTTTAAATCTATGTTTTTAACTCTACTGTAACTAGATTATCTTGGCATGTACTTTGCTATTTGATATTTAAAAATATTTACTCATTACAGAATGTTCAACCATTTATCTTTTAATTAATTTGCATGTAGTTATGTAAATGTATCAATTGTTTCCTTAAAGTTCACAATAAACAATTAAACCAATATTGTCTTAGTTTTACTATTTTTTTTACCAAAAAAAAAAAGTTTTAAAAAAATGGTTCGGGTTCGGGTCGGGTCGCGGGTCGGGTCGGGTTGACCCGCAAAAAACACGGGTTGGGTCACGGGTCAACCCGTTTTTGCTTCGGGTCAAAAAAATCGAGTTCGGGTCGGGTATTTTTCGGGTCAGGTCGTGTCGGGTCAGAAAATTCTGACCCGTTTTGCCATGTCTAATTGTAGGGTCCAAATTTGTAGCCCAGGCCCGAAATGTTAGGATTATGAGCCCAACAAACCCAGAATAATGAATTTATAGAGAGTGGGTGAAAAAGCTAAGCTAATTGTAAATTTAGCAACAATTTCTTGACGTAAGAACACGCTTGAAAGTAAAATCAATTCAGGTCCGAAGAGGGTTGTTCTTCATTCAAAGGCAAGTACAATTCTTAGAATCCTTATTACAGATTTTTTCTTTTTCTCTCCCCCCCTCCTCTTCAGAGGCCTATTACATTTATATATTCTTCTTCTACTTTATCATCACCGTCCACCTGTTCCCCATCTAAGCCTTCACTTGAGTACATATCATGTCAGATAGCTGCTTTAGTTCTCCGTGAGTAGTGGTAGCTGAGATTGCACTGTTCAGGGGTCTTCTCCACATAAATGCGGCCAGAAAAACTGCTGCAATGTATTAAATGCGGTGGTAGCAGCTTTTCCTTTTAGATATTTCTCTGCTCTTGTCATCTCTATGCATGCCCAAAGTTTGTCCTTGCCGCGAAAATAGTTGGGAAGATCATTCGGACCTTCAAGATATTTGTTTGATCACGTCCCTTTGCAATCAAAAAAAAGTGACGTCTTCGGACCGATAGGGTTCTCTTCGGACAGCTCCTATTGCTCACTTCAAGTTACATTTCTTCCACCAGGACTCGTTTCTAACCCCTTTTTCTCTTCGGATACATAGTGATATTCGAATTAGGCCATAGGCCCACCCCATGACGTTGGACTTTTACACCCACAGGTATTGTCATAAACTATTTGGTGATTACGAACTATATATAAAATCATTTTGAGTACAATGTTTTATTGACAAACAATCATTTTCCTAAAATTTTGAATTAAGTCTCGTGATAATCTGTGGCTCAGTGTGATTGTCAGTTTCCTCGATTTGCTGTTTAATGCATACTTCTCAAGCTATTATAAGTAATATAGTCAATGTTTTAGGGATGGATTATTGGTTTAGGCTTTGCTTCATTCATGAAATGATTTCTTGAATTAATATTTGTACATATTTAACACAGGCAATTGCTTTTGCCTTTTTGAAAATAATTTGTATTTTAAACCTGCTTATTCAATTTCTTTACATTCTTTCCTAGGATTCATTTCTTATTTTTGGGTTTAAGCTTACAGTAATGAACCCAAAAAATAGGTGATTAGATGTATGAAATATCAATCGTAATTTTAATTAGAATAAATTTTTATAAAATGCTCTCATGTAGAAAAATATTAATTTTCAAAAGTTTACGTAGTAACATTAGAAAAAATTAATAAACACCAAAAGTTTTCATTTTATATTATATATACAGGAGTAGTAATGTGATTTTCCAATATTATTTATATGAAATCCCATCTTTAGACGGCTTCGTTGTTAATTATATAACCTAATAGTTGAACTTTTTTTTTGTTTAGAAACAAACACACACACAAGATAGAGGAAAATGGATTCTAACACAGACTTAATACTTGATCTTAATTTATTTAAAATTTAAGTTTTAAAATATGCTTAAGCTTCTTTTTTTTCCAATTTTATTTAAGCATAATTTATTAGCCAATATAGACAAGTTCTTTTTCTTAAAAAAAAAAAGTTGAGTTCCAAAATGAATTTAAATATGGTTTTAAAATTAAAACGGACCACAAAATTAGAAAAAAGATTCCATTTCCAGTTTTTACCGATTGAACCGGTTGATTTGATCCAATTTTTAGAACATATTCTAAAAAAAATAAAAAAAATAAAAAAAAAAGCCCATAATTTAACTTTCAATAAAAAGCCCATAAACCCCTATCTCTAACAAAACTTTTCACTCACATTCCCCAACCGTACCTCACTCTTCTACTCTTCATCTCCTTGAAGAGGTGCAAGGAGCTGTGAAGTTCTCCAGGTCCCATTCTTCTTCTTCCATTCCCTTTTGTTTGGTTGTTTAGAAAAAAGGGGAATATTAGCCGCGAAAATTCACCCACAAACTTCTTCTTCTAATCGATGAATGAAACATAGAAACTCTAATTTCAATTCTAAAAGCCCAATGAAAGGCCCTGCTTTCCTCGTATAATGTTTGAATTTGAGAGCCAACCTTTTAGTTTCATGTTTCTGTTAAGTTTAGACATTCTTGCTTTATTCTGTGTCTTCAGCTTTTCATTATTGTTAGAAGCCAAGTTATTGGTGCACTCAGAACTAGGAGAGTGGTAGAGAATTCAATAGAGAAATTTCAATGCTGGTGATGAAATTTGAAGTCTAGGCCTTTAATTCTTGCTTTGGTCATAGTGTTAATAGGAGCATTTTTAATGGGTTTAAGGTGAAATCAGAATTTGGTTTTGTTATAAGGTGGGTCGTAGGAATTTTTGGCAGGATAATGTTGATGTTATAAAAGTTTGTAGCTTTATTTTTTGGGGGTTATTTAATTTTGTTCCAGGTTTAAGCTTGATATTGTAGCATAGAGAAACCTACATTTTCTGACATTGATATTGCCAAAAAATGAAGCTGAGCTTCATACGTGGATGTTTTCCTTCTAATTTATCAATCTTTGTTAAACCCTCTATATGTACCAATCTTCTTGGACCCGTTTGCTTTTCTTCAATGTCAACCCCACCCACTTCTTTGAAGCCTCAAATTCCTCTCTTTCTAAGACCACCACTGCACTCAGCTTCTGTTTCTGACCTCCGGAAATGGCATGATTGGGCCAAAAACCTTGCTTCTTCGGTTGGATCAGCCTTTCTAGACTCCGATGATGGTCCAGACTCAGGCCGATTGTGCAGGGAGCTTAAGTGGCTCGTGGAAGATGTAATTGAGGATCACACTGTGTTTTCCCAAATGGGTATTGAAAACAATCAAACAAATGTAAGATTAAGGGCGGGCATAGAAGAGCTTTACAATCTGTGGAAGCAGAGGATTGAAGAGAGAAGGCCTTTTCAGTATCTAGTTGGGTGTGAGCATTGGAGAGACTTGGTGTTGAGTGTCCAAGATGGGGTTTTGATTCCAAGACCTGAGACCGAACTCATTGTTGACTTGGTGGCTGATGTGGTTTCAAATAATGAAGGATTAAGAGAGGGATTGTGGGCAGATTTAGGAACTGGAAGTGGGGCACTTGCTATTGGAATTGGGAGGATTATGGGGAGTTGTGGGAGGGTCATTGCAACAGATTTAAGCCCTGTCGCACTGTCTGTGGCAGCTTTTAATGTGCAGAAATATGGTCTTCAGGTTAGTGAAGTTATCATTGTAATCTAATGGTTCCAAGCGCAATAATTTCACTTGAAAACTCACAAACAATGATGGTTTTCATCCTATAATCCATATATTGGACCAAGTTTCATGTTGAAATGAAATGCAGGGAGTTTTTAATTTGCTTCTAGTAAATCATTTATTCAACATAGAAAGGGATAGATAGTCTCCAACTTTTTATTTTTATAGGTAAGATAGTCTGCAATTTTAGATCATCTATTTATTCAACATACGGGGGGATCTTTTTATAATAGAGTGGCTATATTTTCACTTCCTGTGTACTAGGGCGTCCCTTTTTTGATATCAATAAATCTTATCACTTATCAAAAAAAAAAAAAAAAAAAATTTACTTTAGCCAGCAACTTACCACATCTCTCCTTTTTCCGGGCTTGGGATCGGCTATGAACGAAATACATGTGGCCAACTTTGACTAGTTTGTTGAGTTTATATAGCTGACCCCAAAATTTTAGGACTAAGGTCTGATTGTTGTTGTTATTCAACATACAAGTCCTCCACTTTTGCTCATGAATGTACTGCTACTATATCTAATGAAATTTACTGAAAGATTATGTTTAATAAGTTGGCCAAAGCCTTTACAGCATTCTTGATTCCCTTTTTAACCAAACCCTAGCCACTTATATGCCTCCTATAGTAAACTGTAGCCCCATTTATCATGGCTGTAGTAATTGTGTCCTGTGTTCTTGTGGTATTAGAGGGTTCAATATCAGGAATGCAAGGGAAATCTTTGTTGATTACTTAATAGGTTTTCTTTAAATTAAATTTACTAACATGCACAACTCTCCTCATTATTTATAATCTTCAATTGCATTAACAAGTCATCATCTAAGGTTCCTAACGCAAATGCACTTATACAATGGCTAAACACAGTCATTGTCCTGGCAACTTTCAAAAAAATCTTGTATGTTATCACTAATAATTTTAACTACCAGACACCTTTTGGATAGTTTTTTTTAAGACATCAATTTCCAAATTATTTGGACTTCAAAAAAATTGGAATAATTTTCCTTTAGTAGTTATCAAATTTGCTTTTCTTTTTCTTCCTTTTCTCCATTTCTTAGAAGGCATTCAGATGTTATAAATGAAAGGTCAAAGAATACTAAATTATTTTTCATTGGGGGGATGAGGTAAATCTGTGATGTTTATTGTTAAAACAACACTACAAATAGTAAACTGGATATGCAATGAATGCTGAGATAAAAATTTCCTCTAACGTAGCTCAAAGTTCCAAATAACACACTGCAGTCTAAGTGCTCTCAAATTAAGAGGCATGAGAAGAAGAAAAGGCTGAAAAGAGCTTTGGCATATTTTTTCTTCTTTGGGATTGGTGGCACATTGATGCAATAATTTGCTCTTGGTTTGACAGCAATTGGAATTATAGGGAGGCTTTTGGAAATTTAAGTAACATTAAGGGATTGATTTCTCAGTTTTAAAATTTAGTGGGACAATGCAGCTCAGTTGATATGGTAAATATTTGTAATTAGCCTTCTTTTTTACTATGAGAAATTGAAGCATATTAATTTTTTAGGTTTCTTACTTTTCACCCTCATCTTTTTCCCCTCTTCCTTCCAGCAAAATAGAATATCTCTGATTTCTTTTCTTTCTTCTTCTGCACTTTATTACAAACCACTCAGGATGTAATTGAATTAAGGCAAGGATCATGGTTCAAACCATTGAAGGATGTGGAAGGAAAACTTGCAGGTATTGTTAGTAATCCACCATACATACCGACTGACAATATCCCTGGGCTACAAGCTGAGGTTGGTAGACATGAACCGAGACTTGCATTAGATGGTGGTCTAAATGGCATGGATGATCTTCTCCATCTTTGCAATGGGGCTGCTTTGATGTTAAGACCAGGTGGATTTTTCATTTTTGAGGTATTGATCTTTTAATACCTAGAAGCTGGAGTTCAAAATTTTAAATGATCATACTACCTAATTTATATTATTTTTCAACATTTTCTCAATGGTAATGTTATAGAAATAATTGAAATTGCAATATCAGCAAGGTTGTTTTATCTTCTGTGTGTTAAAATAAAAGAATTTACACTGGATTTTACTTTGAGGTTAGATTTGTAAATTACAAGAGGTTGAGCCTTAGTGCGATGATAAGTGCCTTCCACCAAAAGGAATAGGTTGTGGGTTCGAGTATGGGAATTAGCCCCTCCTAACAAATTTGGGGGTAAGGATGTCTACCATGACCTCTTTTAGACCCCAAAAAAGCAGGAGTTATGTGCATTGGGTACAACCTTTTTTTGGATTTGTAAATTATAAATGTTAAATTCCACTGCTTGGATTAGCATGAGAAGGGATTTCTATCAAATTTGGGGGTAAGACTACCTACTATGACCTCTTTTAGACCCCACAAATGCAGGAGTTATGTGCATTGGTACGACTTTTTTTTTGGATTTGTAAATTATGAATGTTAAATTCCAGTGCTTGGATTAGCATAAGAAGGAATTTCAACAATCCCCAAGGAACCTGAACACATCATCAACTGTTGTAGAAATTGTACTTGTGAGAAAATGGGTGCTGCTACACACGGATTGTACATGCATTAGTGTGGGTAAAGGAATGAGATGGGAGCCTGATGCATCTATTGTTGAATGCATACCATCAGATAAGTTTAACAAAGAAATGAAGCACTCTGGTGAGTTAGGAATGGTCAAATTTAATCCATAAGCACAGGAAGGTTTTCGAATGGGAAGCACCCTCCCAACGTTGGTTGTAGAGACTAAAACCCTCTGATACATGTCAAGAATTAGCAGACCTGATTGTAGGCTGTCATGCCAGGTGGTCACCAAAGATGATACAAGAAAAAAATGACCTGGGTAAGGTTCTAACTTGGCTCTCTGTAAATGATACTGTCAATGTCTATATGACTTGTTGGTGAAAAGGACAAGAACTTGATAGGAGACTAGGAAAGAAACAGAACTTGAGATGTTGATATGGGGATAATGTGAAGTTTAACGGGTTTGGAATCAAGATGATTGGATGTGCTATTAGGATTCTTATATGGCTAATGCTGTTCTAAAAATACTACTAACAATGGTGTTATTTTAGTGACTTTAATATCTAGTTTGGATGAGTTCTGCTGTTTTGGAACTTGACACCTTTGCCTTGAACCAACCCCCAAATTTAATTTGGTTGTGTCTTTATAGACCATATTGGAGTCCTTAATTGGGTCAAAATGGTTCAGAAACCATGTTTTTCTTTTTAATTGCTAGGTGTGCACATACCTCAACCCTTGTCCCTGTTGCATGGCTTCTAGTGGTTTCGTTTATGAGGAAGTCTAAATGTTTTTCTTTTTCCTGTTGCATGGCTTCTAGTGGTTTTGTATGTGAGGAAGTCTCAGTGTCATTTTATGCTTTTCCTTTTTTGGGTGGTTTGTGTCTCTCCTTTTTGTCTATTAATGTTACATTTTCAATATCTAGGGTACACAAATTATTTAATTTTACATTCTCCCATGGTATGCCATATGGTTTATGCTAAAGTATTTCATACTCCTTTACAATACCTGCGTTTTTTGAGCTCATTAATCACAATTTATATTTTACCCCTACTTTGGATTTCTTTTTTCATTAAGTAATGTCAATTTAATGAAAACAGAAAGTGTATACAGGAAGTATACAGTAAAAATAAATAAATAAAATAAAAAACACCAATGAAATATAGACACAAAGAGGAGAGAAAGATACAAGCAAAGAAATTAACGGCGAATAAGAAAAGAATCCAAAAACTCCATCTAAGAATATGCCTAGAGAGTATAGGATTTCGAACTCCATTCGTAAAGGGTCTTCAAAAACATTAACTTAAAATTAGGCAAAGTTAACTCCTTTCCCATAAATGTAGGCTGACTCTTCTCTGTCCAAGTGCACGGCATAAGATAGGCAAGAATGGAACCCTGCACTTCCTTGAATCTACAGAATTTCAAGGCTCCTTTCCAAGACTTTAACATTGGCATAACATAACTTGGCAATTTGGCATGACCCAAGTGATCCTAGGCAATATAAAAAACTCACAGGTCACAAGCAATAGGACAATGTAACAGGAGATGACTTGCTGACTCACCATCAGATTTGCACAGGCAGCACCAGTCTGCCATGATAAAAGCCCTCTTTCAAAGATTATCCGTCACCTATATATTCCCAAGAGCCATCTCCCAAACAAAGAATGCAATACTAGGCAGGATTAGCATTTTCCATATGCATTTCCGAGGAAATTGGATAGGATTTAATTTACAGCCCTTCTTGAAACACTCTATAATTACTTTTAACCTGGAATCCAGTCTTAGGTGATAGAAGTGAAACCAATCTACTGGGACTTGTAGGGGTTACCTTCGCTGCATACAGATCATTTAAAAAATTGGGCCATAGAATCTAACTCTCAGTCTTGTGCCTCTAAGATGAAGACAGGTTTCCAATGCACCTGACCATTGACCCAATCAAAATAGTCTGAAACCAAAGCCTCTTTGTCTCTGGAAAACCTGAACAGCTAGGGTATCTATCCTGGAAAGTTTCATTGCTATCCCAATGATACTTCCAAGTGAGTGTATGAAGCAAACTTCTCCCAACCCTTCCTAATATTTTTCCATGGGCCTACCCCATAAGGACCTTTTACCATTCCAGAGTACCTCTGACATCAAGTAGTATTGTACTTGCTCTATCAATAACCTTTTGCTGTTTTGCCACAATGACTTCTGTTCCAAACCATACCTCCACAGTCATTTCCCATGCAAAACTAGGTTAAAAATCAGCAGCTATTGAATGCCCCGTACCCCTTGGATTGGATTGCACATAGTAGACTAATAAACAGAATGGAATTTATGCTCCCCATGAAGCCCGCTCCACTGGAAGTCTATTTTTTCCAGCTTGTTGGCTACACTAGCAGGAATGGGGATTAGGAACAAGGAATAGGTAGGGAGACTTGAAAGCGCTTGATTAAAGTTAGGCTAATAGGCTTCCTCTAGATTATTTCCTCTCATTTCGTTTACATTTGGTTTCACTTTTTCCTACAATGGGTGGAATATGAAATGATAATAGAACGTATTAACTTTAAATACTCTTATTCTTCTCATATTATCATTTAGTACATATAGATACATATTGAATAGATAAAAAAATTTCTTATAGCCATTACTTATATATAAAAATAAATAAAAAATAGTAATAAACATCTTATAGCATTATATGCAGAATAGACTTCTACTGGGTACAGCTTTGACAACATTGATTAACAGGGAATTCTTAAATTAAATTCTGTGTAAAAAAAGGGGCAAACCATGGATGTTCATAAGAAAGACTTTGCTTCTAAAATGAAAAAATGGTGTACCCAGTGCACAAGACTCATTTTGTGGTCTAGTAGTTGGTAGGTAACCTTATCCCCAATTTCAGAGAGGTTAATTCCTAGACTCAAAATTCATGATACATTGCTTGGGGTAGATGGCACTTACCACTGCATCAAGGTTTGACATCTCTTGCTTCTTATCATAAAATGAGCTTTAAATCACAGTGTTTAATCAAAGAACCAACTGTTTTGCAATGATAATTCTTTCAAGCAGGATAAGTACATGAAAAGACAAAAATTCTGATACAAAGTTGATTTCCTTTTCTTTTTTTGGGTCTTGTTCTCTTCCTTTGAGTCAGTAAACTTGATGTTTTTTTTATCATTGATTTCCATATACTGCACATATTATTCATACCGTTGCCTTTTCCTATGGATTATGCAGGCATAGAAGTAATAAAGAATTTGAAGTAAAGACTGTCGTGAGGAAAGAATACAGTTCTCCATTTCAACTACCCCTCCCCCCCTAAGCCCAAAACATTGCACAAGCAGAAAATATGAACTCTTAAATATTTTAGTTGGAGATGACTAAGTAACACTGTAATGAACATTTTACAATGTTTATGTGCATGTGTCTGTATATATATATACATATATTGTCAACATATAATTTATAAAACTCATACCTATAATATGGTTGTGACTTAACCATCCGCCCTTATTTCTGAGGAAAGACACCATTTGATCCAAAGATTATTGGTATTGCATCCTTATATTTATTTCATTACATTCATATCTTATGCAAAGCCAGATGTGATATGTTTTACCCTACTCAATATCGGGTATTTCTAGGCTTTTGACCCCAACATAATTAAATCAGATGTGAAGTCACCAATTTTGTACTTAATTCTTGCTCTTAGAAGTGCTTTGCATTGGATTCCTGTTATAAAAATTCATGGTTATTCTTGATCTAATCTATTACTTGTATTTATTTTCATTCTTTCCCATCTCTGTAGACAAATGGTGAGAAGCAGTGCAAGTGTCTTGCAAAGTACATTGAAAATGACATTAGAGGGAGCTTCCACAGTTTGGACATGTTATCCGATTTTGCTGGCATTCAAAGATTTCTAACTGGATTCCATCAATGACCAATTTGATATTGTGCATGATCTTGTATATCAGCCATCAACTAGGAAACAAGGAGAGAAGGAAAGAAATCTTGGAAGCTCTACCATTGATTTTTGGCTATTGTGTTTAAGGCTTTACTTTTTGGGGAGGGGGTGGAATTTTTTGTTGAAACTCTAACAAGTGACCAAAAAAAGGAAAACATAAATGTTGTATCCTTGGGCATTGACTCGGGTGGTATAGAGGTAGATAAATATGCTTTGTTTATTAGCAATGTGATATCATTTTTTCGTTTCTTGATCTTCTTGAGGCAGTTTTATGTGAAGTATGTTGATGAACTGCATTCTAGGAGAAATAAGATTCAGTTAAGCTTGTTGGACTTGTGTTTATGCTACTTTTCTATTGTCCAAGTAAAACCATCCATGTAAGAATGCTGAAGGATTAGATTGGGTTGTACCGACCAAATATATAAGATGCTCTACGATTTCTCTAAATGATCATCCTTGTTATAAGGCCTTGGCTGGAAACAAAAAGATAAGGCCACTTAACAAAGCTGGCTGCCATTGCAATATTTGTCCACCGTTATTGGTCATCCCGATTATTCAGAATTTTAGTGAATTGTAAAAGATTCCAAGCATAATCAATATTTTGAAGTTTTTGACAATGGAAAAATTGGTTTTGGCCCTTGTGCATGTTTGAGATGTTGGTTGTTGATGCTAAAGTGAATGATTGAAGAGGAATGATAAAAATTCCATACTCTTATTTGCAAAGAAGGCCTTGGATAAAATATTGCAGACAAGTATTCATCTTGCTGATTGATCTTAAATGATTCGTCCTTCTTTGACACTTTTCTCCCCTCCTTTATATCATTACAGAATGAGATTGATCCTTAATTAATGTAATTCAAACTCTTCAATAATCCATATCTCCTTATGAACTTGATGTTGTGATTATGTCTTTGCAGACTCTCATAAACCAATAGATTTTCAATCAAAGAACATATATACATAACTTGAATTTGTTGACATGAATTAGCCACTTCGGAAGTCCTTTTAACTTCTATATTTCCTGTCTCACTAATTGAAATCAAGAAACTTCTCCAATCCAAACATTTCTGTTTTGGATGAATGCGTTAGATATACAGAAGCACAATCACAAAACATGCAGCACTCAAATGCAAATACAATCTTAACCAAATCAACTAAACAGCTCATATAAAAGCATATTCAATAAAAAGGACATGGTTTAGGATAGAATTACTGATATTAACATGTTCCTCAGTTATTAATATAATCCAGTTAAAACTAAACACCCAACTGGATTATATCATCACATCTCCTTACATCCAGCTACAACCACTTCCACTAATTATTTCACGTTGGTATGGGAATTGATGAGGGAAATGTTATAAATCATCCCACAAGTTGAATCCTAGAGCCAAAATATAACCAGCTTGGGCTTGTAAACAACGCTGAGTTTTATGCTACTTATTATATATATGAACGGAAAATAAGGCCTGTTTGTTTAGCTGACATGGCTAGGGAAATGCATACATTGACTAATTTTCCCTCTGAGTCTTTTCTAATGCAGTTTTCTTTATTTTAGTGACAACTGATAAGGACCACAGCATGAAAAAGCAAATAATTGTATTTGATAGTAGACAACCAAAAACAAAATGTAATAGAACTCAGGTAGTAAAAGAAATGATGAATATCCATAAACCTAAATAGCATTCAAAATGTAAGTACAAAACCTCAATCCACTTGTATTTATAAAAAATTACCAGAGAACCCATCTTAAATTCACTTCACTCAACCTGTAGGTTCCCTAAACTGAAATCAAATCAAGAGCTCGCATATTTCTCAGTCCAAGCTCGAGCAGTAGTCTCGTACTTGGCTTTGTCGGTCTTGTACATATGAGCAATCTCAGGGACAAGAGGATCATCCGGGTTTGGATCTGTCAGTAGTGAGCATATCGACAACAGCACCTGCAACCAATTATTGTATTGATCAAACAATTTTTATCTTGAGTGAGGCACTAACTTATGCTTATATTTTTATTACTTTTAACACTGCCAAAGTGAATGACCAAGACCACTCACAAAAGTTAAAGAACTAATGAATTACATTAAAATGATACCTTAGATATTGTAAGGGCAGGGCTCCATTGTTCTTTAAGAATGTCAAGGCAAATGCTTCCATTGTTGTTGATGTTAGGGTGGAAAACTTTTGTTGTGAATGAAACCTGCCAAATCACAATTAAGTTTGTCAATTGAAATGTATCCCCTTGACTAGAACTGAAAGAACAGTCTGTAATTTCGCTAAACAATGCAACTTGAGCAAACCTTTTAAATTCAAGGTATATAATATTTATATGTCAATTCATGGAGACAATTTTAGTAATTTGTTTTTTCATTCTTTTTTTCTCTTTTGAAATGGACATCTCCATGAAAGCACATACATATGTATATTTCTGTGTAACAGCTTTTTCATCATTGTCAACCAGTTTTGATTGGAAAGCATATTCACAAATAAAGTGGGAGAACTAAAGGGTGGAAGATGTCTTAGAAAAACAAAAAGGAAAAATCACGAATTCAGAATGTTCACATTGTATTTTGACCTCTTGGTAGTATCAATGAGACAATGACCATGGTGTCAACACAATCAAAGGAATACCACATATCTAGTCATAATATTCTAATTGAAAATTATAGTTCTATTGTGTTCTATCAATGAACAGATAAAAAGCTTGATTACAGGAAGGATAAAGATTATGCTCTACTTGATCTATCTCTTATCATAATTAATTTACATCTTTCGAAGTAAAGTTACAATTAACTAGTTCAAAGGTTAAGGTACATACAAACAAGAAGACACACGAATTGACAGGGACAGATACACCTTAAGAATTCTACAAGCACACAAAAAGATTTAGTCATTACCTTTGGTGGCTTAAATGGGTAATCTGGTGGGAAGTGTATGTTAACCAAAAACACACCCCCATCATAAGGACTGTCTTGTGGACCAATTATTGTTGCTTGCCAATGAAACATGTCTTCTCCAATGGGACCTATAAACATGTGAAACTTAGATCTTGTAAATCAAAAACATTATAATTATTAGTTAAATTTACAAAAGTCATTCAATGTAACTAAGTCAGCTTCTTTTTGTGAAAAAAGAGTCAGCTTTGCTGGTGTTTTGGCATGCATTCACAATATGCTTAAAACTGACAGTGATGAAAACAGAAGCGTGGAGCCTCAACATCTTACCACAAACCAAGAAAATATTTGAGTACTCCATTAAGTAGATTAACAGATAAATTCCTTCAGCACTCGGAGAGAAAAAGTGGCAACCAAAGTAGTTCTGTAATGCAAATCTAACCAATATTTGACTTCTAAAAATTTTCCACTAAGGCTACATAAGAAGGCAGAGTGTTATAAATCCAAAAAGAAGTAACATTATTGACAATGTATAACTAACACTGTATATGCAGATAAATCTTGAGTCAAGTGTATAACATATGGTAACATAGTAAGAAAGAATGTCATAAGGGAAAACAATGAGAAAGTTTGGCAACAAACCAGCACTGCAAGAAACTGGAGGATCCCTCTTCAAATCCTTTAACTCCTTAAGAATACGTTTTGTAGCCATCACAGAATCTGTATATTTAATCACACAACAGCATGACAACATGAGTAAAATATGTTACCAATTCTCATAAGATTAATCAATAAATGGGGAAAAGTAAAACCAAAAGTAAAAGGATCAAATAATAGAAATATATAGAACATGTTCTCAAATGGTTAGGTGCAAAATCAGTAGAACTATAATAAGTATATAAAACCAAAATCATCAATAAAGGCAAAAGCCAGGCACATCCACACTAAGTAATATCTTTTGACAAAGAACAGAAATATGAAGTGATGAACAACAATGCAATTGTAAATCTATAATAAATCCACTAACTTCGATAGGTAAGTTGATGCATTTTATTGAAATATGTATGTATTCCTTCTATATATATATTTTTGTATTAATGTCATTACCTCATCGCCAATAGTGCTAATGAGCTATATTATTACAACAAAGAACGTCTCAATTGAGCTATAGCCTATAGCTACTACCTAGCTTTAAAGACATTCGACATATATCTTCTACAGTAATATTTTATGTACCAAACTTATATTAAGTGGTATTGTTTCCAATTTCAATTGATTTTCTATTATAAATAAGAACGCCCGTGGAATCTAAATCATCATGAAAAACTGAAAATCCTAATAAGAACACCAATTCATCAGTTAAAGTGCAGACATCTTCAAAGGAAATCAGAAAACAAATTTCCTGGTCTAGAATCTGAAGGTTACATGCATACAAATTTGACCTAAACAAATATACTGAACTCCCTATATATCCGTGCCTATTGCCCCCAAGCAATCAATTCCTCACTCAAAATTATTATACATTTTTCAAGTGCATATATAAATCCACATAAACTGTGCAAATCAAACTTCAAATTTGTTAGTCCAATCAATGACATTCTTATCAGACAATTAGATTGAATAGAAAACACCATGACCCTCAAATTTTGATCACATCAAGAACGAGAACCTGCAGTACTTCAGTTCAAACCTGGACATCAAAAAATCACAAGCAATCACTTAAAAAAAAAAAACACTTTTTACAATTTCAAGACGACCCACTAAACTCAAAAGTACGGATTTTTTTGTTTTGTTTTTTGTACAGCCAAAGTTAATTTAGTACCTCAACATACTCGCAGATAATTAATTAATCCTATGTATATATCATAAACAACAATACCTTTTTTCAAAATTAGGAACCAAAACTTTGTTAACATAGTTCCGAGGATTAAAAAGGGTCTCCTAAAAGAGAATCGTACCAGTGAAAATATTTGTAGAGAAAATATTTGAAGTCAAAACAAACAGAAGACAAATTACAAAGTGTCAAGAAGTAAATCTTTAACATCAAGTTCAAGGTCCACCCAGTAAACCTATGGCCATATAGTAAGAGAAAAAGGCCATGAATACGTATATAAGCAACCAAACAGCTAACCCCCATAAACCCTAATAGTCTAAATCAAAAAGAAAAGAAAAGAAAAAAACGAAACTAGTATTTGCAGAGAATATGAAGAAAGACCGTAGAGAGAGGATGTAAAAGTGGGTATATACTTACATTGGGACTTGAAGCCTTGAACTGAATGAGTGTGAGAGTTTGTGCCAAGAAAGATCTGGTACAAAGCTCAAAGTTATGGAGTTCTAGGGTTTGGACCAACGTGCTTTTATAGACCTTAAAAATTCCTAGTTGTACTAGTAGTAGTAGAGGTCGGCTTGATAAGTTTTTTACAAGGACGAATATAACCTCAAGAATTCTAGAAGTTACTAGTTTTTCTTTTTTCCACACTATATTTAAAAGTTCCTTATGGCTTTTAATTACGAGAGAGGTTTGGTCCAGTGTCTAGTGGTACTGGAACCGTTGGAATTGTGACACGTGTCTATTTTTAGACATATATCAGCATCTGACTGGGTCTAGTGCACTAAAAGTACTCGATCTAATCCAGATCCTTAATTATGTGAAGAGGTTGATTTAGTTCGAATGTAATTAATTAATTATTATTGGCTAAATTGCAAATTTCATTCCTAAAATTTAAAGGTGTTTGGATTTTATACTATGAAAGAATTTTGATTTCGCCTTCTTAAGTTATAATAATATTAGAGATACAATTTATTTTATAAAAAAATTTTACAAACTGCTGATGTAGTGAGTAATTATTGGTAAATAAAAAAAAATGATATTAATGGTGGGTCAAAATGAAAACCAATAGAAGGTTGGTTACATCAACATTTTGTAAAAATATTGTAAAATAGTATATGAATGTAACATTACTCTTTAAGTATATTCCGTTTGCATAAGCAGTCTTTTCATATATATTTTTTGCTAAATGTTACTTAGGCTTGCCACACATGTTTAATTCATCCAATAAAATGATGTCATGACATTTTTGTTTCCTAAAAATTTTAAAATATGTTTTAAATAAAATAATGTGACATTATTTTATTGGATGAATTAAACACACGCGAAAAACTTATATAGCACTTAACAAAAATTATGATTAGAGGGGTTGTTAAATGTTAATGCAAATGAAATATAACTTTAGAGAGTAAAATTTAAATTCTGAAATTTTAGGGTGTAAAATTCAAATAGCTCCAAACTTAGTGATATAATTTGTAATTTACTTTTAATTATTTCTATGTTTTGTTTAATTAAGAATCTCATGTTGATTCACAGCAATGTATATCACCATAGAAATACATGGCTACATGATCCGTACACGTATTCTCTTGCTATATTAATTGCTCCCACATACACACTACTAAGACTTCACATTCATCAAGCAAAAACAGTGATTCTTCACCACCACAGCACAGCGTATATGGAATTCACTTTTACATACATGGAATTCACTTTTTCTTTTTCTTTTTTCTGCTAAATTATGCATGAATTCACTACCCACACATTTTCAGCACAAACCCAAACCCTGTGACTGTGTATATAATTATATATCAACAAAACACAACTGATTCATTCAAGACATCCAATGCCTTTTCATATGGACTCACACAGAAACTCACTGAGAAAAAGCAATGGATTTAAAATCGTTTCATATAATTAAACACACACATACACATACTTATCAGACACAGACTGTGGCAACTGGAACTCGATCAATCTAGGCAAGTCAAGTTCCAAGCTCTTTTCTTACATCAGGTTTTAGCTTATTAAGTCGAAAATTTTGGACGCTATAAAAAATGGGACCTTTTTAGACAACTTTACAGCTTAGGATGAAGCCGGGCCTTTTTAGACAAGCTTGGGTTTGCAATTTTTGCTTTATTTTTTCAGTCCCAATCATCATTCTAATATTATTATTATGTTTTAATTTGGTTTCTAGATTTACAAATAACGCTAAAATATCAAATATGTACATTTAAACTAAGTAAAATTCACCATCTTTTTTTATAGAACAACCCAAACAACAATCAAATCTTTGATTAAATTTCTTTAAACAAAATCTAATTAAATTGATATGTTATTTCCATAAATTCTCTAATTCAAATTTTTATTTATTAATAATTACTAATTAAATATGTATACTGGGAAATTCTACAATATCTCTTGTTATCCCTTGTTATAACAAGTCACCAAAAAATAATATTTGATGATTCTAACTCTACATTGAGCAGTACAAACATCATATATAATTGTACCATATCACATTCGGTGCTTTGTTTATTTTTTAAGTCACATTTGACGGTTCTAACTTCTAACTTCACATTGGGCAGTATCAATATTACATATGACTATATCATTATCACATTCGGTAGTTCCCTTATTTTTTTTAGTCACATTGGATGGTACAAACATTGCATATGATTGTACCATTGTCACATTTAGTTGTTCCCTTATTTTTTTCAGTCACAATGGATCACATTTGACAATAGAAACATTACGTATGACGATAGCATTGCCACATTTATTGGATCACTAATTAGTTACATTAGTCAATACCAATTTATTTATTTATTTTTAATCTCATTGGATGGTACCATTGTAACATTGATTAGTACTATCCAATGAGATTAAAAATTGACGAAGCTAACAGTAAAAAAAAAAAGTTTTATGCCACTTAGTATGTCAAGTATATTGCTAGGTGACTTAAACAAATATCTCAAAATTTTGCATATACATATATACATACACAAAAAATGTGGGTTCTAATTAGCTCAATAATAAATTTTTTTGTCATCAAATAGGAGATCAGGGTTCTAATCGTTACTTACAAGTATCTTAGTTTGATAATAGAAAATAATTATCAGGAGAAAACATCATAAGTTGAAATTGTCTTTAAAAAAAAAAAAAACATACACACAAAATAAATTCCAACATTCCACCCTTTTAGTAATTCAAACACATGCACTTGACACAAATTGGATAAAAAAAATCACATTCACATCATCACATATTGAAAATAACACATAAGCTTAAAATTTCATACCCAAACACCATATACCCCATAACACCTCTTGCAACAATATCACACTTACCAAAATAGGTTTCATTTATTATGTTCCATTCTTAAAGTCATACACAAATAAAGGGATGGCAATGGGGCGAGACGGGCCGAAAGATGAGGTTTTCGTCCCCACCCCGCATGATTTTGTTTTTCCCCATCCCCGCCCTGCCCTGCATGACAGGAAAAACTTTCTAACCCCATCCCTGCCCCTTAGGGTCCTGCAAAGCCCTACCCCATTATGTAAAACTCTATTTTTTGTTCATTTGCCCTACAACTAGTACAATTTTTTTAATGAAACCTATTTCATTAATAAAAATATACTTGAAATTACAACTGAATTTATCCCATCAAATCAGATCAATTTTTAGGAAAAAATTGAATAATATATCCAAGCGTTTAACAAGATAATCACACAAAAAAAAAAAAAAAAAAAAATCTCGTAGTATAACACATAACAAAATAAAGGTAGAGGATCACATTGCTTAGAATAAAATAAGCTAATATTGATATGTTTGTTTAAATAGTAGGGTTTTAGGGTATGAAAAATTTACAATTATAACCCTTAATAACGCGGGGCGGGTCTAAAAAGTCTAAACCCATTCCCACCCTGTTCCGTGGTACGAGGCTAAAATCTTGCCCCATCCCATCCCCTCCCACCACCTTTGTAGAGCGGGGAAAACCCACGTGGGGCAAAGCGGGAAGGGGCGAGTTAAGCGGCGAGAGAGTGGGGGGGGGGGGGGGGGGCAAAATTGTCATCCCTCACAATAAAATATACTCGCAAAATCTTACATACTTCATAAGATAATGATGGTAACAAGAGGACCAAACAATGGTTGTGGTGATGAAAAGACCAAATTGTGATTGCTTCAACAAGAGGACCAAATGGTTGATGCAACAATTGTTGCGATGGTGAGTGGAAAAATTATGGTTGTTGCAGTGGATGTTGTGGACTAAATGGCTGATCTCTCTCTCAAATACTATGAAATCAATCTCTCAAATACTATGAAATCAAATGAGTCCAAGAAAGAGAGTAAAATTAGATTAATTAAATTGGTACAATTTAATTTTGTGTATTGGCATTAGATTTGTCATTGTTAGCCATGGTTAACAATGTTAGGCTGGGTCCCTTCAGAAACATTCAAGTAAGTGGTCTCAATGACTTAAATGTCATGCTATAAGTTCAAAAGTCCCAAATTTCTTCCATCATACTTGCGATTCATAGGATTTTCGAGGAATTTCATCAGCAATGAACAAAATAATCTAACTAAAGGTTGGGATAACACTTTATACATATATATAAAACAATTAATGAAAAGTATAGGGTTTTAACTTATCTCAAATATAAAATTGTAGTTTTTTTTAAAAAAAAAAGAATCTCCCTAAGAATTTTAGAGATAACCATGTGTGGGGCCAGCTGCTCAACGGAAAATTCATAGAGAATGGGTTTGAGGCCCAGCGGCCCATTCCGAGGACACTCGCCTGTCCGAGAACACTCGTCTGTCCGAGAACACTCATCTGTCCGAGGATGAGTGTTATTCCTCAAACCAACGGCCGAGGTGGATATAACTTTTCTAATTATCAGGGAACTGCACAGAATTACATGCAAACTAATTAATGAATATTGAACAAAGGAAGAACCGGGAAATGTAACAAATATCTCCTAAAAGCTGCTACCTCCGCATTAAATGCTTCCCAACTAACTCTCTGGCCGCATTAATGTGGAGGTGATACCTGAACAGTAACCAAGCAACCTTATAACCATTAAGCGGAGGATCCGGGAAGTTCTGGATGGGACAGAAAGAAGTTCCCAGAATGGAACTTGCACGTGTACAGTGAAAGCAGAAGGGAGAAGGTAGTATATAAGGTGAAATCGAAGTACACTAGAGGGACTTTTGGAAAAAAGAGGAAAAGAGGAGAGAAAAGAATCCAGAGAGAGATACACTGGAAACCTAGCCAAAGAAAACGGAAAGAGAGTATTTTCCTTCATTTACCTTAAGGTTCTTTCTGCTGCGCCAGAACAACGTCTTTTTCTGCTTACCGGGGCTAGTTCTTACACCTACACTCTACAAATTTTATTGTTAAGGGTCCAAGACATTTTGAGTCCCTACAATTGGCGCCGTTTGTGGGAAGAGCTTGATCCAATCGTAGGAAAAGACAAGTGCAACAGCTGATGGCAGAAGGAGCACCACAATAGGTGGATACTAGTCCACACCAAGCAGAGTCTAAGGGACCTCAACATGGTACCCCGTTTGTGATCCATGAACGAAGGGGAGATCGCGAGGGAAGTGTGCGAACAACCCACATGGAGAAGAATCAGTCTCGGGGAAAGAGCCATGTCTCCCATGCGAAGGACGATAGGGACATGCAGCGTGAGATTAATATGTTAAGAAGGGAATTACGTTATGAACGACGGAAGCGAACGACTCAGGACTCGAAGCAACCCTCTGATGAGTCAAACGACACAAGCTACAAGCGACGGTCTAGAACTCCGCCCAGTGAGCTTTTTTCCCATGATAAAGAGCATTACAGTCGGCGGACGTATAAGAGTCCACCTCAGCAGGGCTTAAGGAACGAGGCTTTGAACAAAGCGCTGAGTCAAGTTTCCAAGTCGCCGTTCACGTGACGCATAGAAGACGCAAGCCTTCCTCGAAAGTTCCATCAACCTACGTTCACCATTTATAATGGTCAGACGGACCCGGTGGAGCATGTTAGCCATTATAATCAGAGAATGGCCATTCACTCTAGGGATGAGGCCTTGATGTGTAAGGTTTTTCCCTCAAGCCTAGGTCCGGTGGCGATGAAGTGGTTCAACGGTTTGGGAGAGAATACCATTGACTCCTTTGAGGGACTCATTCAAGCTTTTGGGGCTCGCTTTATTACTTGCAGGAGGGTTGTCCAGCCCTTAGGGTCGTTATTATCCATGTCTAAGCGAGAGGGGGAAACTCTGAAAGCATACTCTGACAGATATTGGGAAATGTATAACGAGGTAGATGGAGCCAACGACAGTGTGGCTATTAATACATTCAAGGAGGGTCTTCCAACCGATTATGATCTGAGAAGTTCCCTAACCGGTAAACCTGTTACCAGCATGTGACAGCTTATGGACAGGATTGACAAGTATAGAAGGATAGAGGAAAATCAGATACGGGGTGGAGGAAAGTCCAAGGCGATCCCTCAGGAGATGAGGGAATTTAGGTCGGATCGGTATAACAACAATCGACCTCGGAGAGACTTTGTAGGGCAGTCAGGATCTGCTAATTCCCAGGTAGTTAACATTGTGTTCCGAGAACCAGTACAGCGAGTTCTAGAGAAGATACAAGACGAGCCTTTCTTCAGATTGCCCAATAGAATGGCAGAGGACCCTGCGAAACGCAACCAAAACCTCTACTGTCAGTACCATCGAGACCATGGGCATACTACTGAGGATTGCAGAAACCTGTGGGACCACTTGGAAGAGCTGGTCTGAGAAGGGAGGTTGACCAACCTTCTGCACCACTCCAGTGCCCGAGGAAGCCAGACAGGGCTGACGTTGAGAGGAAATGCCTCTTCAAGAGCCCCCCTGGGCACCATAAATGTTATATTTGCGGCCCCTGGGAGAACAGGATCTTGTCCCTCCAGAATACTGTCCGTATCTCATTGTTCGGAGGGGAGCTCGAATTCAATGCCCAAGAAAGCGAAGCTGAACACCTCACTGGTACTAGGCTTTTCAAAGGAGGACAAGAGAGGAACCATACAGCCGCATGATGATGCTTTGGTGGTTACGCTGAGAATTGGAGGGTATGACGTAAAGAGGGTGATGATTGATGAAGGGAGCGCAGCCGAGGTGATGTATCCCGACCTATACAGAGGGTTGAATTTGACACCCCAAGACCTAACAGCCTATAGCTCCCCGTTGGTAAGCTTCGAGGGCAGATCGGTCATTCCGTTGGGTATGATTAGATTACCTGTGCAGATAGGTTTTGATGTGGTGGAGGTGGATTTCATTGTGGTGGACCTTTTTTCTCCATATACGGCGATTTTGGGAAGGCCTTGGTTGCATACCCTGAGGGCTGTTTCTTCCACCCTTCATCAGAAGGTGAAGTACCCGTTAGGTGGCCAAGTGTTAGAAATATTAGGAAATCAGGCCATGGCAAGGCAGTGCATGGTAGCGGCTATTCAGCATAAGCCAGAGATAGGTTCATCGGCCAAGGCCGAGGATGAATTATAGCAATTAAAGGACCTAGGAACCCTCTCCAGCACTACCGCCGAGGAAGATGAGTGTGAGGAATTGGAGAGGGTGACTGTCGGTGATGACCCGGATAGGTACTTTTAGGTTGGAGCACTATTACCTTCGCTGGAGAAGGAGCAATTGGTTGAGATCCTAAGAAGGAACGTAGATGTGTTTGCATGGAATGCCTATGAAGCCCCAGGGGTTGATCCAGATTTCATCTGTCATCATTTGAATGTCAATCCTTCAGCTATTCCGAAGAAACAGCCACCTCGGCGTTCGTCCAAATTACACGTTGAGGCTATTAAAGACGAGGTGGACAAGCTCAAGCAGGCAGGGGCTATCAAAGAGGTGTTTTACTCTCAATGGTTAGCGAGCACAGTTGTGGTGAAGAAGAAAAATGAAAAATGGTGAGTATGCGTCAATTTCACGGATCTTAATAGAGCCTGTCCTAAGTATCCTTTCCCTATGCCCCGTATAGATCAGATGGTTGACGCAACAGTAGGTCATCCTCGGATGAGCTTCCTAGATGCCTTTCAGGGCTATCACCAGATCCCACTGGCACTGGGTGATCAAGAGAAGACAGCTTTCCTCACTCCCAATGGAAATTATCACTATAAGGTAATGCCCTTTAGCTTGAAGAATGCAGGGTCAACGTACCAGCGGACGATGACAAAGATGTTTGAGCCACAGTTGGGCAACAACATAGAGGTTTATATTGATGACATGGTAGTAAAGAGTAAGGTAGTGTCCGAACATGTGACGAACTTCATCAGCACGTTTGAAGTTTTGAGGAAGCACAAGTTACGATTGAACGCCTCCAAGTGCTCCTTTGGGGTTTGCTCTGGGAAGTTTTTGGGATACATGGTGACCCACCGAGGAATTGAAGTGAACCCTGACCAGATTAAAGCCATAAATAGCTTGCAACCACCTAGGAATCCCAAGGAAATCCAGAGGCTGACTGGGATGACCGCTGCGCTGAACAGATTTATATCCAGGTCAGCGGACAGGTGCAGACCCTTTTTCCTTTTACTCCACAAATGGAAAGGGTTTGAGTGGACTGAGGAATGCGCTTTAGCATTTCAGCAGTTCAAGGAATATCTATCTCGGCCACCCATTATGTCCAGTCCTGAGGTGGACAAGGTTCTCTTTGCCTACTTGGCGATAGCCACTTATGCTATTAGTTTTGTGATGATACGAGTGGATAATGGCGTGCAGCGGCCAGTATACTATGTGAGCAAATCACTTCATGAGGCTGAGGTACAGTATCTACCATAGGAGACGGCCATTTTGGAAGTGGTGCATGCTACAAGAAAACTTCCCCATTACTTTCAGGCACACACTGTGGTTGTTCTGACTCAGTATCCACTTAGAGCTGTACTTCGGAGTGCAGACTACGTTAGCAGGGTTGCTGAATGGAGCACAATACTTGGGGCTTTCGATATAAAGTATATGCCTCGTACTTCTGTGAAGGGTCAAGTTATCGCCGACTTGGTGGCCGAATTTGCTGAAGGCCCTGAAGAAATAATTGCAGGCTCGCACGGCATGGATAGAAAATCGGTTGGCCTTATATCCACGCAGCGTCTCACTCCCTGGAAGGTGTATGTGGACGGAGCAGCAAACCAAAGGGGGTCAAGAGTGGGACTGGTCCTAATATCTCCTGAAATGGCCATTGTCGAAAAGTCTTTAAGATTGGGATTCCCAGCCACCAACAATGAGGCAGAATATGAAGCTTTGTTAGCAGGAATGGCGACGGTTAAGAAGCTTGGTGGAAAAACAGTGGAGATGTTCTCGGATTCAAGCGTGGTCGTGGGCCAGGTCAGAGGAGAGCTGGAAGCTCGAGACGCCAGAATGCAAAGTTACTTGAGCCGAGTTAGGCGTATGCAAACAGACTTTGAATCCTTTGAATTATCCCACGTCCCTAGAGGTGGAAATGCGCATACAGACTCTTTGGCTACCCTTACTACCTCCTCGGCACAGAACTTACCTCGGATTATCGTGGTTGAAGATTTGAGCTCACCCACTCCAGTAGCGGAAGACTCTATTCAGGTTAACCAGATCAGCTTAGCACCTAGTTGGATGGATGCTATAACGGTATACCTTGAAAAGGATATACTGCCCGAAGACAAGTTGGAAGCTGACAAGATAAGAAGAAAAGCTCCTCGATTCTGGCTGTCCGAGGACAAGAAGTTATACAAACGCTCTTTCTCTGAGCCTTATCTACTTTGTGTGCACCTTGAAGCATCAGAGGCACTTCTAGAAGAGCTGCACGAGGGGATTTGTGGGAGTCACACAGGAGGAAGGTCTTCGTCTCATCGGGCAATCACCCAAGGGTATTGGTGGTCAGGCATGCAAAAGGAAGCGCAAGAATATGTAAAAAAATGTGATCAATGTCAGAGGTTCGCTCCAAATATCCATCAGCCTGGGAGAGTTCTTAACCCTCTTTCTAGCCCTTGGCCTTTCGCGCAATGGGGCTTAGATATTGTTGGTCATTTCCCTAAGGCAATTAGGAATAAGAAATACCTACTAGTTGGCACGGACTATTTCACGAAGTGGGTCGAAGCGGAGCCTCTGGCTAATATCAGGGATGTGGATGTCAAGAGGTTTGTTTGGAAGAACATCATCACCCGATTTGGGGTTCCTCAGGCTCTTATCTCGGATAATAGTCTTCAATTTGATAGCAAGGCTTTCAGGGAGTACTGTTCTAACCTGGGAATAAAGAACAGATATTCCACTCCAGCTTATCCACAGGGAAATGGGCAAGTCGAGGCTGTCAATAAGGTCATTGTGAGTGGGCTCAAGAAGAGGCTAGACGATGCGAAGAGAAGATGGGTGGAAGAGCTGCCGCACGTGCTGTGGACTTATCGAACAACCCCGATGGTCAACAGGAGAAACCCCATTCTCAATAACGTATGGGGCGGAGGCCGTGATTCCACTAGAAATAGGTTTCCCCATGTTAAGGACCAATACTTTCACCTTCGATGGCAATGATGAGTTTTTGGGAAAAAGTTTAGATCTGATAGACGAACAACGAGAAATGGCGATGGTTCAGTTGGCCTATTACCAACATAAGCTGAAGCAAGGCTATGATGCGAATGTGAGGCTAAGGCCACTAGCTCTAGAGGACCTAGTGTTAAGAAAAGTCTTAGGGAATACCAAAAATCCAGCTTGAGGAAAGTTAGGGCCCAATTGGGAAGGACCATATCGTATCACATCTGTAGCAGGAATAGGGGCTTACTACTTAGAAGATCTAGACGAGAAAACTGTACTCCACCCTTGGAATGTAAGCAACTTAAAGAGGTATTACTATTAACACAAACAGTTCTGTCATATGTTTCTTTTTTAACTTAATTGGAGTTCTATTACTTGTATTCCTTAAGTCTATTGAAGTATTAAACAAAAACCAAGCCATTGCATGGTCCTCGGACTCAAGCCTCTAGGGAAACCAGATACTTCAGATGAAAAAACTAGGTACTGGACAGAACCAAGGCATTGCATGGTCCTCGGACTCAAGCCTCTAGGGAAATCAAATACTTCAGATGAGAAAACTAAGTATTAGACAGAACCTAGGTATTGTATGGTCCTCGGACACCAGCCTCTAGGGAAACTAATCACTTAAAATGAGAAAACTAGGTATTGGACAGAACCAAGGCATTGCATGGTCCTCGGACTCAAGCCTTTGGGGAAACCAGATACTTCAGATGAGAAAACTAGGTACTGGACAGAACCAAGGCATTGCATGGTCCTCGCACTCAAGCCTCTGGGGAAACCAGATACTTCAGATGAGAAAACTAGGTACTGGACAGAACCAAGGTATTGCATGGTCCTCGGACTCAAGCCTTTGGGGAAACTAGATACTTCAGATGAGAAAACTAGGTACTGGACAGAACCAGGCATTACATGGTCCTCGGACTCAAGCCTCTGGGGAAACCAAATACTTCAGATGAGAAAACTAAGTGTTAGACGGAACTTAGGCATTGTATGGTCCTTGGACACCAGCTTCTAGGGAAACTAACCACTTAAAATGAGAAAACTAGGTACTGGACAGAACCAAGGCATTGCATGGTCCTCGGACTCAAGCCTCTGGAGAAACCAGATACTTCATATGAGAAAACTAAGTGTTAGACAGAACCTAGGCATTGTATGGTCCTCGGACACCAGCCTCTAGGGAAACTAACCACTTAAAATGAGAAAACTAGGTACTGGACAGAACCAAGGCATTGCATGGTCCTCGGACTCTAGCCTCTGGGGAAACCAGATACTTCAGATGAGAAAACTAAGTGTTAGACAGAACCTAGGCATTGTATGGTCCTCGGACACCAGCCTCTGGGGAAACTAACCACTTAAAATGAAAAAACTAGGTACTGGACAGAACCAAGGCATTGCATGGTTCTCGGACTCAAGTCTCTGGGGAAACTAGATACTTCAGATGAGAAAAATGAGTGTTAAACAGAAATTAAGTCATGTCAGGTCCTCGGACCACATCTTAGTGGAAATTAATACAACTGTGACATCTACTGAAGTATTAAACAGAAGTTAAGTCATGTAAGGTCCTCGGACTACAGTTTGGTGGAAATTAATACACTTATTTTTATTGAGGTGTTAAACAGAAATTAAGTCATATCAGGTTCTCAGACCACAACTAGGTGGAAATTAATACACTCGTTTCTATTGAAGCGTTAAGCAGAACTTAAATCATGAAAATTAATGCACACAATGAAAGTTAGCACTTCTTAAATGAGATCTATGTGATCATCTTTATATATCAAGACAAATTCCATGAGCATCACTTAAAGCATTTTAGGGTGTTCAATATCTCCAGGGACTAATTATTCGGAATGCTATCTCCAGTTTGGTCTGATTTTCAATTGGCAAACATAAGACTAAATTTTCTTCTATAGTGTCTGATTTTGCTCTTCTAGAGCCTAAGATAATATAAAAGTAAAAGAATATTCGTGCAGGAAATTACACAAAAAATAGGTAAACCCATAATGTCTTATGTAAGTTTGAGAAAGGAACCATAAGTCACAGTTAAAAATATACACATATAAAAAAAAAAAAAAAAAAAAAAAAAAAAAAAAGAAAAAAAAAAAGGAGGAAGAAAAATTATTACATCAACTATTTGTTTAATTTTATTTGTATCTTGGGTGGTGGAACTTTTGCCGTTTCCTGAGGAGGAACGTCCTTCTCCTTCTCCTTTGAAGCCTCCCCAGCAGGCGAAATGGTAGAAGCTAAGTCCTTTTCAAAGCTTTAAGAGGCTGGTCCATCCTTAGGATCCTCTACGACCTTAGCTGCGGAGGTCCCTTTTACCTCTTCGGACACTTCAGGCTGCTTCGGCTGATTGGTTGGGAGAGGATTCTGCTTTTGAGCTTTTTCAGCTGAGCCAACAGCAGTAGAGGAAACCTCTTGTTGTTGAGGAGAAGGACTTGGGGCTCGTATAGCTGAGGGGAAGAAAATGTTCTCAGGACTTCTCAGCTCGGATGAAGGCTCGACCCCAGCACGATTGAGAGCTTCTTCCCAAGTTTGCGCACAGTACGTTCAACACACAACTGGGAACTCAGTTCTGAATCTATCCTCGGTCTCGGCTACGCCTTCGTCATATCCCCGCTATTCGGCCTCATCTTTTGCTTTCTCAGCCTCGGCCCTCGCTTTTTCAGCCTCATCCCTCTCCTTTTCAGCCCGACCCCTTTGCCTTTGAACTTCTTCCAGCTGTTTCATCAGCATTGATACTTGTTCCTTAGAAGCTGTCAGTTGGTCATTGGCTTCGCGGAGGCGTTTCCCCTGATCTCCAGCTTGCTGTTGAAAGCCGGACAAGGCTGAATCAACACTCTTTCGAGCGGATTCTTCATCTGCCAACTTTTTCTTCAGTTCCACTACATTTTGCTTACTGACAGTAAGCACCTTGGAAGCTTCACTTCTTCTCTGCCTCTCCTCGTCCCACTGAAGATAATAGTTATTGGTCATCTCCTCTAGCCTGAAAGTGGTTTGAACAGCCTATATAAAAAAAAAAAAGGGGGAGAGTCAGAAATAAAGCAAACTAAAAGGAGCGGGTAAAGCTGTAAGGATACTATACCATGCCCAGGTGCCTTTTCATGTTCATGAAGATTTCATTTCTCTTCATGTTTTTGAGCTCGGTCATATCCCGTGGAAGAATGAGGGTTTATTCTAGAGTCGAGGCGACATGGCATCTAATCCCACCATTGTAGTCTCTGATGGATGCGTCTGCCCTCAAGGGCTCACCATCGAGCATGGGAGCGGGGAGCCAGGCTTCAGGCTCCGAGGACTGAACAGTTTGCTTGGCAGCAATTCTAGAAGCCCCTCAAGTTGTCTTTTGCTGTTTTGAAGGCCGCTGATCTTCACTTTCCTAGGTTGGACGTGGTCTCACAACCTCCACCACGTCTTTACCCTTTTGCTCTCTCTTCTTCTTAGGGTCAGCAAGTTCTGTCCCATGAGATTGGGGAGGTTTAGGAGAAGGGGGAGGGGGAAGAATGGTTTGAGTAGACTTCACTGGCGCTTCTTTTCCCGATTTGCCTTCCATGACATCCAACAAATTTCTTTGGCTCTTTCTTTGGATTCCCATTTTGCCAGAAACCGCCTCGGGAGATTGGGGTTGATCGAACACCTCAAATCCATACGCCAAATCTTGGACTTCTACAACCCTTTCTTCTTGCTCCTCTCCTTCTTTTTCTTCCTCCACTTCCTGAATAGCAGGGCGAGACGAGGAAGCCCCTGCGGAAATAGCAGCTACAGGTAATGATTGAGAGAAAGGGGTGACTTCAAGGATTGGAACACCCTCAGGAACTATGAACCCAGACTCTTCGAAGGCTACGCTGATTCGGTGCAGCCGACGATCCTTAGCCTTTATCACGCACTTGGGTGCTTGAAAGGATGTGGAAATTGGCTTATACCGAAGGATAATGTGCATTGCCCTTAACTGATCGTCGGACGGATTCACGTATATCTCGGATCTTAGAATTTTATCTAAGCTCTCCCTGTTAACTAGTTTGAATCGAGGCTTGGTGGCGCGTCTATCTGCAAAATTAGTAAACATCAAAGAAATTTCCGTTAGGAATAAACTTAATTTAAATCAAGGGACGCAAACTAAGGTGCAAAGGCTTTCAGCCTAAGAACCCCACCTGGTTCGCCCTCTTGGTTCGGACAGGGTAAACCGTCATGCCATTCACTAGAAAAAATGAGAAAGTCGTCTTTCAGCCCCTTGTTCGATATAGGGAGACACTAGATTAGCCTTATTTCGGGGAACCTGGACCTAAGGTAGTACCCCTGATCCTTCAAGTGCTGTAGGTTGTACACCCAGTTCACATCGTGATGGGTAAGGCCCAAGTTCAGCCTCGCGTTAAGGGCTTCTAGGCACCTTAGCACCCTGAACATATTTGGGGCGCATTGTGTAGGGGACAGTCTAAAGAACCTAAGGTAACTACTAGTGAGTTTGCCCATCGGAATAGTCATCCCTCCCTCTATGAAAGCAATCATAGGGATGACTACTTCCCCTGTTTTCCTTTTATCGTACCACTCTTCCGCGGAAGCGTACCTCATACCCACCGTTGGGAGAATCTTATACTTGGCCCTAAATTTCTCTATTTGCTCCTCGGAATCGACTAAATACTTAAACCTACCAATTTCTTAGGAATCGTGAAGAAAAATTAGACAAGACAATAGAAAACTGAGGAGGGTTAAAGAAACTTACAGGTGTGAAAAATGAGCTCCTCGGACAAATTTCAGGTATTTATGAGAATGTTGAGAAGAAAAAAAGAGGGACAGGTTCACTGAATACTCTCTAAGATCATAAGATTTTTTGTAACTAAAAAGAAATTTGATTTGAAAAGCTCTTTATAAGGGCACAGAAATCGTAAGCAGGGAAAATCCCGCTCATAAATTTTGGAGGCCCTCCACCGTTGATTTGCATCCTACTGAAATGTGGAGGACTGAGAAACTGCCATCATTTAATAATGGCGTGCTCCTGACGCCGAAACGTCAGGGACGTGTCTTGGGCAGGTGAAAAGGCGTTCTGAAATTTAGAAAAGTCCAACGAAGGAGTTAAGGACGTAATATCAAAATCCCCCTTTTTCCGAAGTGACAAAAAGCGAGATTTTGAGGGGCTATTGTGGGGCCAGCTGCTTAACGGAAAATTCATAGAGAATGGGTTTGAGGCCCAGCGGCCCATTCCGAGGACACTTGCCTGTCCGAGAACACTCATCTGTCCGAGGATGAGTGTTATTCCTCAAACCAACGGCCGAGGTAGATATAACTTTTCTAATTATCAGGGAACTGCACAGAATTACATGCAAACTAATTAATGAATATTGAACAAAGGAGGAACCGGGAAATGTAACAAATATCTCCTAAAAGTTGCTACCTCTGCATTAAATGCTTCCCAACTAACTCTTTGGCCACATTAATGTGGATGTGATACCTGAACAGTAACCAAGCAGCCTTATAACCACTAAGCGGAGGATCCGAGAAGTTCTGGATGTGACAGAAAGAAGTTCCCAGAATGGAACTTACACGTGTACGGTGAAAGCAGAAGGGAGAAGGTAATATATAAGGTGAAATCGAAGTACACTAGAGGGACTTTTGGAAAAAAGAGGAAAAGAGGAGAGAAAAGAATCTAGAGAGAGATACACTGGAAACCTAGCAAAAGAAAACGGAAAGAGAGTATTTTTCTTCATTTACCTTAAGGTTCTTTCTGCTGCGCCAGAACAACGTCTTTTTCTGCTTACCGGGGCTAGTTCTTACACCCACACTCTACAAATTTTATTGTTAAGGGTCCAAGACATTTTGAGTCCCTACACCATGCACAATGAATAAAAAAATTGTGAAACAATTTTTGGAACAAAATTTCTCTCCAACTAGTTTGGAGAGAAACTCTTCAAACTTCTCATATATCTTTTTTAAGTGTGAATTTTGAAATCTAATTATTGAATTTTATATTCCTTATGTTGTTAGCGTGCATATCAAATTTCGTGTAAATCGGATGTTAAATACTATTTGATTAATAAAGTTATTTTTTATACACAATTTTAGATCACAAAAATTTAAAATTTTAACATTTCAAGCATTGAAAATATAACAAAAACATCCAATCCAACGGTTAGATTTTCAAAATTTACAATCAATATAAAAGATATCTGATGCGTTTGAAGGGTCTCTCTCCTAAAACTTTGTTCCAATTTTTGGTACATTTTATTATTTTTATTTTTAGAGCCAAACCGGCAACCAATAGAAGATCCTTTCTATTTTTTCTTATTACTGACCTATATTTTTGTTCTAAACTTGAACAAATCCACCTTACGTGCATTGAAATAGTCTCACCCAAACAGTCCCCTGAATGAAAGGTATAAAAAACAATTAAATAATATTTATCAGTACGAGACAACAGCCGTCTTGCAAACTAGCAGCTACTGTAGATGCTTCCCACACCAGTTTCGCATCACACAAAAGCTCTCACTGAAAGCTGACTCCAAAAGTGTCCAAAAGCCACTCTTTTACTCTTATGGTCTCTGAGTAGATGGCTTCGACCGTTCTAACAAGGTCTCTCTTGACTCACCGTTTTATTCACTCTTCCTTATCTCTCAGTACTCACAAGCCCAGACTTTTGTCTTCCCTATTCAATGTAAGTATGGCTTTTTGTGTTGAGAATATTATCTGGGTTTGTATTGAATGTCCAAAACATTGGTGGGTTTTGGTTATTTTGGCCTAATTTGTGATTTTGTTTGTGTAATTCTTGTTCTAATGCTTGATTTGATGGGTTTTGCCATCTGGGTATTTCGTTTTTATGGTCCTTTGTATATAGAGATTGAAACTTTCTTTAATGGGGCTTTGAATTTTGTTATTGGTGTTGAGTGTGAGAGATGGGGTTTTGCATTTATCAGTGCTTTTTACAGATCATGGGATTCATTGATAAAAGTCGTGGACTTTGTTCTGAATTCTGATATAGTTTTCATTGTTGGTTTTTGTATGTGGTCTCTATTTTTGATTATGTGCTTCAATTTAAGTGGTATTGTTTAGTTTATAGCAATTGTTTTTGTACTCTTGTATTCAAACAAAACAGAAAAGGAACTGTTTTGGACTTTATGAGTGTGTTATTCTCTTTTTTCTAATTGTCGTTATGGTTGAAGCATCTGATATGGAGTTAGTTCAAAATATTTCAACCAGTGGTGTATGTTATGTACAAAATCTATGCACTTAAAGCATTGACAGCTGTGTAGTTTTTTTGGGGTGCATTTAAAGCTTTTCCTGTACACATTCATGTAGTGATATCATTACAAATCCTATAATGAAAAGTTGGTTTTTCATGCTTTTGCTATATATCCCTTGGCTTAAACTGAATTGGGAAATCTTTAAAGTATTTTTGATCGTGGGATTTTTTAGCAATTATTTGTATATATGTTGTATCTTCTAGCATATGTTCTTTAGATTTTAGTTGGATACTGAAAACCTATTTGTTTAAGTGTTCTTAGTGAGTTGAAGCTACCTCTCTAACCGTATTATTCTCTTTAAGACAAGATCATATAATATGTTATTCATGTTACTTGCAGAAGAGACAGTTTCACTTTCAATCAAGTCCCTCTTATACAGCATATAGAGCATCTTCTCGGGTTCCTTGTCTTATGGCGTCCTCAGTGGTTGGAAGAAGAGCTAATTTTTCAACACAAACTTTATCTACAAATGAGCCTGTTGTTTCTGTCGATTGGCTCCATGCTAACCTCAAGGAACCTGATCTCAAGGTACCTGCTTGGGCTTGTTCCTACTGCCCCTCTTTTCTTGCCTTAGGTTGAATATTGACAAAAACTGAATTTGGGAATTATGTAATACTTCGTGTTCTTTAATTTAGTCGTCTGTTTGAGAGTTCTTTTGCTTGATTTTACATTTCACATGTTCTTATTTATGTGTATGTAAGCACACATCCATTCCAGGCTTTCCAGCATATATGCTAGTGCACGCAGATACACAAGAATCTCTCTCTCTCTCTCTATAATCCATGAGAAGTGTTGTTAAATTTAAAAGCACGCTTTAGGTACCCTTAAGCTCAAGGCTTAAAGCCCCAAGATCTCAATGCTTCACTAGGTCAAAAAAAATCTCATTTAATGAAGTGCTCTTTAGGCATGCTTTTTAGGAGCTTTTTGAAGAAGCATAAAGCACACCTAGGCATGCTTTTTTATTTTGTTGCTAAAAATGATATGGATCATCAAAATTAATTGCTAAGTCTTGAAAGAAATGACATGGACCAGTGATTTACTACACAACCACTATCCTTAGGGTGTAGTACTACACAGATTTTTTTTTTTTTTTTTTTAATTTTTCATAAGAAACAAACAAGGTTAATTAACAAATCATGTGCTCTTTGGCCTTTGACTTTTAGTTTTAGATGTATATTGATTGAACCATATACGTTATAATTTGTTCATAACTATCATGGTTATGTACTTTTATAAAGCACAAGAGAATTATATAAAATATTATGTTTAAACTTTCTATAACTAGATTATTATGATATTGACCATTGATAATTGTTTTCAATTTACTAAATAAAAATTAAAAAAATTAAAATAACTTAGGTAAAATTTGAATTTACAAACATTATATAATTGTACTTACCCAATAGGTAAAATATACAAATTTTGAGTTATTAATATTTTTTTATTATATGTTACTAACATTTCTATTAGAAGTTATGAGATATTATATTAGAAAAGAGTGCGCTTTACTTCAATCTGGCGCGTCCTTGCACTTTGCACCTAGGCTCCAAGAGGCCTATGTGCTTAAGTGCGCTTGGCACTTTTGTTCATGAGATCACCATTTGTTCCATGTGACAAAAAAATTTAGACATGTTCTCTAAACCTCCTTTTTAGTTCCTGTCTGATCAAATGAATATTATTCTTATTTAAATTTTGCAGTAAGTTTTTTGAACCTAGGTCTCTGTATGCTAGTTAGATACAGATTTATTCCTTTTTTTTTTTTTTTTGATAAGTAGATACAGATTTATTCCTTTTTAAGTTTATATAGTAGGTAGGCCCAATAAGAAGAGATCAACTATAGTAAGAGACAGTATCTTTACAGTGGTCCTTTCTCTTTTTCAACCCTTTTCAACCAACTATTATTTATTATATACGCTGTATGTGGATCCAAGGAATTACAATTTTCTTTTTCTCAAACACAAATGGCCCAATTGAATTCTTTGACTATGCTTCCCCATTATAAATTAACTAGGAACTAAATAGTTAATTGATCATTTCACTTCTCTTCATGCCATTTTTATTTGGGACTCAAAGTCTATGGGGTTGGAGAAAATAGAGTAATAAAAAAGTTCCAACAAAGCTTGATTAGGGTTGATGAATAACAGCGCGTAATATACAAGCATACATACCATTGGTGCCTTTGCATTCTTTTCCAACCAAATTATGCAAAAAATATCTAGGAAGGCACAAAAGATTTAGGTGGAGTTTATTTTCATCTTAAATGCAGAATTTTCTGTCAGACAACAGATTTAGACACTTCTCTCAATTTCTTCTCTACTGATACATTTTTCAACAACCATTGGATTACTAGAAGTTGCTTTGAGATGCATCTTAGTTCCCAATACTGTGAGAGGCTGACACAACTTTGAGAATTTGTGATGTTAATTGCCAAGAGCCTTGTAGTTCAACTAGCACCTATTGTTGCTCCTTTTTCTTTTTTATTATGAAATCATTGATATTTTATGGGATCAAATTTAGAAATTGTTTGTAGTTCCATAATATCCAGTAATATGCATGTTGTAAATCCTAGAAATCCACAACTAAGTAGATCTGTTTGATCTGTGATTCAAATTGGGTTCTGATTATTGTTCACGAGATGAATTTTGGATATAATTTATGTATATGTATATTTGACCATATTTTAGTTACTAAGGAAAATATTAAGTGTGCATTACACCTTTTCCAATCTGTTGGCTCCTGTATCCCTTTTAATACCTTTGGAGGTGATTATAGTCCCACATTCATATTGAGAAAATTTTTGAATGCTTCTTGGTTGCTATTGGCCCAATAGGTCATTAGCATGAACATACTTAAAGTTCATTGGAATCGATTTGTTAGCAGTCATATATACTGTGTAATTAAGCGTGAACTCTTTTAGGTGAAAATTGATCAACTATTGTCCTTAATGATTCTAAAGGCGGCAATACTAAAAGAAATTATTATTTACATAAATTATTACCTCACTCATAAAATGTTAATGTAAATAACATTTCTTTAATTAGGCGCCATGTGCAAATCACTTACTCTAATACTAGTTATAATGGACATTTGTTGATCTTTGAAACCAGTCAGATATTAGTAGCATTTCGTGTGTATATTTCCTGTGAGCATTAAGCTCTGCATTTACAACTCATTAACATTGACACACCCACATACAAGCCCCAGAAATGAGTCAAGTACTACACGCATGTTACTCCCTTAAGATCCTAACAGTTGGTTAATATTATATTTTTTATATTCAGGTGTTGGATGCATCCTGGTACATGCCAGATGAGCAGAGGAATCCAATTCAAGAGTATCAGGTAATTACTATGATTATGTTGAAATCTCATTCTCGATTTTCTTTCATAAATTTTCTTTTTCCTAAATTTAGAACGGTTTGGGTATATGGTATCCTTGAGATATCTCTGCAAGTGTGTTTTGTAAGATTTTCAGCTCTGATCCATTTTCATCCATTATTCCCTCCAACAGGTTGCTCACATCCCTGGTGCCTTGTTTTTTGATGTAGATGGAATATCTGACCGAACTTCAAACGTGAGATAGTTTCTTCATTTGCTATATGTAAATAATGGTTTCTTCATTTGCTATATTAATATTTACATACGTGTGTGTACATATATATATATATATATATGCATTTACCCATATATATACACAAGTACATATGTACATACATGTATACACACACACATACATTTGGGTTAGGATCATGCACCACCTTTTTTTATATGTATTTTATGCTTTTTTTTTTTTTTGCCCTCTATTTATAATATAGAATTGATGACTTGTTTCAGTTGCCGCACATGTTGCCGTCAGAGGATGCTTTTGCTGCTGCTGCTTCTGCTCTTGGAATAGATAACAAAGATGGGTTGGTTGTTTATGATGGGAAGGGGATTTTTAGTGCAGCTCGTGTCTGGTGGTGAGTTGTGTTGATAATAAATGTTCTTATTCACTAGAATTCATGTTTGAAGCATAAACTAATATAGTTCATTCCTTATTCAAATTATAAGGATGTTTCGAGTATTTGGGCATGACAGAGTTTGGGTATTAGATGGAGGCCTGCCAAGATGGCGTGCATCTGGATATGATGTTGAATCTAGTGCTTCTGGCGATGCTATTTTGAAAGCTAGTGCTGCCAGTGAGGCGATTGAGAAAGTATATCAGGGACAGGCAGTAAGTTCATTATTCATTCAGCTAGTTTTTAATTTTCCTCTTTCTGGTTCCTTTTTGTGGGATAGAAAATTAAATATTGAAATCTGCAGTATTTTAGGTTTTTTATTCACCATGCTCAATGCATTGGTTTGCTTTGTAAATCATATATTCTTATAATAAAATATTTTAACCTAAATATTTAAGAAAAAAATTCTCTATATGCCATAGGTTTTCATATTGACATTGAGTTCTCGGGAGCTACTTTATACATCTATCAGCTTCTCAAGTTCATGCTTTTGACAATTGAGCTAAACTTGTCTTTAAGATAACATCATCTTCAATTGAGATTTGCTTTTGGAGAAGACTTTTATTATTTGATTACCTGAACTGGGGAAAATATAAAGGTTAGGATTTCAAAGTCAAATGTTGGAGGAAATTAGGGGCTAAAGTATGGTACTATTGCATTGTCACTTTGCTAAAATGGTAGGCCTGTTATGCCATTTTGTTTTCAATTGGTCACTCTAAAGGGAGCTGAAGATCTCTTTCTTTTGCATACATTTATAGCACGGATCAAAGGAGAAAAAAGAAATGATATAATGTTTGTGCTATTCTGTTTCATAACTTAATGCAGTTAATATATTTTAGTAAGAAATATATTGGAAATTTGATATAGAGTTTGATATATTCGTCTAAGGTTCAGACCTTGAACGATGTTGTTTTTCTATGCCTTTTTCTGGCTTTGACACACACCAAACTATGTGCCCAGTAATTTGATTATTCTCTCCCCACCTCCCCCCCAGTATTGCTGTTTGAATTTTACTTTTGAAAACTTATGATTTGTTCCAATCCCATGCACTATTCTTCTGCAGGTTGGGCCAGTCACATTTCAGACCAAATTTCAGCCACATCTTGTCTGGACCCTTGATCAGGTTGGGTTGCTCTCATCTTAATCCTTTTTTTGATAAATACGCTTATCTTAATCCATGCTTATAGTAATAAAATTAATATCTATGCCTCATTTTTCAGTTCTGAAAGTGGTAACCAGACTATCATTAAATTTTCCAAGTGGACATATTATGATAAATAATGCAATGTATATCTGTGGTTTAGTACTGATGATACATGAGCATGGACCTGTAATGTGCTTGCTAGTGAATTTTTTGTATGTGATGTACAAATTAATGCGTTCTAGTGGGTCAGTTGCTTCTGGTAGTAAAAATTCCTTTAAGCCTGACTAGAATATACAATATATACTTAGTATTTATCAATAATAATAAAAAGAATATACAATATATACTTACTAAAATAATGAGAATATTAAATAGAAAAATTATTTCTGACTGACATTATACGTGTTTTATTCGAGTAAATAGAGGTTTTACGAGCATACAAGTTAGTTACTTTTTTTCTAGTGCAAGTATGGGCAAAAGTTTCCCATGTAACTTAGGCTATGATTTGAGTATTCTAATTATATATATCTTTTCTGTGTATTTTCCAGGTTAAAAAGAACATTGAGGACAGGACTCATCAACAAATAGATGCCCGATCAAAGGCCAGGTATCCAATGTTTTTGTTTTTCTGTATTTCTGCTGAATATATGAATGTGATATCTTCACCTAGATATGGTAATATAGTTGAAAATTTACAGAATATTGCCAGTGATTCTTGTACTGTTGGTTTGAAAACCTTGTGTTTAGTTTTCAGCGTTTAGTTATTGTTGCTATCTTGATTAAGCACAAGTAGTATCCACTGAAAGGTGTTCTTATAGGCAAAGGGTTTGAAAAACTTGTGTTTAGTTTTCAGCATTCTTGCATCACCTTTGGTTTTATGCTAGGGCGATTTATCACAGAAGCTATTTTCTTGCTTAGATGCCTAATGGAAAATATAGAGAGGCAGGTAGAGTTAATGTGAATGTAAGTTCAGCAAAAGTAGAAGTAGAGATGAAAGGGTTGTAAGATTTGATGGTCAAGAGATACCAGAGAGTGAGAGCTTTCGATATATTGGATCAATAATTCGTAGAGAAGCATATTAGGAGCATTGTGTGATCGTATAATTCCTATTAACTTAATTTTTTTTAAGACTGCTATAAATTCTATTTTTCTCTATGACATGAATGCTAGGCTATGAATAAGTAAGATATTCATAAAATGAGTGTAGATAAAATGAGAAGGTTAGGATGGATAAATCAAAATACATAGAAAGATAGGGTTCAAAATGAGGAATGTTAAAGGTTGTCCCTTGTTGATGAAAGATGAGAGAGTTGTTTGAGATTGTTTGGTTGTGTTTAGAGGAGAGAGGGGAGCAATTAATGCACCTAAAATAGTGAATTGATTTAAGTTGAGGGAATGAAAAAATTTGAGGAACACAAGACTTCAATTAAGGAAGTAATAGAAAGTATGACTTTGAATAAAATAAAATAAAATATTTGTGTCCTTGATTGTATCGATCCCCAGTTGTATATGTAGGCATGCTTGGCTGTCTCTCTTTTTTAATGTTTGAATAAATTTTTTTATTTCTTATCAAAAAATGACTTTGAATAAAATTGTATAGCAAACAAGAATACGTGTGGCGGATCCCAACGAATTTGTCGAGGATCTAATCAATACCCGAACCCAAAAAACTTGGGACTAGTCTGTTGAGGAACCATAGCCCACCCTTAAAATTTTTTTGTTGTTGCTCAAATGTGCTCAGTTCAATTTGTTCATTGTTTCCTTTCTTTTTTCTTACAAATTACCCATCCTTGTCCTCATTTTTTCTTTTAGTAATTTCATATTTGTTACCACTAAATTGACAATAAGCTTGATAACAAATTGATTGGAAGATCTTGCTCTGCTAAACTTATCAAGTTCTATACCTATCCAAAAAAAAAAAAAAAAAATTTAAGTTCTATGTAAAACAGAATAGACAAAGTCATACTCACTCCACAAAGCTCCCACTTTTTTGCGGGGTCTTGGAGAGGTGATTGATAGGCAGTCCTGCTCACATTTTTTTCTTAGAGAGGCTGATACCCAAGCTTGAACCCATTACCTATAGCTTTTGGTGGAAGGCATCACTCCATGGCCTGATCTCTATGCAAATAGAATATAACAAATAAAATTGTGTAGAGAGGTCCAACATGCCTTAAATCGGTATAGCATATAGTTGGGAGTGTCAACTAACAAAAATATATGTGAACATTTTGTTCTCCCAACATGCAGTAATTACATCACCAATAGTTCCAGTTTATGGTCTGTGCAATCCAGACCTTGGATGTTTCTCATAACAGTTCTGCTTAATGAAGTTGGTTGTTGGGCCCGGTTTAATGACCACAGAAATGACCAGGTGAATTGTTGCATGATTTTAGATTAGGAAGTTTACAAACATGATAGAATGTAAGCTTGCCTGCATCGGTTTAATTTTCCTTGACATAGCTTGGTTGATTCTAATTGCTAAACCCAAGGAACATCTGGAATTCTGTATATGATTGGATATGTCCAACTCACAAGCCCAGGATTTTTGTAGTCTATATTGTTTTTCCTTAATGCTCCGTTTGGGAGTTTATAAGGGAATGGAATGAAATGATTATAAGGGAATGAAAAGGAATGGAATGGAATGGAATGAAATGTATTTAAGTAAGGGAAAAAAATGGAAAGGAATGGAATGGAATTAAGCAACCCAGATTGGATGTTTTAAAATAAATGAATGGAAAGGAATGAAAATGAATGGAATGTAAGTAATCTTGTTTAGGAGCAACATGGAGGGAATGGAATGGAATTATTTTATGACAATATTACTATTAGACCCCTATTTTAAGATAAAGGGTTGAATATATAGGGGTATTTTGGAAATTTTAGTAAAAAAATAATTAAATCTAATTCCATTTCCTTCCATTTCTCCCAATTTCGGGGAAATGAAAATTTGAGATTTTAAGGAAATAGAGAGAAATGAGTGTTACCTCCTACCTATTTCATTCCCTCTCACTTAAACTCCCAAACAAGGGAATGAGCTTTCCATTCTCTCCATTAAAACTCCCAAACAAGGAAAAGGAAGAATATTATAAAATTATTCTTTTCATTTATTTCCATTCCCTCCTCCCAAATGAGGCCTAAGTGAATGTAGAGGGATGAGAAAGAATGGTCCAGGTCAAAAGGTCGCTCTTATTTATTAATTTTGATTGTTTTCCAGAGTGCCTGTTTTAGTGCAAAATTCTTGGAGTTGATGGAGATTGAATACTTTTTCAGGTTCGATGGAACTGCAGCGGAGCCTCGAAAGGGTATTAAAAGTGGTCATGTACCTGGCAGCAAGTGCATTCCTTTTCCCCAGGTGAATGATCAAATGTTATATGGTTTCTGTTGTGTTTTGATGACCTAATAGCTTTTCCATCTGTTATATTGAATCCACTTTTTTCCCAGGTTGGATTTTAATGTCAAATTTAATTTCTAAATGCTAAGCATCATTTTAGATGCTCTTAGATTCATGGTTTTTGTGTAGTAATTTCTGTCTGCAAATTTTGCCTGCCTTAAATGACTAAATTAATTTCTCCAACTCTTAGTAGAAACAGTGGATTGGATTTAGCAATTGTGTATATATAGGATTTAGCAATGTACAAAGTGATTGCATTCCTGGAGTTCTGTATAAGCTAGACCTGGAGAAAGCTTATAAACATATTTATAATAAAGCCTCTGTATTTGTTTCTAGTACATTCTATTCATCATCATAACCATGACGTACTTTTTTTAATGAAGATATCTATTACCTATCAAAAAAAAATATATATAATAAAGCCTTTATATAAAAACTATTGCTAAATCCTTTCCAAGATGGACTAGGGCTCCTAAATAACTTTTTTCTAGAAAGACTAGGAGTCTTAGACTACTAATAACAAAGAAAAAGTACTTAAGAATTTCTAAACCATATAGAAAAAGAACTTAAAACATAAAATGAGAACAAGCCCTTTACAGCCCCTTCCAGAAAATTTTGAAATTACCAGATTTCCCTGATTTTAGTAAAACTTAATTAAAACTGAATCAACAACTTGTAAAATGACTCAATAATAACTAAATTAGCCTACGAAGGTTGCCAAGAAGACCCCACATCAAAATTAGACCACAATTCTTGAATCATTTGGTATCTGAACTTGGTTTTCCTTGAACTCTTTATTATCTGCATTAAAAAAATAAATAAAAAATCTTGAAAGTGCCCAATTATGGTGATGTGATCAGCAAAACAAAAAAGCGGGGGGGGGGGGGGGGGGGGGGGTGGAATAAAAGTGCTTAAAAGCTATTTAACTTCTGAAGAAGAGTCTAGTTTATGGTATAGTTGCGATTTGGGTTTTTTTGGCGATAAAAGTAGTGATTTGGTTATCTTTAATATGTAAGGACAGGAGAGTCTAAAGCTGGTTCTTGCATGATTTCATTTCAGGGATCTTTCAAATTTCAAGAGTTCGACATGACAAGTTTTTTGATTTATGACTGAGAGTCATCTTAGTTGTTTCTACAGTGTTGTGGAAGCAGTGGATGAGTAAACAAAATTTGATTTATGACTGAGAGTCATCTTAGTTGTTTCTATAGTGTTGTGGAAGTAGTGGATGAGGATACAAAAAATCCTTTGAAAGCTATGCCTCATAAACAATTTATTTATCAATGTGTGGTGTGTCTTTGCAGGTGTTGGATGCTTCACAGTCACTTTTGCCTGCAGATGAACTAAAGAAACGATTTGAAGAAGAAGGTAAGGAGCACCCCCCCCCCCCCCCCCCCCCCCCCCCTTTTCCCCGATTCTCTCTTAATATCAGTCATATTCTTGTGAAACATTCTATTCCTTAAGCATTGGGTTTGTTAATATCTTGTTGAACTAGGCAGTTGAGAACTAATTGTTATTTATATATTAATACTATGTGGATCTGATCTGAAAATTTTTGGATCAATACAAATACAAATAAATTGTCAGCATTAGTCATGTGACACAGTTTTAACCCATAGTTTTTAAAGTCAAGTCATATAGGAGTTTAGGGTTAAAATAGTTTGTGTTTATTTTGCAAGTTATGGTTAGTTTTGTGGTGAGGGTCAGATCTGTAATTTTCAGAAACTCCTACAAATTAAGGCTATTTTGAAAACATAGTCAATTCTTGAACTTTCTGGAAGTTTTCATTGTATATTCTCAGTGTCCAAATTAGTCTTTGATAATTCAATAGTTACAACAGAGGAAAGAGAATTTGAACACTGGATATCTCTGTCGGAAACATTAGGAGGTGCCAACCAGTAGAGCTACAAGACTCTAGGCAGTCTCCAAATTAGTCTTTTTAACTTTATTAGTTAACAGTGAACTAATATGTAAATAGTGAACTAGCCTTCCTACTTATTTCCTATCTCTTTTCACCATTCCTACACGTGGCAAACAAAATTGAGCCAACTAGAGGGGAAGATCACCACACCACCTGTCTGTCCAGAATTTCACTCTATCCCCCACCCCAACTTTAAAGTGGACATTTTTGCGAAACACTTCCCATCCCATCCGAATACTTCTCCATAGACCACACCCATGAACACCCCTTCCCAACTTAGAGGTCCATCCCCCCCATTCTTCCCCAAATTTCAAAGCTACCACCCTCCTCCACAGACTATTCTCCTCAATCCCAAAACGCCAAAGCCACTTTCCAAGTAAGGCTTTATTGAAGGTGGTTAACTTCCTAATACCCAAACTGCCATTAGCCATAGGCATACATACCTTATCCCAACCCAACAAATGTGTCTTAGAGTCACCTCACAAGAAGTCCCTTTTCCTATCTTGTTTTCTTTTGCGGCAAACAAAGAAGCTTCCGTTGAATCATCTTTGTTGTGCCAAGGAGCGGGGGATAGAAGAACTTGGGATGTTCGGTTCCTTCGTGGTTTTAATGATTGAGAGGCAAATGTGGTAGTTGATTTCTTCCGGTTCTTGGCTTCCAATTTACCTCCTGTGATTGATGGTGATCGTATGAGATGAAAGTTGACAAAGAAAGGAGATTTTACTATCCACTCATATTACCACAAGTTACATGGTTCCTTTTCATTGTTTTTTCATGAAAATGTATTTGAAAGGTTAAGGCACCCCGGTGTGTCTCTTTCTTTGTTTGGACAGTGGCATGGGATAGGATTCTCACTGGAGATAATCTGAGGCTTAAGGGCTTTGACTTTGTTGATTGATGTACTATGTATTGTTGTTGTGGGGAGAAAGTGGATCACTTGTTGTTACATTGTGGAAAGGTTTATTGGCTGTCGTGCTTTGTCTATAGATCCTTTGGGATTTCTTGTGTTCCCTCGGGTATGGTGTCAGATCTACTTTTTGGCTGGTGGAATTGGTTGAGGAAGCGTTCATCTCACATTTGGAATTTAGTTCCATTGTGCTTGATGTGGTGTATTTGGAGGGAACGCAATCGGTGGACATTTGAGGATTTGGACAGATCCGATGACCAATTACTCGCTCTCTTTTCTGGTTCACTTTTTGATTGGGCTAGGGCGTGGAGAATCAGTTCTAATGACTCTCTTCCTTTATTCCTTAGCTCTCTTCTTCTTTGTTCCTAGTGTTTTTTTCTTTTTCTTTTATCTTTTTGTTTGTACTTTTCTTTCTTTTCTTGTACCTTTGTTATGCTAGTGTTTCTTTGCACTTAGCAGTTTTTTGAATATACATGATTCTTACCTATCAAAAAATATATATATATATATATGTAAACAGTTCTCTCTAAATCTATCCTATGTCAAGTTAACAATTAAATGAAAAAGAAAATGTTTATCATGCAAAAATTTTTAATTAAAAAAGTTTGTACCTTTTGGCAAGATAACATAGAAGAAAGAAAAAGTAAGTTTATTAATGGCAGCCTTGGCAATGACTCCCTATCCCTCCCTCCTTCCCTTTTCTCTCTCTCTCTCTCTCTCTCTCTCTCTCTATGACACACACACACACACATTTCTACCATCACTTGGATTCCAATAAGGGATAAAAATAACTGATGAAAATGACTAATGTTATGATGTCAAGCAAGAAGTGTAAAAGAGAGAAGATGCTGTCATGAAGCAAGCTATGAAGCACGGGTGCGTTTTGAGACTCGGGTGCGGGCGCGGGTACGGGTGCGGGACTTGGCAATAGTAGATAATAACTAAAATATGATATTCATAAATTAAATACAACCCACAAAATTGAAACTAAAACATTCCACAAGATTGAAAGCTAATTTCAGCTAATTTATCAATTTCAAGTCTAAATATCTATCCAATAATTATAATAATACTATTAAAACAATTTTACTATTAAAATATTCTTTAAAAAAATTACTATTAAAATGCAATATAAAGGCTCAAGTTAGATATTAAAATAATTTTATTATTCATATATTTACGTGTGGGCCATAGAAATAAAGCTTTTGTCAAATCTCTTTATCAATTCCAACAACCAGTCACGTGTTAGGTTCACAAAACAAAAAGAAAACATAAAACAAGGCATGGAAAATTTAAAATAGAATTGAAAAGTACGAGTAGACAAAAAGAAGAAAAGAGAAGAAGAAGAAGAAGAAGAAGCAGCAGCAGCTGCCTCTGCCATGGACGAAGAAAGGAGAAGAAGAAGAAGAAGCAGCAGCAGCCGCCTCTGCCATGGCCTGGGTTCATTCTAGCAACCGTCGACGTGTTGGAAAATTGCTCTGTAAGGGGATGAGTTCGCCGGTTTCGCCCGATATGGCCCGATTCAGCGCGAATCGGCCTGAGTCTGAGCGGCGTCGGCGCGAGTCAGCTAAAAAAAAAAAAAACACGTGGCAGGATGCGGCCCGACGCACGGTCAGCGGTGTCCCTCGCGCGTCGCCGCATCGCGCCACGTCCGTGCTTCCCAGGAAGCAAGTATAAAATCGTTTCCTAATGGCTTTTTCATTTGTTCATACGGGACTTTGCTTCAATTGGACATTACACATGGACCCCATAAGAGATATATCTTGAATGATAAAATTGCACTGTAGCAGTTTGATTGATGTTCCATGACTGCATCATAAGTGAGGCTATAATAAATTACCAACAATAGATATGCAGATATAAATTATAGCAGAGGTTTAAAAAAGGTCAATGTAGGAGGTTGTGTGTTGTTTTATTGAAACATAAATAGGAAAGTCAAGTCATGCTTGGTCATTGCTATCTTATTGTTTTAGGCCAGAGAGTTCAAAGGTCTGCATTCCATGTATTTGTTTCCATGATAGCATGTGGGTAATTTTGCTATGAGCAAAACTTAGGTACAGTTCCTTTGTTGTAGTATGTTAGGTTTTACCCTTTTGCCATTGCTATCTTATACTGAACTTGATCTTGTTACTTTACAATCTTAATCCCAAATTCTTCTGCAGGCATATCTTTGGAAAAGCCTGTTGTAACTTCGTGTGGCACTGGTGTAACTGCATGTGTCCTTGCATTGGTACCTCTCTCTCTCTCTCTCTCTCTCTCTCTCTCTCTCTCTCATTTTGTATTGTCTTGATATTTAGATGGGTGGGTAGTTGGAAGGGAAATGGAGGGATTGGCATATTTCTTGTTTGGTTGGACAGAAATAGAGAAGAGGAAAAGGGGAAGAGGTCCCTTTTTGGGCACTGGGATAGATAATATCTAATTATCATCTTGTTTTACATTCTAATAGTAGAAAACAGTTCAAAATGAATCATTATACTTCAGAATGAATCATTACATTCCACAAAGATGATCACATGCCTATAAAGCTAGTTTTCTGCTGGGAAATGATAATATTGGCAGTAGAACAACTTTGAAAGAAAGTTTTGGGAGGATGTATTGTGTGGGGATTGCTCTCTTAAAGAAGTATTTCCTGAGTTGTATAGGATTAGTCGGGCAAGGGAGTCTTTGATGTTGGAGGTCATGTGTTTCTTTGGTGGGAGGATTTATTGGGACATCCAGTGCTATCGTCCAGTGCAGGATTGGGAGGTGGAAGTGTTGGCTGTGTTTTTGGATATGCTTTATTCCACGGATGTGCGGGGCTATGGTGCTAACAAGGTTTGTTGGAAGCTAGCAATGAGAAAAAGGTTTCGGGGTTCAAGGTTTTTATCACTCTCCATCTCCTTCTTTTGTCATCTCATTTCCTTGGAAAAGGTGTGGCAATCAAAGGTTCCTCCTAGAGTAGCGTTCTTTCCTTGGACTGCTGCTTTAGGTAAGATTTTAACTACAGATAATTTTCAGAATAGGCATATTGTAGTGCTTGATTGGTGCAAAAGATGTGGGGAATCAGCGGAGCATCTTCCTCTTAATTGTTGGATAGCATATGCATTGTGGTCTATGGTATTCTGTCTGTATGTTATTCATTGGGTTATGCTGTATAAATTTATTGAGTTGTTAGATTTTTGGCAGGGAAAGTTTGAAAGACAGAAATATAGATTTCTGGAGGTTTGTCCCACATTGTTTGTTTTGGCGTTTTTGGCGGGAACAGAATGGTAGATGCTTTGAGGACTTTGAACGGTCGATACTTGATTAAAGTCATTTTTCTTCCACTCTCCTTGAATGGAGTTTAGTTTTGCCTTCATATTCTTCCTTGTCTCTCCTTGTTCTAGTTGGTCTTTGTAATCTGGGTTCTTAATTTTTTGCCACTGCAGTACATCCTGTGTGCTTGGGTTAGCTAATTTTTAATAAAAAGTTCTGAAGATGCTTATATATAAAAAAAAGAACAATCTTGAAAGAAAGGTCTCATGCTTCTGTTTTTTCAGGGTCTCCACCGACTTGGGAAGCCCGATGTTGTAGTCTATGATGGATCTTGGACTGAATGGGGAGCACATCCTGACACACCTGTTGAGACTTCATAAATGTTCATGCATGATTATTTGAAGCGTTCCGGCAACATGTGCAGCATGAGGTTTGTCAGTCAGTTGTGACGAAAGAGGTTGTATCTAAAACGGTTAAATATCACCAAGCCTTATAACTCTAATAAATATTGAATTACAGTTTGTGTTTGTTATTAAACTCTCATTACGCAAACAAAGCAGGTGGAAGAGCATCAGGGATACGGGGTAGTGGGTTGGGATCTAAGGTTTCACATTTTGTTGATGATGAAAAATAAATAATTAGCAGCATGATTCTTCTCTAAGTTCTCTTTAACTTATCTAGTTGCTATTGTAAAGATGAATTCGCACGTGCCATATAAACAGCTCCCCCTTACTGCCCTTGGTAGTGAGACATTGCCATGATATGACATGGCAGCATTGACTACATGTGATTTGTCTCCCTCACACATGATATTATCCTCTTAGTGTTCGATGGATTTTGATGAAAGTCAATTATATGTTTCACTAGAGTTGATAAATTGATTTCCTTTAATGAGCTTCTGCCAAATTGCTTTGTATATGTAATGTTGACAAGGTATACATAATGTTTTGAAAGTCACATTCTCTCTCTTATTACTTTCTGAGAAAAGGTGGTGAAGTTATAGACTTATAGGAATTTAATTTTTGAGCTCGATTTTGTATCTAAGATTTAAGATATTATGTTTGGGAAGACCGTATGAAAGAAGATTGAAATGGAGGAATTACTATGGTTTTCAGTTATTCCTCTTTGGAGATGATTGTCAAAGAAAAGATGCTTTGGGAGGAAGGAATGGGGTGGAATGAATATAAAGGTATTGTCGAGAAATATTCCATTCCATTCCCTCATAACTGAGAAGAACGTTCATTACATTCATGAAATGGAGGTGAAATCTCAATTCCTCAATTCTATCCTTATCCTGAGAAAAGAAAAATGTAAAAGGAAAAATAGTATTATTATTATTATTATTATTATCTTATTCTAAAAAAAAAAAAAGCCTTTATTATTATTTTAAATTCCATCCATTCCTTTATAAACTTGCAAACAGAATAGAGAAAATACAACATATTTATTTCCATTTCATTCCATTATTTTATCCTGTGCTCATTGCAATACTGTATAAAGTCCCAAATATAATATGTTGAAGGAAAGGAAGTGAGGCTTCTTGTTATATATACCACTGCATTTTCCAGCTTAACAAACGTATATTCTGCACCAATTTTTTGGATGAGAAACTTCCAGGTGGAAAAATATCAGCCATCTGATGAAATGGAAAGTACTTTTCACGAAAATTATTTACAAAAAGCAACACTATACACAACTAAATCACATAAGAGTAACATATTTTTCACTTGCTTGGCCTTCTTGTCAACCCTTTGATTTGGCCAGGCGGTTGTGATCATTAGAAATTGAAGGTTTAGATAGAATGTCATGATGTTCTTTAACACACAATTTGGAAAGCTCCTTTGGGACCAAGCACTTATCCTCCAAATATAGCTTCTCTTGAACTCTTGGAGATGCAAGGATGACTTCCATTTCTGTGGGACTGGCTGCATATGTTTCCTGTACAAAATAATTCTCAGTTCTTTCAAAACTAAGTAATAAATAACTTTGGTGGTAATGACCAAAAAAAAAAAAAAAAACCTAAGCCTTGTCGAATTGTGTTGTATAGTTTTGATATTCACCAATTGTTCTTTAAAATTTGGTACGATTTGAGGTTGATTATAGATTTGAGGTTGATTATAGATTCTCGAAATGAACCTGACCAAGATTTGGATAAAAAGTTTAGCTACACCAACCTTAGAAATTTATGGGCCACTTTTGTGTGCATACTATTTTGGGCCGAAAGTTTGATATTAATAAAAGAAGCAGAGAAAGCATGGGCTGAATTTTGATAGAGAAAAGTGATACAAACATTTAGTTGTAGGTCACAATTAGTAAAATTTATTGTGATTGAATAAGGGGTCTATATTTTATCTCGTATAAAAAATAAAAAATAAAAAAATCAATCTCGCACAACTATATTTGTCATTAACCAGGGAATATGACCAGACCATTAAGCAGCTCTCCTAATACCGTCTGACAATGGCAAAATGAAAATTATGGCCTAACATAGTATGGACAAATATTACTGCATAGATCTCAAAGAGTAACATGAAAAATTAATCTATTACTGCATACATCTCAAAGACTTTCCCCATTTCAAGGTAAAACAAAAACAGAAATGAAAACTCAAGTGATGAGGTGAAGCTATGTTTTTTTGAGTACATACGTTTTAATAGTAGTGGGTTAAACCTCTCAAAAACAGTGGGTTAAGGTTTCATTAAAAAAAATTAAAATAAAAGAATAATTGGCTAATGAAAGCATGTGTATCATTGGATGGTCATTAGCTCTCTGAGTCTCTCCTACTTTCATGCACGTCTCTCAACTTCCTCCTAAAGTCTCTCATGCGTGTATATCGCTTTAACTTCTTACGTTCTTCTTTCCCTTCTAACTGTCTCCTAAACTCTCTCGTGAACCATTCTTATGAGGATTGTTTCTACTTCTTGGCATCTTCTGGATCATACTATTATTAGCCCTTATTGGGTTAATTACATTAAATGCCGAGAGCAATGTCCTTCTAGTTATAGACTTTCTCAATTGTGTAAGTTAGAGCATTTACAGCAAGGTTCTCAAAAAATATAGTTTTTAGCAATTTTATCTTTTTTAACAACTCACTTTATAATACATCAAACATCAAAGGTTTTATTTCTTCAAAAAAAAAAAAAAATTTCAAAAGTTTTATTTTAACAAACAACACATTAAAATAATAAAAACAAACAAATATAATAAACACTACACATGGAGAGAGAGAGAGAGAGAGAGAGAGAGAGAGAAACTAATTTAATAATGAGAGAAGAAAGAGAAAATAATTTAATATTTGTAGTAACTTGCTACAGTGAGCTGCTACTACTAACAGCTCACTGTAACAAGTTGGTAAAATATTTTAAGTTTAGCAACATTGCTGTGGAGTAAATTTTTGTTTGTTTGAAGTTATAAAATAACTAAAAATTATTTTAAGAGCATTGGTGTGGATGCTATTAGGTTTTTAACATTAAATCTGATAAGTAAAAAAGGTAAATATTATATACCAATAATTAAAATAATAAAGGAAAAGGCAAAGGAGAAGAAGCTTTAGTACATATATAGTTGGGAGTTTTAATCCTTTATAGTCATAGACAGCAAACCAAATAGTGCAGCATGTATTGAAACTTTGGCCATGCATTATAATTAAAAGATATATAAAAATCCACTTAAATTCTCAAGTTAAATATACTTTTTTCTTTCTTTTTCTTTTGACGAGCAGTTAAATATACTTTGTAGTCTAAAAATCTATTCCATTTATTTTGGAATATAATTTATAAATGAATAGATTTTGTTATAATCTAATTTAAATAACATATATTGACTAACACTGTTTAAATTATTGATAATATGACAAAAATTAATACATTCATTTTAAAAATAGATGGAAATGATTTTAAAACCGTGGATATCTCAAAAATTAAGACCGTGGATAATATGACAAAAATTAATGCATTCATATCTAGATAGGTCACACAAATTAGCCAATATGAAGTGAACTCAAATTAGACACCAAAAGAATCACTCAGCAGAAGCTAATTAAATGGAAAATGTCAAAGAAATTATTAAATGTACTATAAAAAAAGCTTAAAAATTGACATGTCAATTAAAATAATCAGCCTCATGGTATGATATACTAAATAAATTTTTTTTTTAATTATATTTTTTTGTGTTAAAAAATTAACACATCAATTTATAAATAAAATTGTAATGAAATTTATAATATCTCTAAGATGAAAATTACCTGAAATGAACCCATGAGTTCAAGAATCCCAACTTGTGCCTGTAAGTACTTGACATACTTGGAAGCAGCTTGAAGCATCTCAGCTGTGTTCATTTTAGAGCAACCCGGAATCAACCTCCCTAGCTCTTGAGTCTTCTCAGTGATCTTCCTTCTCCTTTCTCGAGCCGCAATGCTCTGTGCCGACACACTTCTTTCATTCATTTTCTTTGAACTCTCAACATTTTGAGTGCAATCAACCTGTGGAATACCATACTCAGGCAGTTGAGAGAAGAGTTCAGGCAAAACGTCGGCCACCATACAAGGATTTGGAACAAGCCCATCAAAGAAAGTTGGTGTAAAATCCAAGCTAAATTGATTTTCATGGCATCTTTGGCGTTTTGGGAATGAGTAGGGTTCAAAATCTTGTGGGGGTGTTAACATTTCAGAAAGGGAAATGAAAGGTTCACAAGAAGATGATAAGCATGGAAGCAAATGGGTGTAACATTCTTCAGGGTGTAGGAAACTTTCTTGGTCATACAGTGGATGAAGCAATATGTTTTGAAGTTCAAAGTTGTTGGCATAGCTTAGGAGCTCTCCTGCTAGCTCTGCTTGTCTTTGTTGGCAACTAATCTGTGTGCTAAGGGTTTGAAGTGTTCCCAACTCTGTATATGTACTCAAGGCCATGATGGTAAAACCTGCAGAAGAGAAACAATGTATATATTATCATTTAAACTTCGAACAATTGCATAGCAAGCTAATTAACACAAAGTGAACAATTTTAGTGCTTAGTGGGTGCAATTCCTCTCTGTTCAAAATAATTTGTGAAGTGCCAAAAAAATAAAAGTCTTTGTAAGCTTAGCAAGAGAGAACAAAAGTGGTAGCAGAAGAAAATGGTAGCAACAGGGTTGTGTAATATGTAGTATATTAAGAAGAACTTAGATATAAAAGTAAGAAACGAGCATGACCCAGTAGGTATTATAAGTGAAAAAACTGAAACATAGCAAGAGAGAGAGAGAGAGAGAGATACTGTGTAAGGAAGTAGATGCTGTTTGTTGAAGCAGACACAAGAGAAGAACTCAGAAGATCTTAATTTATTTGAAAGTACAAAACTAGATAAACTGAGTAACTGACATTAACTTCACTGCCTCAGTGTGTTAATTATTGTACATTTGTACTATGAGAGAGAGAGAGAGAGAGAGAGAGAGAGAGAGAGAGAAAAGTGGGTAATGGGTTGGGTTGTGGGTGGGTTGAGATAAATCCGGAAGTTGAGGTTTGGAGCAGTTAACTACTTGCGAGGAAAGCTAGGCCTTTGCTAGCTACTTCATCAAAAACCGCCATGTGTTTAGTTTTCACCTTGGTATCCTAGGTGTTTTTTTTTTTTTTTTTTTTTTAATGCTTTTAAATATATTATCTATTTAAATATATACAATTAGGCATTACTGGTATAAATCCCAAATCTAAAACTCTTGGATATAAAAAGAAAATTTAATCCAATGATGAACTTGTCAAAATTCACATTGAATAAAAAAAATATTGAATGGAGTTGTAAAATTCACATTTAACCAAAATTTTAGCCAAACTTTTTGCAATCTAACATGCTTGATCTTACATTGTTTTTACTTATTTGAGTTGATTATTCAGGATTAATTGCTCTTGTTTTTGGCAAGTCCTAATTTTTGAAACTTTTTTTTTTTAATCCCAAACTTACAGGATGGTTTTTATTTATTTTTTATATTAATTTTTATCAAATTTTTAATTTTTTTTTTCATTTGTTTTAACTATTCAATTAGGAGGCATGCCCTAACAAGTAACACCATGGAATTTTTCTAACATCTAAAATTCATACAACAAATGTTTTGGTTAAATTTATGGTTTACGGAAGTTAAGCAAAAATAGTAAAATTAAATAACAAAAAGCTAACTAATGAAATCTATATAGTTAGGAATACAAGAAAATTCATTTATCTTAGACTATAATCTCAATGTTATAGTTAGTGATTTGTCCATTTTATTTCCGTTTGTGTTGAAATTGTCAAAATTGCAAATATCTAGACAAGGGTTTTTTTTTGTTAAAAAAAAAAAATTGTATTATGCCAATTAATTTCTAGCCAAGTTCGTTCAAAATAAATATTGTCCTTAGGTATGGAAGATTCTCTATTTTTATTTGAGCGAGGATGCATTTATGGTGTCCAAACCTGAATTTTCAGTCCACATTATTTGCAAATTATAATAATAATTAACAAAAATAAACCTTACATTATATGTTCCCGAATTCTTAGAGCTCTGAGGATTTTCCCTTCATATGTCCAAATTCTAATTTTTTTGGAATCACATTTTCTTTTTTCTTTTTTTGTTAGAAGGCATCATATTTTATATCAATATCATTAAAATTATAAATCTATTTGTACAAATAATACATTTTTTTTTTGGTGAAAAATGTAAAAATTCTAAATAATTACGGAGTCTAGATAGTTCAATTAGTAAATAACAATATTAAGTTGCAAAAGTGATATTGTTGTAAAGGTATTGATGATTTTTTCAAACTCAAAAATGTAACCATTAACTAGGTCTCACTTTTTATACCAAACAAAGGAAGAGAGAAAACATAGGAGGCAAAAAGGGAGAGGTTTGAGGTCTGCGTTCTTCCACTCTATTCGTCTCTACATTTATCTATCCCATATATATATTCCAAGTACTTTCTTCTTTTTCTCATTTCATTGCCATAATTACTAGGAATTAAACTCTTGAATTCAATCAAACAAACTTCAAAATGGCAACAATTACTGAGACCGATGGAAAACATGTAGAGAAAAATTTATCTAAGGATGTTGAAAACAAAGATGTCAGAGTGGAAAATGTGAAAGTTGTAGAAGAAAATGGAGAACCAAAGAAAGAGGATGTGCAAAAAACCGATGGGGTGGTGACTGAGAATACAAAGAATGTAGCTGAAGAAGTGAAAGAGGTGGTGAAGAAGGAGGAAAATGGAGCCGAAAAAGGTGATGTTTCACCATCTCCTAATGTTGAGAGGAATTCTTCTAAGAAAGAGAGCAACTTCCTCTCTCATTTGAAAGTGCATGAGAAGAAGGCTTTGGTCAAGCTGAGAATGAAGATTGAGGAAGTTATTCGTGGGAAGGCAGGGACTGAGAATACAAAGAAAGATTATGAAAGATTGGAGAAGACAGATGAAGCTGAAAAAAAAGCTATTTCATCACCACCTCCTACAATTGAGAAGAGTTCTTCATTCAGAGAAGAGAGCAACTTCTCTTCTGATTTGAAAGAGAGTGAGAAGAATGCATTGTCTCAGCTGAGAATGAAGGTTGAGGAAGCAATTCATGGGAATACTATATTGAAGGGGAAGAAAGAGAAAATTGAATCACAAGCAAATGCAACATCATTGGAAAAAGAGAGCAAAGATAAAGAGAAACAAGAAGAAGAGAGTGACAATAATGTTAAAGAAGAAAAAGCTGAGAACAATGATGCCAAAGAGAGCAAAGAGTCAAAGCAAGAAACTGAAGAAAAGAAGAAACTCACAGAAGAGGCCGCAAAGGAAAGCACCCATGTGGCTGTTGAGGAAGAAAAGGTTATTGTTGATGAGGATATTGCTCTTTGGGGTGTACCATTATTGCCTAGCAAAGCAGACACTGCCACTGATGTAATACTATTGAAGTTCTTGAGGGCTAGAGAGTTCAAGGTCAATGAGGCATTTGAAATGTTAAGGAATACACTTCAATGGAGGAAGGAAAACAATATCGATTCGATCTTGAATGAGAATTTTGATGCTGATTTTGAATCCCTTGCTTACATTAATGGTGTGGATCGCCAAGGCCACCCAGTGTGCTACAACAATTTTGGGTTGCTTGGAGATCATGAGATGTACAACAAGATACTTGGGACCCAAGAAAAGCGTGAAATTTTTTTGAGGTGGAGGATTCAGCTGATGGAGAAGGGGATTCAAAAGCTTGATTTCAAACCTGGGGGTGTGTGCTCAATGCTCCAAATCATTGATCTTAAGGACTCTCCAGGTCCCTCAAGGAAGGAGTTTAGGCTTGCTGCCAGACAAGTGATTGTGACCCTCCAAGACAACTATCCTGAATTTGCTGCAAAAAATGTAAGGTTTTCTTCACAATCATTAGTTTCATTCATCGTGATTTATGTTTCACAAGTTTCCGAACTAAATGCTTGTGAAGACCTAACAAGATAATTTGCATGCATATATTCTTCATAATTTTGTTTATAATAAATACATAAGAGTGATTGATCTTAAAAATTCTACTGTGTAGATTTTTCAAATTGATATGTCAATTTTTAAACTATTAAAAAAATAATTAAAAATTTATTTATTATGTTATTGATATGAAACCAATTAAATTTATTGTCACTTCAGTTTGTAATATTTATTCTAGTAAAATTATTAATAAGTTTAGCATTGAATATATACACCTATGTATACATGTATGAATATTTCATTCGTCTCTGGCCTGTTTGGATTGCCATACCTATCTATGTCTGAAGATAGACATGCTCAATTCTTTGGATTTTGCTAGAACTTATTTATTCATGTATAACCCCACAAATTTTTCTTTGCCAACTATATGTTATTATATTAAACATACACATTTTCTAAAAGTTTTCCAAGAATTTTCGACTTTTTGTTTGACTTCCAAATTCTAACGAGGCCGTTTAAGTTTATCCTCATATTAGATCTGCTGAGTTGCATCTAGATAGTTTGTAATTCTTTTACAAAGCTGAATTTGCATATCTCAATTTACTCTCAATGCTACTAATGATGAACCACTTATCTTTGTCATAGGTGTTCATCAATGTCCCTTTCTGGTATTACGCCTTTAGTGCTCTCCTCTCACCCTTCTTAACCCAAAGAACCAAGAGCAAGTTTGTCTTCGTTCGCCCGGCTAGAGTTTCTGAAACCTTATTGAAGTAAGAACCCTACAAGGTCTCTAATATCTAAGCTAACTTAGAGATGGGTCTATTTAGAAATATTGGAATTAACTAAATGCTTCATTGCAGGTACATTGCTGCTGAGGAAGTTTTTGTCCATAATGGTGGGCTTAAGCAGGAAAATGAATCTGAGTTCTCAGCTGAAGATCCTGTTAGGGAAGTTTTCGTCAAGGCAGGATCAAAAGAAAATATTGAGATCCCAGTATTAGAGGTACACACTGAGACATTTCTCTTTTCTATTTCGAAACCATGAAATATGAATGCCTGAACCGAGTATATTACTAGGTGGAGTCTTGTTTATTACATACACCTTAATGCACACACTTTTACAAACGACTGAAAAAGAAATTGAAATTCTGACTTGAAATCATGATTGTGCAACAATATTTATCCTACTCTATATCCATTAGATGTACCCAGAGTCTCAACTCTACAACATACTTTTGCTCAAGTTAGACAAAGCATTAGAAACAACTTTGTTAGTTTTTTCGTAAGATCAATTCTATGACTTAGCAAGTAATTGTCCAACTTTGATAAAGGTTATTGTTTGGTGGTATTAACAGGCTGGAACTACTTTAATCTGGGACGTGATTATCTTGGGCTGGGAAGTGAATTACAGGGAGGAATTTTTACCAAGCGATGAGGGATCATATGGCCTTATCATTCAAAGAGACAGGAAGCTGGGTGTACAAGAGGGTTCGATTCGCAACTCTTTTAAGAACAACGAACCAGGAAAAGTTGTGATCATTGTTGAGAATTCGTCACTCAAGAAAAAACGTGTTTTCTACCGATACAAGACCAAGAATAGCTCCTCTTGAACTAACCATTCTCGATGAAGTTAAAGTGAAAATACTATGTACTTTATTATCATCACTATTATTATTATTATTTTGCTTCGTTTAGTATATTTCTCAAAGATGAGATAAGAATATTTGGTATTATGTTTGAGGCTTGATATTGCGACTCTTGTATACTATTTTACATGTATAAAATATATATATGATGTGATGAAAAAGGGAGGCTCTTTCTCTAGATTTTACCATCTTAGATCACTAGTATACCTCTGTGACAGATCTAATAGTTGAAAATTTATTTTTGAGTCCTCAGTGTCAACTATGACCAGGGTGTAATATGTGTGTATTAGCTACTACATGTTTTTTTAATAATAATAAAAAAAGTCTTGTAAATAAGCATTTTGATTTATATATATATATATATATATATATGTAAGGCTTCTAACCTATTTAAGAGACTGGTATATTGAACATGTGACTTGTGACAGAAAATATTGTTCAAAGAAGTAGAACGATGGTAAAAATCACTAATAAAGGAGAGGAATTCTCGTAAGATAGGACACTACAAAAATGAATTCCATGACCATAGCTATAATGTATTAAAATATTAAGAAGTAAATTAAGATGAGAGAGGGAAAAAATATATATATATATACAAATATATAAACCCTTATTCTGATTGGGTTTTAAAAGCTTACATCTATAATCTATAATGGGAAGTTGAATTGACTACATCTCTACTAATTTGGCTATTATATAAGACCTATTATGGTAACTACCCTCATCACATGTGCTTTGTGCATGCGATTAGGCCTTTTTTTTTTTTTTTTCTTTGTCATAGTTTTTTATTCATTCCAATTTAAGGTTTACACGTTTTCTCATTAATATTACGTATTTAGAATTTATAAGTCAATAAAGCAATTTGAAAATCAACAAGAGAGTGACCCTATTTTTTACGCAATATTTTAGTGGGAGTTAAAGTTTTATTTTTACCGGATTTTCCTTTAGTTTTATCTTCATTTAAACATAGAGGTGTACGAGCATTTTTAAATCATAAAACTAAAGATTCCAAGAAAGGGAAGCCCTTTAAATAGTAATATAGATAAACCAACAATTATGTTTAGATTTTCCAAATACCATTCGAACAAGACAAATTTAGGCTTTGTGTAGTTGGGAATGGAAAAGTTGGAGGATAGCATTCTAGTAAGTTTGAGGAGAAAACACTGAGCTCCACCAGTTTTCCTTAAAATATGGTTGTCAACCTAAAAATACAGAATTTACAATCTCCTCATTTGGCAATTCATAATAAAACCACAATATATTAAATCATAATAAAAACCGTATCAATGGTTGACTACCCGAAGAAGTTTACTAGTTCAATCATCATTTGTTGAATTGTAGGTTTATTAATTAATTAATTAATTAATATATATTATAATTATAAAAAGAAATTAAAAAAAATACTCCATTTAGGTAAATTAATAAATTATAAAAATAACAAATTACATCACATGACATAAAGTTAGAGAATAAAAAATAAAAAATAAACACATCATTCACATAAATCATCCAATAATCAAGTTATATAGTTCAAAAGTCTTGAAATAACACATCTCATAGAAAATCAAAATAAAGTTTTAGCTTAATCATTAAACCCTAGAGATTACACATTTGTGAGATGTTGGACTCTTTTAGCTTAATCATCTAACTTTTTAGTCTGATAAATTTTGACCTTTTTAGCGTAGAAGTTCTTCTATCTTTGTCTCTCTTAACTTTTCTTTTTCTTTATTTTCTTTTTTAAAATTTTAAGTTCATCACTTTATCACTTGCATATATAATTTTATCATTATCTCTCTCTCTTTAGGTCTCAAACCCACATCACTATCTCTTATTGTCTTTAATCTCAACTCTCATCTCATGGCAGTTATTGACTTTTACTTTATCTCTTTAGTATTTTAGTCCTTAATGTTTATCACTTTATGTCTTTATCAGATTATCTTTTTAATCTTCAATAGTTTAGTAAATACACGGTATTTTTTTTTGGTTTATCCGAGGGTTAAAAGATTAACCCGTGCAATCTATCGGTTTACTAGGTTTGATAATGGGTTATTGCATATTCGGTATTTTACACCGAACCATTCTGAATAATGCTTTGGTTCACATTTTAACCGATAGTTTGGTACGGTTTTTATAATTATGCATTAACGACTTAAATACACCAGGAAAGAAAATATACATTTTTAAAATCAACCCAACCCAACACCCCAAAATATTATTTTCTCCTCTCTATATCTCCCTACTAAAATGTAAAATCCACGCAACCAAATCAACCCTTAAGCTTTGTCACTTGTTAAGTCCAAGAATATATATATATATATATATATATATATATATATAAGAAATGATATGTCTACAACATTTTCACAATATTTTTACAATAAATTTTAAGTGACAGCTTGTTACTAGTTGTTATTGTTGGGGCAAAAAAATAATTTTAGTGTTCGTTTCAAATTTGAACCAAGAGAAATGCTATGTCTACAACATTTCTACAACATTTCTACAACATTTCCTAAGTGGCAGGTTGTTATTGGTTGTTATTGTTGGGGCAAAAAAGTAATCTTAGTGTTAGTTTCAAATTTGAACTAATAACAACTAACCACCTGTGATTTGTTGTAAAAATATTGTAAAATTGTTGTAGACGTAGCATCTCTCTTGAACCAATAACAACTAATCATCTATAATTTGTTGTGAAAATGTTGTGGAAATAACACTTATATATATATAGACGCTTTATGATTCCGAATATATAATTAACATTACAGTTCTGGACCATAGGATCGCGTGGCCTAATGGATAAGGCGCTCGCCTCCGGAGCGGGAGATTGTGGGTTCGAGTCCCATCGCGATCGAATTTTTCGTTATCCACTTTTCGTCTTTTGTTCAGTGTCAATTACGGACTCCTCCTTTTCTATCTAGGAAAGCCCAACCCAACCGCTGATTCTTTATAATTGTTTTATATTTTTTTTATACCAAAATTAAATATATGTATTGCAAATTCATTGAATATAATTCTAGCATTACTCAGTATGCACACCCATAATAACTTAATAAAATCATGAGATTGGTTTTGTTCTTATTTGGTAAAATAGTTTACTATTAATTTCATAATTGCTATTCACATTTTTATCAAATATTATCTCTCCAGATGTCAAAGATTCAAATATTTGTAGAGAAAAGAAATTGGTAACAATATATATTTCAAGCTATTGTCATGAAGTATTAGAGTATTATTATTTTATTTTTATTATTCATAACCAGTCTCTATAAATATGTTATTATATGAAATAACTTTGCTAGCCTTACAAAAGTACCATATAAAGATATTCAGCAAAAAAGTACCATTTAAAGATATAAAGTATTTCATCTCATATCCTACGCAATATATTTCATAACATCAAAAACGTTGTATGCATAATGCAAAACAAAACATAAGAAAATTTTGGTACACTATTGGTAATTTTCCTGGGGTTGATTAGTCTTTGTCAGGATGTTGTCGATGACTAATAAGAGTTTGCTACTTAACCAGGGTCCCGACTGGCCGATTAGGAGCCGGTGTTATTTGTGTCGTGACAATTTTTATCTCCTCTTTGAAGATGAAGATTTTCACCTTAATAATTTATTCAGATAGAGGGCAAGACTTCTATCCATTGCATTGGACAAGATACGAGACCGATGCATGTTATTTCCACGTCACATTCAATACATTAGACACAAGCCAAACCTTTGGATTGACTTAGAGAAAAAATATTATATCCTATTTAAATGACTTGAATAGAATATGAAATGATAACTCTTTCCTGTTTAGTAAATATTTTGAATAAATTTGACAATTGTAAATAAATGGATTTGAAATGATTAGATGTAATATATTATTTCAAAACAATACTGTTACAAATCTTTGTTTGAAAAAAAAACTCCAACACTCAAATTATTGCGTCATTAAATTTATACCTAAACATTTAACTCCTTTTTGTGTTTGGATAATTCAATAACTAGGAGAGAAATTTGAACCTCGATGTCTCCTTTAAAATGTGCCAACTAGTTGAATTATAAGGCTTTTGACATATCCAACTATTTAACTAGAAATTGCTTTTCAAATCCCTCAATTTTTAAATGCATCCCAGGACCCAAGTGCACATAAAATCCATTGACTAAGAAAGATTTACATGTTGATCAATATTTCAAGTTGATATGAAGCATTGTACATTTAACTGGTTGTACGATATTTACATAAACAAGAATGAGAGTCTGTAGGCAATGGTTAGAGTACAAAAATCCTTACAACTAGGAAAACAAAATTACTCATCTTTTGAATAAGAGAACGAGTATGGGAGCCCATGGTCGGTTTAACATCTGGAACTTGCAGCAGACCCAATTGTTTACTGGCAATTTAGAAGCAAAAGTGTGCACAGTCTCAGATTCTGCCCTGGATAGCAAAACCCAATATATATCTATTAATGCATATTCAATCATTAAAATTCTAAGAAGTTCGTAAGCACCAAAGTCCCCTATTAGAGGGGAAAGGAAGGAAAAATTGCCCAAATAATAAACAACATCAAATATTAACCATTATACATTTATATGGCTCATGTGGAGAGAACCTATGATAGGATAATACCGAATCAATCTTCATGGAATCTTACTCATTTTACCTATATATTGATTAAAGTTTATAACAATGAAACTTTCACCAAAATCAGACTGATCTAAGGGACCTTAAATAGAAAGGCGCGCCGCTAAGTTGGAAGGTTGTGGACAGAGTGCCAGAAATTTGTTTCTTTGGAATTCGTGCTTAAACTTAATACTTAATTTGGCTAATAAAAAGACGGCAGAAAAAAAAAAAAAAAAAAAAAAAAATCAACCATAAAGGAAATTATCTGAACATACAGCCTGTGCAAATTCAATTATATCACCCTAAAATAATATCTAATATTTGATCAAATCAAATTGTCCATGTAAACAACAAATCAAACCTTTCAAGTATGGTTTGTTATTCAGATGACTGTCTATGTCTTAACAAAGTAACTTTGAATTGTTCATTCTGCTAATTGGGAGCAAAATTATGCATGAGCTTTAAAATTTGGCCTTGACTGACCACATTAGCATGTTACAAGCTTCAGTCAACCAGGTTATGATAGGTGAGCCAGATAAAGCACAGATCATTCATTAAAAACTAGCAGTGAGCAAAAGAAAATTAATAACCATAAGAATCAACAAGAGAAGAAGTATCACCAGCCGCCAGGATGCCCCACATAAACCACCAAGCTGATAAGCCCTCCTGGCATTAGGATTCCCTTTGCAGCTTCCAGTGCAAGTAGTGTTGTTTCTGGCTTTGTAATTATTGTTTTGTCACCACCAGGAAGGTAACCTAAATTGAATGCAACAAGCCTAGAAGCACACAGGTCATCAATTTTTTCCTGGTCAGGATGCATGTTTTGTGGTTCTTTATAAAATACAGCAATATGGTTTACAATATTGCCTGATGTTATATGAATTCATAAAAGGTAACAAAATAATTATAATAACTAAAATTAGATACAATAGCATAAATACAAAAATGGAACCAATTTTATCGTCTCCTTGCTTGAAGAATAGATACCACAGTTAATTGCTATGGATGATTGGATGTCTTCTTTCTAGATAATTGTTTAACTATATGATCCAAAACGCAGTCACTATTTATTTAATATTTCCCAGCTGATGTAAAAATTTCCACTGCAAACATGAAATTAAATGACCAAGTGAACATGCTGTACCTAGATATATATTAGGGACGCTATTTGTTGCAGCTACTCGTGTGCTAGTTGTTCCAATATTTATACCATGTTATAGCATTTTTATGTGTTTCCTACAAATCTTGGTTCCGAGCACTGTCTTAAGAGCTTGGATGTGAAAAGTTTATTTACTGTAGCATAAAAGTATCTTACTGACCTCCACTATGAGTTGGATCAGAAAAGAATAAAAAAGGAAAGCCAAGAAGATGTGCTGGGGAAAAGGAGGGGGGGAAAAAAGGAACTAGCATGTTTACTCACTAATATAAAAATACCCATTTTGGAACACTGCCTTTAAAACAAAGTGAAAGTGCTATGGATTGCAAACACATGGTGTGTGCGCATGTATGTATATATTTTGATAAGTATGTGTGTGTGCGTGTGTATTGCAGCAGCAACTATTAATTTCCCTTTAATAACTCCATCATAACTCTTCAATTTTGAGAAGCAATCTCTAAAGCCTAATGATGCAAGGGAGATGGCCTGAAGTTTGAAACCATAATAAAATTCTTCTCCCTCATATTGTTTCAATAAACGTGTCTACTAAAGTTGGAGTATCTCAAATTTTCAAATAATTGAGTATTCTTTTGAGGTCCTTATGAAGGTAAGATTGTAACAAAGTTTCAGTTGGAAAAGGTAAAAGCAAACAGAAAGTAAATTTGTATTTAATCATTTGAAAAACTTAATAATATACATCATTTCATCGCTTATAAACACAGAACATTTAAATAAATATCGTAAGAAACTTGAGTCATAGTAAGTACCTCACAGAGGCCTCTGGAACAACTTTGTCCATTTTACTGTGGCACATGGGCAAGAGTTTAACAAGCTCTTTCTGCACATATTTGCAACTCATAAGCAATTGCACTACAACTTATGAAATTACAAATTCAATTACTTTTTGATAAGTCCTAAAAATATACAACATGTCTCCAAAACCTAAAGACCAGTAAACTACATCATATGGTATAAATGGTGCAATTATGATACATTTAGCAACGGTTAAACAGTTTGATCAACAATATGTATGTAAGCTTTGTTGTTCATAATTACATATTTGACACATGAGATGCATAAAGAAATAAAAAGATATCTCAAATAAACAATTCCAAGTACTAGGTTAGATATCTAAGTAGTCCCTCAGGGTCATCTGATGAAACAGGAACGATATAAATTAGATATTTAAAGCGCATTTCGCCATATTTGCATCTATATTAGCAATTCCACTTTTTTTCCCCTTCTCTTTTTGGATATCTAAAAACCTTATCTTCAATTTCCTACTCAACTAGAAAGAGTTCACATTTCACAACTCTTACCTGATCTGATATCGCGGGAGATGACAAGTGAAAATAAAAAGGTGACACACAAAGGCCAAATTCTATTCTTGTTCTCTAGTGAACTCCACAATTATAAATAGAAGGGAGATCAAGGCCAACCGGTACAGTTGTGACACTATCTCTTTTTTTATAAGTAAATAAGTATTTTATTAAACAAGACTACTTCGTGTACATGAAAGTGAACACAAAGAAGTCTAAAGGATTAGAAAGGTCATGCACAGAAAGACAATTATTCTTAAAACTCAAGAATGGAGTTACTATGAGTAAAGCCCCACATACGAGACCAATCAAACAACGATCTAGCAAATAGCTCTATCAATTTTATCCATGAAATTTTTTATATTCTCAAATGTATGACGATTTAGTTCCCACCACAAAGTCCACATCAAATATAACGGAACCAGACAGGAGTCAGGGTGGGGTGGGGTGGGGGGGGGGGGGGGGGGTGTGGTGGAAGTGGTTGCCAAGTTCCACATCTCTGATTAAACTCAAGTAGAACAGTTGCAGGAGTCAGGAGGCTGTTAAAAAATTCTTAGAGCTCCCAAGATAGGCAATTTTATCCTTTTATCAGAGAATTTACTTCCCACCAAATGGCTATTGACAAATGAAATTATACAAATAAAGCATTTTAATATATCCAATCGATATTTAGTAGAATAATATATCTAGTCCTACATCAGGCCTTGTAACAGAACATGCAGTCTTCCAACATGTGAACTAAGGTTGAACACATAAAAGAACATATCTTGGTAATCTCCTTCATTACTAAATATACTGAATGCCTCATCAACAAGAAAATCGACATTTCTAAAAACACCGAAAGTAAGTTTAGTGGCCCATCAGAGCATTATTACGTTTGGTATTGCCTTCAGGTACAGGTAATAAAATTGACTTCTGCAATTATTTACTAAAAACAAGCTGCATACATACATACTTAGCACACTAAAAGATGCTTATGTGCTATGGACTCAGAAAAATTCCAGCCCTGGCACTCATGCACTATGGTCTATGGATTAACATTAGACAGTGGTAGTAATGTAATTTAGAACTGAAGTTCCATATATGTTAACTGAAAACGGATTACTTCCAAAAAGTAAAAAATGTTGCGAGATAGTGGCACCTCGTTTGGATTAAGTGACTCTTCTAGCAAAGAAGAAGCATTTTCTAAAGCATCATTCTGAATATCCATTGCATAAACACATCCCCTGGCTGATTCATCAGCGACCATTTTGACCATTGCTAAAGTATCATAACCATTGCCACAAGTGGCATCAATGACCGTATCCCCTTTTTGGACAACATGTTTCCAAACCCTGGTAAACATAGGCAATAGAAAATATTTGATGCCTGGTCACAATTGCCTGAAATAATATGCAAAATACAAATGTAAATGCCCCAATCTAGAAATGGCACAGAACAAATTGGACAATATTTAATTCAGTTATCAGTCACAAACAAATATTGCTCAGAGACTAAATATCAATGGGGTTTTTTAATAGCTCGAGCCCGAGCCCGAGCCCAACTTGAAAATGGCTCATCAGAAGCCTGTAGAAGCTCATTGTAAACAGAGTCAAACAAAGTCCATAAAACAAGCTCATTTCATGGACCCACCAAAGCACAAGCAGCATTCAGCTCATAAACTTAAGTATAAAGACATGTTAATTGCAAAAGAGCTCTGCAATCATCTATGCCAGTGTACAAAAAGACATTTTAAAGTTCACCACTAAATCTAGAATGTGGTATTATTTCCTAGAAAGGAGCAGTTAGTCATAAATGACAGCATGATCAGGTGCAACTTGATCTCCTTGTAAAGGATGAGCAAATCACTTGCAAGATAGGAAGTGAAGTAAGCATGGAATATGCATGGCAAGCATCTCATCATTGAGTATGCCATTAATTATTCAATAAAAGATATATTGGGACCTTAAAAAATGGCTTCCACGAATTGTTGATTATCAGAAAGATAAGAAACTTGTAGAGAGTAAGCCAACAAACCTAATGTTCCTATTTATGCTTACATGAAACAAAAATTCATAAAAAGCTTTATACACACATGCAAATGCAAGCACACACAACCCCAAAAGCTAAAACTCACATCAGGTGCTTTGCATTCAATTTGGTACAGAAAAGAGATTCTTACAGAAGGAAGGTATTTATCATTGTAAAAATTTTATTTCCTCCAGTATTTATAGTGCACTTATATATTTATTTCAGTTTGTTTTCTTCTATAGGGTTTCCACCATAACGCTAATAATTAATCAATTCGCAATTTTGCACTTAATCAATAAAGGTTTGGTATTTTAAACATAAAAAATATAACTTTACCACATTGGTCAATGTAATTCTCTTACCATGACATATAATATCCCATGAAGTGATAATATATTAACATAAGCTCATCCATTAAGAATGTCAACACTATTTATATCCAATAGAACAATTGCAGACTAAGCATCACAAAAGAAAGTCTTTTAACCATAGATTGTTGTGGCCAAAGTCATTACATTGTAGCAGTAGCAAAACCATGGCCACTTGAGAACAAAAACAAAGAAGTGAAAGAACCCATTTTCAATTTTCCCAAAAAAAAAAAAAAAATGTCATATAAGTTTCAAATCAAGTACAAATTAATTCAAACTAAAAAGGGTTTTTATTTTGAGTAAAGAATCAAACAGAAAACCAAATATACAACTAAATAAAACAAATATTTCAGGGCATCCAGTGTATAAGTACTTACAAGTGAGCAACTTCTGTTGCCTTCTTCTTCCCAAACACATAGCTCCCAAGAACTTCCTCCATTCCTACATCACAGCATTCACATTACAATTACTATATGCCTAAAGTTTTATAACAATTGCTCATCATTTTACAAAAAAAATTACCAAACTTACTACAAAACCCAGATTTTATAAGTACAGTTTCATGCAAAAATCCATCAAAATAGAAGCAAATATTGAATTTTAGCACAAAACCCAAATGGCCAACCACCATTAATATTCTGTTTTGTCCTTGAAAAATTGAAACCAAAAAAAAAAAAAAAAAAAAAAACCCATTTTTGTCATATTTGAAAAATTTTCTCCATTAGAGTCACTATCACAAAACACAGAATAAAGTGAAAGAGAGAAAAGGGGTACCAGAAAGAGGAGAATCATGTGGAGTATGATTTTGAGAAGAAGTGAGTCCATTCAGCTCAATGGGCCGCTTCACACAGAAGCAGAGGTTTCTGGTGCTACTCTGCGAAACGTTTCTTCGAGAAGAAAGCGAGAGTTTCTCCACGAAACCAATAAAGGGTTTCGAAATTACAAGCGAATGTGAACAACAAAGTCTAAGCGACAACATCTCTCTCCTGTGTCTGTGACAGATTCTACTAATTTGGACTGACAAAGTGATACTTTGAAGCTGGCGCGTTTCTACTTTGACACCTCCTGAACTTTAAGCAATATTATTCCCCCAATATCTTAATATTGAAATCATTTTAAGCAATATTAAATTATATGTTCTTAATATTAATGTCAATTTTTATATTAATTAAATATTATTTATCATTTGATCCATAAATTTATTTTTTATGCATTATTTTAAACTACACAAACTTGAATTTAAAAAATTGATTGATGATATGGCTGTTAATTTTTTATTATCTTAAAATTTTGCAAGCATAGAAAATATACATAAATAATGTAATCTAATAGTGAATTTGTCAAAATTCGCATCTTGTGAGTGTTTGGATTTAGATTATTCTCCTGCGTTTGCTTTTTTTTTTTTTTGAACCAGCGCCTCTTGCACTGTTCATGGACCATGAACAATGCATTTAGGCCAATAAACAATAACCTGCGCATGAATAGTAACTTTTTTATTATTTTTTTTTTATTGTTTTCACTTTTCAATTTTCAGCAAAATAAGCGGTATCCAAATGGAACTCTAATTAAAAAATATTGAGTGGTGTAATATTACTTAAAGTTACACTAGGTATAACTTTAACCCAACTCATATATATATATATATATATATATATATATAAAAGTAATCATGGTCCAAATTCAATACAAAGTACAAACATTACTATGGCATGTTTGGTAGACTGTAATGGTAATTACATAGGTATATGAATGTGTATTATAAGGAAAATAAGACACTGTAATGTAATACTTATTACTATTCATTTGTTTGGTGACAACACAATAATAGAACCCTGAAGACAATGGAATGAAAGTATTTTAAATCAAACATAAGAAATATTTTAAGAAATATCTTACTCATTTAATTATATTTCTTAAAAAATAATGTATTTTTTAAATTTGAAAGAGAGATTAGTCAATTTTTTTATGATTTTTTATTTTCATAATTGTTATGTGCAAATGAAAAGTTTGTTTATTTGGAAATATAGTAATTTTAAAAATTAATACACCCACTAAAGAATAACTATTACATCCCTTTTAGAGATGAATAGTTATTCCACATTTTAAAGACTAGCTATTCATAAATAATTACTATTCATTATAATAACAACATAATCAAACTACTGAATAACTAAATCATAAGAACAACTGTAATGCGTTTATTACAATCTACCAAACCTATAGTATTTTGGTTGAGCATTAGCATTGGAAGTATAAAACCCCCCAAGTTGCTACTTTAGCAACCTACCTGCTCAAAGTGAGCTTCATCGGCAATGAGTTACTAAAATTTTTAGCAACCATGAATAGTAAGGTTGCATATATACAACCTATTATTCATGGTTGCTATACATGAAAGTACAAAAAAGATGAAAGAGAGAGATGGGAGAGAAGAGAGAGAATAAGTTAATAGAGTAGTTTATATTATTTTATTAGGTTGTATGTAAAAATAAAAACTAGGATGTTAGGTATATTGTTAGATGGGTTGATAAAATTAATAAAGTAGTGTTTGAGGATGTAAAATAGGTTTTTTTTTTATACCCCAATTGCTAGTGCTCTAAACTTTACAAAAAACTTGATTTTTATTCGTAAACTTTAGGAAGTTTATTTTTTACCCCTAAAATATTAAAAATGTCTTACTTCTATCCTTATAACTTAAAAAAAAAATTATTAATAAACTATTAAAAAATGTTCTTTATTCATATTTTTGTCCTAAACTATTAAAAAAACTATTTACAAAGCCTAAGGATGAACAAAGAACTTTCTAAGTATGAAAAACAATTTATTTATTTATTTATTGTTTTTTAAAGACAAAAACAGGCGCTCACACACACAATGAAGATAAAATGAGGTTCTAACACAAACACAATTATTTAACTGAACGCATTGCTCATAATATAATTCATAGTTGTCGAGGTGACAAAGTTCTCAATGGTAAACAATAAACTAGTGTCAATGAGCTCACATAAGATTCAATAATAATTTACCAACTCAATTGTTGTAGACCAATATTTTGTCCGTAATATTAGAGACATTGCTCACATTCTTTTAGAGGTATGAGTGATTTCTATAAAAAGTTTTGAAATCAAAATTTTTCAACTTTCAACCTACAGTTTGATTTGATTGTGAAGAATTTTATGGCGTGGTAGTGTCTGTACTTTTTTCAATTCGAAAAATCTGAAGTTTCAAAATTTTAATTTGTACAGTTTCAAAGGGTAAATGGAAACAAGATTAAGGTCATAAACATTTCAAAATTCCATAAAATAATTTTTAAGAAAGGATAGTATTTCAAATCTACTGCATCCATTCCATAATAATTGTTCTTTATCATCAAGTCAAAACATCAATTGGATTTTACTGTAGGCGATGACTGAACCATATATCTATTATTTAACAACAAAATATTTTATCGGTTGAGTTATTAGCTAAAACTCAAAATATTTTACCAGTTGGATGTGCATTATTGCGGCTGAATTGAATTCTATGTAACATGTTATCTTTTTGCAGATGCATCCATAATGAAGGATGAATGTACACATGTATACTTTGTAGGCAAAGGTTGCAAGCGGAATCTGGTGTGACATTTGGGCACATTCACAAGGTAATCTTCTTTGAGATTACTATTTTAGCTGCATATATAATGGCAGATAATATCAATACTTCTAAAATTTTCAATTTGTCAAGGTATCATCCACTTCCAATGAACTGTGACTTGTCATTCATTAAGTAATAATGTTCTCCTAATAAGAAATAAATTTTAAAATCAGGTCGGGAGAGAAGTAAACTGTAAAGTTGAATTTAATTAACCATCTTGTTGGCTTTATTCCGTGCCAAATTTGCTTGTATTTTAGCAATTAGTAACCCTGTATTTAGGTGGGATTCTTGTAAGGGTAGTGTGTGTGAGAGTGTGAAGAAATGTTCAAGATTGTGCAAAGATGCAGGGACTCACGACTGGAACTCGCGGATGGCTCGCGACTGGCAAGCTGCCAGAAGGAGGTCACGTGTCAAGCATGCGGGCAGCTGAAGCGTCATGCTAGTTGTTGCATTACAGGACAAAAAGTCCAAACTGGCAATGCAGTTACCTCGAGGCTTGAACTCGCGACTCAGTCAAGTCACGAGGTCAAGCCGCCAGCCAGCTCTGTTTTGGAAAAACTGACTCTTCGCATTCCAAACACACATCGCTATATATAGACCCTTATACCCACGAAATGTAGAGAGCTTCCAGAGAGAATTTTGAGAGAGAAACCCTAGAAAAAAATAAGATTGATTCATCCATAATCTTCACCTAAGAGACTCTTCAAATTCCTCTACTCTCTTCCTCTCCATTGATATATCCTTGAGAGGTTCATAGCCAAATCCTTTTCTCACCATACCCATATCTGTGAGAAAGTTTATTTGGTGCTTTGGGAAGCAGTTAGAAAGGGACCAATTCATAGTGGTTGATGCTATGGGCTATAGCGGAATCCAGTAAGCTAGAAAAGAAAAAGGTTCGGCGCAACCTCGTTGGAGTAAGAAACTTGGAGGGCTTAGGTACATCGGGTAGATTAGGCTTGGAGGGTCTATTATTGTTCATGTATCCCAACTACATTTTCTAGTGGATTATTGACCGCTTGGAGGGCGCCGGAGAGGTTTTTACACCGAGTGCTTCGGTTTCCTCTTCGATAACACATCGAGTATTGTCCTTGTGTTTACATCTCTCTTCCCTTTATCTTTACCATTTAATTACTGTTATGATTGTGATTATTTATGATTTAGATTGTTTATCAATTCGGTTATTAGCTTATGTTCATGTTTCGCACATTTATTGTTTGACATTAAGTTTGAATTGATAATTTTGTAATTGGGGTCTAAACGTTCGTAGTGTTTTATACGCTATTTGAACATTCAATTGGTATTAGAGCAGGTGCACTCTTTGTGGTTTAATTACCTTAGTGCAATCCCTGACCCCTTATTGAGATGGATAGGTCTCAATCTCTAAATGTACCACCATTTTTTTATAGTAATAATTATGCATTTTCGAAGGTTCAAATGAGGGCATTTTTGTGTTCTATTGATGATACTGTGTGGGATGCAGTTGAAGTTGGTTGGTCTAGGCCGGAGGCTGCCAAATCCACTTGGGATAAGGCAACTCTTGCGGCGGCTAATGCTAATAATAAAGTCTTGAATGCTATTTTCTGCGGTGTCTCTCTAGAGGAATTTCACAGGATTTCATATATCACTATTGCTAAGGAAGCATAGGAGATTCTGGAGACAACTTATGAAGGAACAAAGAAAGTGAAAGACACCAAGCTACAGATGTTGACCACTCGCTTTAAGGAGCTAAAAATGAGTGAGGATGAGTCTTTTGGCTCTTTTTACAGTAAGCTGAACAAGGTGGTCGTCGGCAAATTTAATTTGGGGGAAAAGACGGAGGATTCTAAAGTAGTAAGGAAGATCTTTTGGTTACTACCGGAAAGCTTCCGTGCCAAAGTGACGGCTATTGAAGAGAGCAAAGATCTTAACGACATTAAAGTCCAAGAGTTGATTGGTTCATTGCAGACATATGAATTGTCACTGCCCACGCAGAGGAAGAACAAATCTCTTGCTCTTAAGACAATTGATAAGAAAGTAGTATCTCATGACTCTTTGAAGGAGGATGGTGTAGATAAAGATGTGGCGTATCTTGTGAAAAACTTTCGAAAATTCTTAAAACTCAAAAACAGTGAGAAATTTGGTGACAAAGGAAAATTTCAGAGTTTTGGAAAGGAGAAAAATGAATTTAGAAGGAAAGATGGTAGGGAACCCCAATCTTCACAAGGAATTATGTGTTTCGAGTGTAATGGACATGGACATTTCAAGAAAGAATGTCCCAATTATTTGAAATCGAAGGGCAAGGTCTATGCCACTACTCTAAGTGACTCAGATTCATCAAATTCTGATTCTAAGGATAGCTGTGATGGGGAAGGAAATTACTCCGCATTTATGGCTATTGAACATGTTAAGTCCTTGGAGGACCTGAATTAACTTGTACAAGAACTTAGAGAACATAGTGATGAAAAATCCATTGGAATTGTTGAAGAATCAGATGATGAAGAGGATGAGAATACAACTAGTCTTTAAGAGAATTACACCCTACTCCTTGAAAAGTCGGGAGAGTATGCAAGGGTAGCAAAGGTGGCTGTGAAGAAAATGAAGAAAGCAGAGGAAGACTACAGAAATCTCCTAGTCAGATATAAGGAGGTAAAGTGTGAGATTGAGACACTAAATGGTGAGCTATTAGAAGCTTACAAAAAAGTGAGATTTCTTGAGCAAGAGGTAGTGCAAGCACATGCCAAGATTGAGAGGGTCTCCTCCAAGAAGCTAGAAGATGTTATTTCATCTCAAAAACATTTTTCAGACAAATCTGGGTTGGGATATACCAGAAGGAGTAGCTCATTGGCCAATGTCACCAAAGAAGTGAAATTTGTGAAGGCCATAGAGTCGATTGTAGAAGAATCTAATCTTGAGAAAGTTAAGGTTGAACAGAAGAAGAAACTGGCTAATCAACAGGTGTTAAATAAGTCCCGTAATCAATCTGAAGCTAGATTTGAAGCTAGAGGAAGATCACTGCCAAGATCACAACAGGGTCCTAGAACAAATCATGTTTGTCACCACTGTGGATTGCAAGGACATACCAGACCCAACTGCCATAAGCTGAGGGCATTGAACAATGCAAGCGCTCTTCGGTCACGAGGAAGAAGAAATGAATGGAGGTCTTGGGGTGGTGAGCAACCAAAAAGTCAAAACAGTGATCCAGGAATGATGGATGTGATGAAGATGATCGGTGCCTTCACCACTTGCTTAGAAAACTTCACGAGAAGGTTTGAAAGTCCTAACTCTCATACCCAATCCTTCAAGGATATCATCCCAAACGGATGTGATGTGTGGGTGACGAAGGGTACTCATGCATAAGCATTACAACATGTCCATGCATTAATACTTCCCATGTTTTGTGAATATGCTTGGTTGTGTGCTTCTTGCATGTTTTGAGTTGAAATATTATCTGTTTGTTTGTTTTTGTTTCAAATTTTTTTACATTGTTGTTTTTGATCTATCTTCTTCTTACTTTTATGTCAAAAATCCAAAAATACATAAAAAAGTAGAAAATCCAAAAGTTTGATTGACTTTGTTAAGTTTTGTCTCAAATCATGTTTTGCCTTGTACCTTTGTACTAATGGCTTTGTGCATCTACGATCTTAGCTTGTTTCTATTGCACTCATATCATTATGATAGAAATTTTGAAATCTATGTGATTATTGTAAATAGATCTTCATCCTTGTCATGAATGATTAGTGAATGGTTTTGTTGATTTTGAGACATGCATAGACTTATGCCTATATATCTTCCCACTCTTTATTTTATTGTTTTGCTTAAAGAGCTCACCAAATGTAAATCTCCAAATGAAAAGAAATATTAAGCTACAAAAGCCTGTCGCACATACTAGTATTTAACTAAGAAAAATGGAAAGCGACTAAAAATAAAATGTATGATGCCCAAAAGGCCAAAGGCTAACTCATTAATTGAAATATCAAAAATTTCAGGCATTAATCTCACAATGAGATATATTGAATCAAAATGATCAAATAATATGATGTATATGGAGCAAAATGAAAAGTTTTGAAAATTATGTTATCAAGTTTTGTGGGAGGTCATATATGCTTATTTCTATAATTGAGATGGGTCACATTATCTAGTGCTAATTGTGTATGTCTTGGTTGAATTGATCACTGAAGTTTCATATTAGACTAAGGACTATCTCTTCCTTGATACCCACACACATGTCTATGATCAATGAATGCCATATTCATTTGTGTGATTATACTTGATTAAATGTGTTTTCACTTGCTCAATCTTTGTTGATCAAACATAAAAAGATTTTTGAGTTTTTAGTTGTTTTTGGAAAGTATTTTGTTTTTACAAAAATTTTCAAAAATTTCAAAAACAGTGTTGCTCTGTTCTGGCGACTCAGTCGCGGGTTGATCCAGCCGCATGCCCTAGTCGCGAGCCCACTCAGAGATTTTTCGCAGCTCATTGGCGGGTCAATGTCCCAGTCACAAAAAATACTTAGAATATTTTTCAAAATCTGAATTTTTATGATTCTCGTGGCTCATTGTGGCGACTTGTTCATGGGTGGAAGGTCCAGTCACGAGGGGTACACAGATATTTTCGTGGCTCACCTCGCGACTCTCTCGTGGGTAGACCTTCCAGTCGCGAAAAACACTTAGAAAATTTTTCAAAAATTTTGGTCTTAAGTGTTCTGGCGGCTGACCTTGGCGACTTGCATGCGGCTTAACCTAGTCGCGAAAAACGCGTGTTTTGCGTTTTAAAGACAGTTTTTAAAATTTTTCAGTTTTTCCCTCGAATTTTTGTGACTGTTCACTGTCTTCCCCATTTCAAACCTCTCTCAAACTCACCGTGTCTCTCTTCAAAAATCCTCCATTTTTGCATCTTTTCTACTCCAATCTTCAAGAAAAAGGTATGGGTTTTCTCTTTCTCACTTCATATTTCATGATTTGAGTGTTATTTTTTGAATATGTGAGTTGTGTTGTTGTTTTGAGATTTGAGTGGATTCGGATATGGGTTGAGGATATTTTGTTGGGTTTGTTTTGTTTGGGATTTTTTGCATTTAACAATCTGAGTTTTGATATGCATTTTCTCATATTTGCTATTTTGTATTGTGTTCCTTTGTTTTTCTGGACTCAGCATTCATATCATACCCATTGTGTAGTATCTGGTAGATATTTTCTCAAGTGTTAAGAGATTGTTAAAATTGGTCACTTGCTGCATTTGGTTCACAGATTGCTTGATGCACATCTGTGTTAAGTATTAGGTCTTTGGGTGATCTTGTTTTACTTGTGCACATTGTCACATTGAGTTTTTGGGCCATTATTGTTAAGTCCTCTATACTATGGCATGTTATATTAATCTCTGCTCCTCAAGGTGTTTCTAATCTGGTTCTAATGTGTTGAGTGTCTATCTATTGTGTTCTGTTCTTGTGGCCTCTTCTGCTTGTTTACAGATGGCTCCCACACCTACAAAGAAGAAGACTCCTGCTAAGAAGGCTGACAAAAGGCTGAAAATGGACCATAACCTGTTTAGGTCAATTCAACACTTTGAAAGATACATAGATTCTTTCTTGAAGGGAACCATTATACAAGAAAGATTTGTAGACTTGGGGGACTTGAAGGACACCTTCATTCCAGAATACTTTGAGGGCAGAGGATGGGATAAGTTGTTAAGTGACCTACCTCCAGTTTGTGAGCCTTTAATAAGAGAATTCTATGCAAATGCTATCATAAAAGAGGACGAGCTAAATTGCTGGATCAGAGGACGTGAGTTCACCCTAGATGCACATGATATTGATGAGGTACTAGGGCTTGAAGGTTTAGAGGAGTATGAATTCACAAATTACAAGGACAGGATGCTATCTATAGAAACTGTCCAGAATCGCATTGGTGGACAGAAAGAGGGGAGATGTCTTAACACTAATGCCTTCCCTGCTGATATGAGGTGTCTGACCACCATCATGATGTTCAATATGTATCTAGTGAGGAAGCTAACTACAATTAACAATGCTAGAGCTATCTTCCTCATGGAGCTCAAAGAGAAAACCTTCATTGACATTAGCTTACACATATTTGACACAATTGTGGATAAGACTAGAACTACCTCTAGGCCCAGGCTGATCTTTCCAAGCCTTCTCATAAGGCTTTTCAGAGCAAAAGCTGTTGCAATCCCTTAAGATATCAGTCACATGACTCCACTCTCAGCCATTAACAAACAAACCATCACAAGGATACAAGTTCGTCTTCCAGTGATGAAGAAGAGGGTGACCAAGGAGAAGGTGATCCAATGGAAACTGAAGCAAAGGCTGCAGGACAGACATCTACACCCAGAAGCAAAGGCAAGAGGAGCAGAGCTTCAACCTCATCAGCTGTACCTCCAGATGCATTTCTATTCATCCTGGAGAGGATTGATGGACTCCGAGAGGTCCAAAATGAGCATACTGACAAGATGGCAGCAATTCAGGAGCAGCTCAACATACTTTCAACCAAGTTTGACAGCATCAACACCCAGCAGTGACCCTTTGGCCATTCCGGTCAAAAAGGGGGAGAATTTTTAAGTGCTAGCTCTTGAAGGGGAGTGTTATTTTGAGGGGAAGCAATCAAAAACAATGTTTATCTTGTTTCTATTTCAGTCTTATATTATGTTATATTATGTTTATGGTTATGGTGTTGGTTATGGTATTGTGTTTAGGATAATGTTTTTCATTATGGGTTTGATACATTGTGTTAAACAATTTGGTTATTCTGCTGGTTTTAAAACTCATGGATATAATTGTGTATGAAACTTTGGTTTAAGTCTATATATATGATGCTATTCAGATATTTTTGTTTTGTATGGTACTTCTGTAACCGTTTGCTTTTGTAAGTTTTTAGGTTTTTGTACCCATGCTTTGTAGTTTTATGTACTTGTTGCTAAATGTCATGCATTTTCTTTAAGTACACCACTTTTGTGCCCTTGTAGAATTTTGTTCCTAGATGCATATATGTTTTATGCATTGGTTAAGTGTTAGACGTACAAATGATACTCTGCAAATGAGCTTTTCAGCTTGCATGTCCGGATGTTCATTCCTTGTGTGAATAAGCATTGTGATCACTATTATATAGTGATTGATTGTTTGGTCGAGCCATGGTTTATTGATTTATCCCATTTTGCTTGATTGCATAGTACTTGCTTCATATGCATTACAAGTTTTTCTGCATACAGTGATCAAATTGTGTTGTTGTATTTCAGGAGATACTTGTTCGTATGATTCAAGAGCTTATCAGATTCTAGAGTTAGGTGTGAGTGAGTTTTGTTCAACTGTTCCCAACTCACGTGTTAAGTTTAGAGTTTGTTGTAGGGTTTTGTCACGGAATAGCCAAATGGGGAGATTGTAAGGTTGAATTTAATCAACCATCTTGTTGGTTTTATTTCGTGCCAAATTTGCTTGTATTTTAGCAATTAGTAATCTTGTATTTAGGTGGGATTCTTGTAAGGGTAGTGTGTGAGAAAGTGTGAAGAAATGTTCAAGATTGTGCAAAGATGCAGGGACTCGCAACTGGAACTCGTAACTGGAACCCGTGGGTGGCTCGCAACTAGCAAGCCGCCAGAAGGAGGTCACATGTCATGCATGCGGGAAGCTAAAGCGTCATGCCGGCTGTTGCATTACTAGACAAAAAGTCCAGACTGACAATGCAGTTACCTCGTGGTTTGAACTCGCGACTCAGTCAAGTCGCAAGGCCAAGTCGCTGGCCAGCTCTGTTTTGGAAAAACTGACTCTTCGTATTCCAAACACACACCACTATATATAGACCCTTATGCCCACGAAATGTAGAGAGCTTCCAGAGAGAATTTAGAGAGAGAAACCCTAGAGAAAAACAAGATTGATTTATCCACAATTTTCACCTAAGAGACTCTTCAAATTTCTCTACCCTTTTCCTCTCCATTGATACATCTTTGAGAGGTTCTTGGCCAAATCCTTTTCTCACCATACCTATATCTGTGAGAAGGTTTATTTGGTGCTTTGGGATGCAGTTAGGAAGGGACCAATTCATATTGGTTGATACTATAGGCTATAGCGAAATTCGGTAAGTTAGAAAAGAAAAAGGTTCGATGCAATCTCGTTGGAGCAAGAAGCTTGGAGGGCTTAGGTACATCGGGTAGATTAGGCTTGGAGGGTCTATTGCTGTTCATGTATCCCAACTACATTTTCTAGTGGATTATTGACCGCTTGGAGGGTGCCGGAGAAGTTTTACGCTGAGTGCTTCGGTTTCTTCTTCGATAACACATCAAGTGTTGTCCTTGTGTTTGCATCTTTCTTCCCTTTATCTTTACGATTTAATTACTGCTGTGATTGTGATTATTTATGATTTAGATTGTTTATCAATTCGGTTATTAGCTTATGTTCATGCTCTGCACATTTATTGTTTGACATTAAGCTTGAATTGATAATTTTGTAATTGGGGTCTAAACGTTCATAGTGTTTTATACGCTATTTGAACGTTCATAAACCAACTTTGAACTTATAAATTAATCCATTCCTATTCAATAATAATGGTAGCTTAAGTATAGCGATGATCTTTTTTTTTTTTTTTTTCAAATGGTAATTAATTTAAGCTTTGTTAGGTCCTGTAAACTAGATTTTTTAACCTAATTAATTAATCAAGTGAATACTTAGGTTTATTATTCAGATCTAGGTTAAAATAAAACAATCATATCATGCAAAGCAACAGAAAAATAAATAACACAACGATAAGACGACCCAGGAAATCCAAACCGGTAAAAAATTTAAGGAGAATTTAACCTAACTATCCTCAAGGTAAAAAGCAAATCTACTATGAAAGAATTGAAGTTTGTAAAATAGAACTTAGACCACTAACATCCTATTACTACCTCGAGTAAAAAACTTACTACTACGACCACATGATAGCTCTGAGTCCACGAACTACTTTTTTATTAGGCCTTTGCAATACAAGCACCCACACTTGTGATAAAAAACACAAACTCTCCTGTTTGTAACTCCAAGACCACCCTTGAAGGTTTAGATTATCAGCACCTTTGATGACTAGAGAAGGTAGCAACTTCTACAACACCGGATCTTGAGATTCTTCAAGGAATAACATCGGTAGAAGATATGAGAGAGTTTTTTGGGTACAAAACTCTAAATACAAAGGAGACACACTCTTCTCTCTCTGAAAAGTTTTATAAAAATGTGCTTACGGTTTCCTTTATATACTAGTAGTGTTTTACTTGAAACCTAATACGTTTAAGTAGAGTTTGGGTTGAAATAAAATTCTGCAGATACGTGTTTTGATCGGTTGAGCTTGTCTTTAGATTGATCGAACCAGGCAGATTTCGAATTCTCTTTTTTGCAGTTTGCTTGTTCTTGGATCTTGACTTGTATCACCTTAAACATTGTCTAATAATACCTATAGATTCTAAGATCTATATCTAGAGAAGTTTGTGTTCACGATTTGCCAATTGTTAACTTTTAGAACCTAACAAGCTTGATCATTACTTACAGGGAGTCAGGCTTCAGAATAATAGAATTGTTAGATTGAGAAATGAAGACATTGAAAATTTATTACACCATAAGAAGTTTTACTTGTTCTTCATTTAAATTACACACTGCTAAATTCTACTGAGCAAGTGAGCACAGAGACATGACATCAAAAGAAAAAAAATTTAAAGAGCCAAACATATTCTTTGCAAGATATTTCTTTACCTTTATATTTGATCATTCTTTGGAAGCGTACTTAGCATTTCTTATATCAATGTTTTCAGGAACCATGGTGACATTGCTTCTTTGTTTTGTATGATGATCTCTAATAAGCTTGACTAGATACTATTGTAACGTCATCATGTTGTAGAACTTTTAGAAGTCAACATGAATTATTACTGTTTCGTTCTGAATCTGTTGACGAAAGTTTTATTAGAGTTCTTTTTCTTTGTCAATAGAATGTTCATATTTCAAATCAAAAGTAGGTAAAACATCTCAAGAAATGAAAATGATATAGTTTATTGCTTACGCAGTCTTATGTTGTTAAATCACCATAACCATGAATCACCCGCTGGTTTTAAGGAATTTGCTGGCAAAATATTTTGATTTTCCTGCAGAATGTTGTGACGCTTGAAGCACTGCCTTTTCCTTTTCACTTGCTGCACTTTTTTTTTTGCCTATTTTTAAAGAAAGATTAGCAGGATTTATATTCTATGCTTAAGGCAAGCTTAAATACTATTCAGCAAAAAAAAAAGAAAAAAAAAAAAAAAAAAGGCAAGCTTAAATACTGTCCTTATTTGTAATATCACAAAAGATCTTTTTTGTTCTGTAAGGCATGAGGCGAATTGTAGATAAGAAAGTTTTGGTAGTTATAGGGAAAAATTCCTATCAGATTCATTTTGCACGGGTTTGTGGTAAAAACATAAAGCATTTGGCACCCAACAATTAAAAAGCAAATTTATTATTAAAAAAAAAAAAAAAATGGCTTCCACGCTGCTTGGGTCCTTGTCCCCTATAAGCCTTGTAAACCAACAAGAGAAAATATAAAGAAAATGCTTAGTTACTATCAACTTTATAACAAACAAAAAAAAAAAAAAAACTCAGCAAATTTATGTAATAATGAATGTGATTAGCACCTTAATAATAATAAAAAAAATGCTAGAATTACTATAAATTTTACAACATATGTCTTACAATATGATTGATTGACTTCAAGAGCAAAATAAATGAATGTCACAATAACTTTTATTTAATTAATAACATATCAATTTGTATAAATTCTATAGTTGTAGTATTGCTAGCATTGCACATAATTAAATGCCTAAATTAGTTTTTGTGATTTATGATACACTGTTTGTAAGCTTATACAAAAAAAGTAATGTGGGGGTAAAAGTCCAGGATCGTATATTGGGCCTTGGGTTATATCTGATGATGTGTGTCCGAGGAGGGACGATTGATTAGAAGAAGCCCAAAGGTCCATAATTATAAAAGATAGAGTAGAGGGGGATGGTCTGAGGACAAGTTCAATCTCGGATGAGATTAAATACTGATCGGCTCTGTACTTAAGCAATTTAGGTGACCATCTAGAATATTTCCATGACAATAATGATCCTCATACATGTACAAAAGAGATAAAAACCCAGAAATATCTAAAGGAAAAGTTGCTGTCACCACATTAAATGCACAACAACTACTTTTCTGGCCACATTTATGTGGAGAAGACCCTTGAACAGTGTTACATTGGCAACTACAACTCACAGAAGATTAAATAAGGTGTCTGATAGGACATATACTCAAGTGAAGACTTAGATAATCAACAAGTGTAGGATCAAGATGGTTAGAAGGGAGCTATATAATATAAAAGATCTCTCATGAGATGGGGATTGGAAAAAATAGAAAAGGAGAACTGTATCACCCATGTTGTAGAAACACTCAGTTCTATTGAGTGATATCATAATTTACCTCCTCGGACAACAATTTTGATTAATTTTGCATGTCCTATTTATCTTTCAATCATATACTAGCCGTTGTAAAATTCATAAAATGTCTAGTTCTTGCACTCACTCTCTACAAATTTATTGTTTCGGGCTCATTGGGCCGACTTCCCATACCTTTTAGGCTTAGGCTATAAATCGTGACCCTACAATTGGCGCCATCTGTAGGAAGAGCTGGTGTGTGAGTGAAGATAACAGTCAGTTATGGCAGAACCAGGCCCACAACAAGCAGAATCGAGAGAATCCCTGCATGGTGACCCTTTTGTTATCCTTGAGCAGTAAGGTGATCGTGAAGGGAGTGTACACACCACACATACTTATAGGAGCCAACCTCAAGATGGAGGTCATATTTCCTATTCGAAGAGTAACAAAGGCATACAACAGGAGATCAACTAACTGAAGAGGGACTTACACCATGTAAGAAGGAGAAAAGCTACCCCTAACTATGATGTCTCCTCTAAAGATAAAGTGGATTTGAGTTAGAGGTAAAGGTCACAAACCCCGCCTAGTGAACCTTTCTCCTACGAAAAGGAGCACCATCATGAGCGATGTCGTGGAAACCCACCACATAAAGGCGTGGGTAACGATGCTATGATTAGGGCCCTGAACCAGATTTCTAGGTCACCTTTCACGCGTTGGATCGAGAGAGGGAGACTTCCTTAGCGATTTCCATAGCCTAGCTTCATTATGTACAACGGTAAAATAGACCCTATAGAGCATTTCAGCCACTTTAGTCAGAAGATGGCCATACACTCTAAGAATGAGCCCTTGATGTGTAAGGTTTTCTCGTCCAGTTTGGGACCTGTGGCGATAAGGTGGTTTGATGGCCTGAGGGCAGATTCCATTGATTCTTTCAAAAAGCTTACGCAGGCATTTGGCTCCTGATTTGTTACTTGCAGAAAAGTCCCACGACCCTTAGCTTCATTGTTATCCTTGTCTATGGGAAAAGAAGAGACCCTAAAAACATACTCGGATCGGTGTTAGGAAATGTTCAATGAGATTGAAAGTGATTTTGACGACGTGGCCATCAGTATTTTCAAACTCGGCCTCCCAGCCAAGCACGATTTAAGGAAGTCTTTGACTAGTAAGCCTATTACAACCGTGCATCAGCTCATGGATCGGATTGATAAGTATAAAAGGGTAGAGGAAGACCAACAACAGGGGAAGGGAAAAGAGAAGGTTATCCCTCAAGAGCGGAGGGATTTCAGGCCGGATAGATACAACAATCGGCCACGGAGAGATTTTTCAAGATAGTCAAGATCCGCCATTACTCAGGCAGTCAACGCAGTCTTTCGAGAGCCGGTGCAGTAGGTTTTGGAGAAGATCAAACACAAACCATACTTCAAATGGCCGAACAAAATGACAGGAAATCTGGAGGCAATCAGAACCTTCACTGCCATTACCACCAGGAACACGGACATACCACGGAAGACTGTAGAAATCTGTGGGACCATTTGGACCAGCTTGTCCGAGAGGAAAAGCTGAAGCATCTCTTGCATCATTCCAGTAGCCAGAGTGGCCAATCTACTTCAGAGCCCAAGAGAGATGACTCCAAAAGGCCTCCTTTGGGGACAATCAATGTCATCTTCATTGCTCCAGGAAGAACTAGTTCCTATCTTTCTAGAGTCATGTCAGTTGCTTGGCTACATGCCGAGGGCTCTGGTTCAGAACCCAAGAGGGCCAGAACAGAATTTCATTCGGTCCTAGGTTTCTTGGATCATGATAAAGTTAGAACCATACAACCCCACGATGACGCTCTAGTGGTCACCCTGAGGATTAAGGGTTACGATGTGAAGAGGGTAATGGTGGATCAAGACAGTAGCATCGAGATCATGTACCCCAATTTGTACAAGGGGCTAAATTTAAGACCCGAAGATCTAAAAGCCTAGACTTCCCCGTTGGTGAGTTTCGATGGCAAAGTTGTCATTCTGAGGGGTCAAATCAGATTACCCATACAAACAGGCTCAGAAATAGTAGAGGCGGACTTCATAGTGGTGGATGTTTATTCTCCATATACAGCCATAATGGGCAGGGCTTGGTTGCACACCCTAGGGGCTGTCTTTTCTACTCTGCACCAAAAGGTGAAATTCCCATCTGGGGATAGGATCGAAGAGATTGTTGGAAGTCAGTCCATGGCTAGGCAGTGCTTGGTGGCTGCTATCCGCAATCAATTTGAGGGTGAGTCTTCGGCCCATGCTGAAGGAAGTTCATAGCAGTTAAGGAGCCTGGCGTAACCTATTGATGGGTTAGTCGAGGAAGCAAAATGCGAGGATCTAATAAAAATGGCTATTGACGATGACCCTGAGAAATTCTTTCAAATTGAGTCTCAATTGCCCATTGAAGAGAAGGAAGAGCTAGTACAGTTCCTGAAAAGGAACGTAGATGTGTTTGCATGGAGTGCGTATGAAGCTCCAGGGGTGGATCCAAACTTAATCTGTCACCATCTAAACGTCAACCCATCTATTACTCCTAAGAAGCAACCACCGCGACGCCCATCCAAAGAGCACGCAGAGGCAATACGAGATGAAGTAAGGAAGCTTAAGCATGCAGGGGCTATCAAGGAGATTTTCTATCCTGAATGGCTGGCCAATACCGTGGTAGCAAAGAAGAAGAATGGAAAGTGAAGAGTGTATGTGGACTTCACTGACTTGAATAAAGCATGTCCAAAAGATCCTTTCCCTATGCCTCGGATAGATTAGCTGGTAGACGCCACTGTGGGCCACCCTCGGATGAGCTTCCTAGATGCCTTCCAAGGCTATCACGAGATACCATTACTCTGGATGATCAGGAGAAAACAGCCTTCGTTACCCCTATTGGAAATTATCACTACAAAGTAATGCCTTTTGGCCTAAAAAATGCTAGCTCTACGTACTAAAGGATGATGACCAGAATGTTCGAAACACAGTTAGGTAAGAATATTGAAATTTATATAGACGACATGGTGGTGAAGAGTAAGGTGGTGTCCGAGCATGTAGGAGATCTCAGAGACATCTTTGAGATCCTGAGGAAACACAAATTACGCCTTAATGCTTCCAAATGCTCGTTTGGTGTTAGGTCGGGTAAATTTCTGGGTTACATGGTGACTCACCGCGGAATTGAGGTTAACCCTGATCAAATCAAGACAATTAACAGCTTGCAACCACCTCGGATTCCCAAGGAGGTCCAGAAGCTTACTGGAATGACTGCTGCCCTAAATCGATTTATTTCTCGGTCAGTTGATAGGTGCAGACCTTTCTTCCTCCTGATGAATAAATGGAAGGGATTTGAGTGGACAGAGGAATGTGCTTTAGCATTCCAACAGCTTAAATAATACCTATCTCGGCTGCCTATTATGTCCAGTCCAGAGGTAGACGAAGTCTTGTTTGCTTACATCGTTGTGGCTCCTCACGCAGTAAGTCTGGTGCTAATACGGGTTGACGATGGCGTACAATGGTCAGTCTATTACGTGAGCAAATCTTTGCAAGATGCCGAGGTCCGTTATCTGCCATTAGAGAAGGCCATCTTGGTAATAGTACATGCTACGCGAAAGCTCCCCCATTATTTCCAAGCTCACACAGTCATTGTCCATACCCAACTTCCGTTTAGGTCCATATTACGGAGTTCTGATTACATAGGAAGGATTGCAAAATGGGGGACCATCCTCGGGACTTTTGACGTCAAGTATATGCCCCGCACTTCTATCAAAGGTCAGGTTCTCGTAGATCTAGTAGCTGAATTCATTGAACCCTCATTAGAAGAAATTGCAGGATGAGGGCACATGGATGGAAAATCGGTTGGCACCGTTTCTTTACAAGTACCTTTGCTATGGAAAGTATATGTTGACGGAGCAGCAAACCAAAGGGGATCTAGAGTAGGGCTAGTTCTGATCTCACCGAAGAAACTCATCATCGAAAAGTCATTAAGGTTGGACTTCTCGGCCACTAATAACGAGGCCAAGTACGAAGCCTTGTTAGAAGGAATGTCCATGGCTTACAAAATGGGAGGAAAGGTAATAATGATATTCTCCGATTTAAGATTGGTTGTTGGTTAGGTGAATGGTGAACTAGAGGTAAGAGATGAAAGAATATAGGAATATCTGAGTCAAGCCAGACATCTACAGTTAAGATTCGAATCATTCAGCTTAGTTCACGTCCCTGGGAGTGGTAACACACACGCTGATTTCTTAGCCACTCTTGCAACCTCTTCAACTCAAAACTTACCTCGGATCATCCTTGTAGAAGACTTGTGCAGACCCAGAGAAAAGAAAAAGGAGGTGGTCCAGGTGCACAAAGTCAGAGTAAGCCCTAGCTGGATGGATTCCATAATTCTATTTTTGAAAGAGGATATTCTATCAAAGGATAAGTTTGAAGCTGACAAGGTACGCAGAAAAGTGCCTCAATTCTGGTTATCTAAGGACCAGAAGTTGTATAAACGATCTTTCTCAGGGCCTTATTTACTCTGCATCCATCCTGAAGCATTAGAACTACTTCTTGAAGAGTTACACGAAGGGATTTGTGGAAGCCATATAAGAGGCAAATCTTTATCCCATAGAGCCATCACCCAAGGCTATTAGTGGCCAAGTATGCAAAAAGAAGCACATGAATACGTGAAGAAGTGCGATCAGTGCCAGAGATTTGCGCCAAACATACACCAACCAGGGGGAATGCTTAATCCCCTGTCTAGCCCTTGACCGTTTGCTCAATGGGGCTTGGATATTGTTGGTCATTTCCCTAAAGCAGTAGGAAATATAAGATATCTGCTGGTCGGCACAAACTATTTCACCAAATGGGTTGAAGCCGAGCCCTTGGTGAATATTAGAGATGTGGATGCCAAGAAATTTGTGTGGAAAAAAATTGTCACTGGGTTTAGAGTTCCTCGTACTCTCATCTCAGACAATGGCCTTCAGTTTAACAGTAAATCTTTTAGGAGATATTGTTGTGATCTTAAGATTACAAACCAGTATTCTACCTCAGTTTATCCTCAAGGAAATCGACAAGCCGAGGCTGTAAACAAAACTATAGTGAATGGGCTTAAGAAGAGGTTGGATGATGCCAAAGGAAAATGGGTAGAAGAGCTTTCACTCGACCTCTGGACATATAGAACTACACCTTGGAAATCCACAGGAGAAACCCCCTTTTTAATGACATATGGAGCAGAGGCTGTCATTCCTTTAGAAACTGGCTTCCCAACACTGAGGACAAACTCATTCAATCCAAGCAGTAATGATGAGCTGCTAGAAAGGAGCTTGGATTTAATCGATGAGAGAAGAGAAAGTGCAATGGTTCAACTAGCATATTATCAACATAAACTCAAGCATAGTTACGACGCTAGTGTGAAGCCAAGACCATTCGTGCCTGGCGATTTAGTACTGAGAAAGGTTCTAGGTACTACAAAAAAATTCTGCATTAGGAAAGCTAGGGCCCAATTGGGAAGGACCATACTGCATCACCTCTGTGGCTGGTATTGGAGCATACTTTCTAGAAGATTTAGACGAACATGTAATATTGCGCCCTTGGAATGTAAATAACCTGAAAATGTACTATTATTAATACAAATTTCCTTTTGTCAATATGTTCTTTAGGCACTCGAAAGAATTATACTTATTTATAAGTGTTAAACAAAATCTTAGTCATGCTTGTAGTTCTCGGACCAGATGCTTTGGGGAAATTAACATTCATTGTGATTTTCATAAGCGTTAAACAGAACCTTAGTCATGTCTGTAGTCCTCGGACCAGATGCTTTGGGGAAATTAACATTCATTGTGATTTTTATAAGTGTTAAACAGAACCTTAGTCATGCCTGTAGTCCTCGGACCAGATGCTTAGGGGAAATTAACATTCATTGTGATTTTTATAAGTGTTAAACAGAACCTTAGTCATGCCTGTAGTCCTCAGACCAGATGCTTTGGGGAAATTAACATTCATTGTGATTTTTATAAGTGTTAAACAGAGCCTTAGTCATGCCTGTAATCCTCTAACCAGGTGTTTTGGGGAAATTAACGTTCATTGTGATTTTTATAAGTGTTAAACAAAACTTTAGCCGTGCATATAGTGCTCGGACCAGACGCTTTGAAGAGATTAACATTCATTGTTATCTATTATAAGTTTCTAAATTGAACACACTGAAATATTTCTTATGATTGATCAAGTCAAAGCCCATTTGTATATTCCTCCATAATGTTCATTTGTCAGCACTTTGTGATATCCATTTATTTCTCCAGACTGATCTACAACAATTGATAACTTGTCAAGTTAACGGTTCGGTGTAAGTAAGATGCCTTGGTTATTTAGCCAAATGTGAATGGGTTATTAAGTAGTAACCAGATTCGATTATCATTGTAGAAATAGTACGTTTGCAAATTGTTTCTATTAATCTTTATAAGAACTAGATTAGTAGCGAAGCAAATTCACAAGTATTAATAATGAAAGTAAAAATATATGAAACAAGAGCAAAAGAAATCAAGGGAAAGATTCGTTCATTAACTAAAAAAAAAAAGAGAGTACATTGTGTTCAATGACTAAGGGTCGTTACAACAACAACAACAACAACAACAACAACAACAACAACAAAAAAGCTTCAATAGCTAAAACTATAAGAAAATCCTATGTCTTAAGCCTTTGCCTTGGGAGCAAGAGGATCTTCCTTCTGCCTTGGGTGAGAAGTCTTAGCATCATGGGCCTCAGGATTAGATTCGTTAATTTTTCCCTCTGTTTCTTTTATTTTGGCCTCAGCATCCTTATCATTAGCCGAGGGCTCTTTCTCCTTGCCTTTGTCATTCTCTTCACCAATCTTACTGGCTCCTTTTGGGACTTCAGAAAGAGGGAGAACAACTTGGTGAGCTAAAGGCGCTCAGAAGCCTCAGGAGCCATGGCAAAGGACGAGGGAAGGGTATCTAGAGTTGCACGGATGTCAGGATAATAATATATGCTTCTTTTCTCCCTCCATGCTGAGTTTGCAGGGACACCTGCAACATCAAGGGCCCTGTCCCATAACATGTCGCAGTACTCCCTACAAACCTCAGAGAGCTCCTCGACAAGCCTAACTTGCGTCTCCTCCACCCCTAATTGGTAAGATGCTTTCTTCTCAGTATCAAGTGCTTCTTTGGCCAGTTGGGCTGCATCCTTAGCTTTTTGCACCTCGGCCTTCAGATCCAGCGCAAGTTGTTTTGCAATGGCCAACTCTATCTCTGTCTGTAAAGCTTCTTACGCTGGTCTTCAGCTTGGGTCTCAGCATTCTTTAACCCAGCCAGAGCAGATTTTCTCTCCCTCTCTGCGACTGTGAGCTTATTTGCTAGTTCTTGGTTTTCCTCCTTCGCAGCCCCCAGGGCCTTCTCAACTTCGAGACAAAGTTGGACCTTGGCCTTTACATCGTTGCGGGCTTTGTTGACCCATTCCTCCGCCACAAAGACCTCCTGGGTGATCTGCATGAATATAGCGTGACAACTCGTATTAGTTTGAAAGGACGAAAAGAGGAATTCGTATGACTCAAATAAATAAAGTTGGGATGAGAGCTTACCATTGCGAGGTCCCTCTTTAAGGATAGGAAGATCTCTTACTGCTTTAACTTCCTTACATCATCCATATCCTTGGGCAGGAGGATTGGCTGCTCCAAGGCCTCGATCACGCGTGCACCGTGACCCCTCTGGAACTCCCTAATTGAAGTGTTATAGGGAATGGATGCCCCATCCACCTCCAACTGAAGGGACCAATTTCGCTAGGCCATGCACACATCGGACCTGTTCTTCTCCTCTCGGCTCTCAACGGACGAGGATCTTCGGCCTTGCTGGTCTTTGGTCACCTTCTGTTGCTTATTCCCTTTCGCAGGGCGTAACTCACCCTCTTCTAAAACCTTGCTTGGCCTTTTCTTTTTCAAATCAAGATTTAGCTTCAACTCGAGATCGGTGGGAGGCTGAGGAGGAGGAGGAAGATAAGCCGAGGGCTGGGATTTGTTGGTTTCTTTTGGTTAGGGTGCTTTGTTTCTCCCCTTTAAAAAGGCCCTTAAACTTTTGCTACCTGTATTCAAGGCCATTTCTTCTTCTTCTTCTTCTGAAGTATCGTTTGGAAGGGCAACGATGTTGGCTGGGGTGTGAACTGTGGAATTCCTGTCAGGTTCCTCCTCGGCGTCCGAGACTGAAACTACTTGTACCTCTTGAAGTTCTTCCTCTCCAAAACAAAAATTATCAATCTCCTTATCAAGCAAAGAATTTGAGGAGGCAACCCCCTCTCTGACCGCTGCAGCTTCGAAAGGAATTTGCTGAATTGGTGGGACAACCAGTGGATCCCCTTGTGGGTACAGATATGCTACTGGTGGAAGATCGTGCAGAGACAAAAAATCAGAGCCGAGACACATCAATTCGAGCTATGCGTTGGTCACTTGCTCTTATGGCGTTGCCGACCTCTTGGAAGATCTTCGATATTGGATGAAAGTCTAAAATCAAATGGACGGCCCGAAGCTGCCCGTTTCTATTTACGAAGATTTTGGATCTTAGTAAGTAATTGAGGGCTGTGACGTTGGTTAAGCTGATCCGAGCCGTCACGTGCCTTCTATCTGTTCACACCAGGGAGAAACAAAGCAAAGTCAGAGAATTGAAGTCCATTTCCAAAAGAAAAATAGAACAAAAGGAGCAAAATGAGGCCGAGACTAAAAAAAAAAAAGTCTAAGTCTATTGCTAGGAGACTTAAATCTAAGATGTCCCACCTGGCTCTCCCTCCTGGGTTGGGCAGTGAAGACCATCATGCCACGCCCTCAAAGCGATCAGATAATCATCTTTCATTCCCTTATTAGATTTGGGTAGACATGAGATGAGCCTGACAATATCAGATCAGGATTTGAGGTAAAATCCCGCTCCTTTTTGTTTGTGACACTCATATAGATGGACCACGTCGTGCTAGGTGAGCCTCAGGCCTAAATGCTCGTTTAAAGCATCAACGCATCCTAAGATCCTAAATGGGTTAGGTGCACACTAGTGAGGACATATCCTATGATTACAGAGGTAATCCCTCGTAATTCTACCCATGGGGAGAGTCATTCCCCCTTCTATGAAGGCTATAATGGGGAATATGACTTCTCCCACCTTTCAGTTGGACGCTATTTCTTCTGGAGAGCAATACTGTAGGGCAACTTCCTGCGGTATATGGTATTTTTCCTTAAAAATCTCTATTTTGGCAGGGCTGTCTACTAAATGTTTAAATCTACCCATTACGGACAAACTATAAAGGAAAATATCAACAGTGACAACTGGGAAATAAGAATTTGGGGGGCCGAGAAGACTGGCCGAGGAGAAGAAAGGTTCAAGGAAGTTAAAACTTACACGAACTAAGGTATATTACGACCTTTGAAGTTTTTAGAGAAAGTTGCAATGATTTCTGGGACCATGACTATGGAAGGCTTAATGATTTTAACAAACTTTGTGTGTTGAAAAGCTGGAGGTCGTTGGAAAGTTTAAGAGTTCATAAAGAAAGTGAGGAGTGATTTCTTTCGAAACTTTATATAGAAGGCAAAAAGTGAGTGGAGGTTATCCTGCCTAAATCCTGAGGAATAACATCAGCCGTTAGATTAAAGCCTCATCATCAGATGCTAGGGACATAACGCCGCCTGGAGCAGTTAATGAAGTCTCACGAATTCTGAAATGTCAGCAGCAATTATGAAGCGCATAAAGTAATACTCCCACATGTGTAAGTTCAGTGATTTTTAATATTCTTATTATTTGAATTTGAAATAATTCAAAATCCCATCTTTTCTCCTCGGATGCGAGGGAAAAACCAGAATTTTGAGGGGCTATTGTGAGGGTAAAAGCCTAAGATTGTATATTGGGCCTTGGGTTATATCTGATGATGTGTGTCCAAGGAGGGACGATTGATTAGAAGAAGCCCAGAGGTCCATAATTATAAAAGATAGAGTAGAGAGGGATGGTCCGAGGACAAGTTCAGTCTCGAATGAGATTAAATTCTGATTGGCTCTGTACTTAAGCAATTTAGGTAACCCTCTAGAAGATTTCCACGACAATAATGATCTTTATACATGTACAGAAGAGATAAGAACCCAAAAATATCTGAAGGAAAAGTTGCTACTACCACATTAAATGCACAATAACTACTTTCCTGGCCGCATTTATGTGGAGAAGGCCCCTGAACAGTGTTACATTGGCAACTACAACTCGCAGAAGATCAAAGAAGGTGTCTGATAGGACATATACTCAAGTGGAGGCTCAGATAATCAACAAGTATAGGATCAAGATGGTTAGGAGGGAGCTATATAATATAAAAGATCTCTCATGAGAAGGGGATCGGAAAAAATAGAAAAGGAGAACTGTATCACCCATGTTGTAGAAACACTCAGTTCTATTGAGTAATATCATAATTTACCTCATCGGACAACAATTTTGATTAATTTTGCATGTCCTATTTATCTTTCAATCTCATACTAGCCGTTGTAAAATTCATAAAAGGCCTAGTTCTTGCACCCACTCTCTACAAATTTATTATTTTGGGCTTATTGGGCCGACTTGCCATACCTTTTGAGCTTAGGCTGTAAATCGTGACCCTACAAGTGATATTAAGGATATTACAAATTTTATCGCATGAGCCTTTAAACTAGTGTATTTATTATGTTGTTAAAGTAATACCAATGACATTCATTACCATGTCAATTATTAAACCTTTGTAGTAAAATCAATATATATATATATATATATATATATATATATATATATATATATATAAAAGCAGAAACCTTATACGGAAGTGTATGAGGTCTTGCTAAGTGGCGCTTTAATTTTACATTTAGCATTTTTTTACCTCTTTCATTAAGTTTTTTTTTTTTACCTCTTGCATTTAGCACTCATAAGAAGTTAAATCAAAATCAAACCACAAAAATCATATAAAAATCACCAAATTAGAGTTTAAATTATAATTAAATTTTTAAAAGAAATCTAGGCCCAGTTGCACAAAAATTCCATGTAACTACGTCATACTCAAGAGTATTGGACCTTTTTTCCTTTGTATAAATAGGGGGGTCCTAATAGGATGGGGGGCTAACAATTTTCTTTCTAAAACATTTATTGTAGGAACATAAAAGTTTTCCATTGTAGACTTTTCACGCTTAAAGAACATGACTTGCCAACTAATGAAACTAGAGTTTTTAATACCTACAACAATTTTACAATATCAAGAACAAACCCCAGTGTATACAGTGTCAAATTCCATAGTCTCCTGTTACATCAAATGAGTGTTTATTTTTTCTCACAAAGTATTGAATAGTAAAGCTTCTGGGCCATAGTCTCAACTACAACTCTCAATCATGTTGGACTTGGATGACACCTTTCCACAACTACAACTCTCAATCATGTTGGACTTGGATGACACCTTTCCACAACGTATCATTATGAGATGTAGAAAAAATGTGAAGTGTACACAACGTTTATTGTGGATGAGAAGAAATTTCATCCTATTCCAATTGGTTAGTCCAGTAATGGACCTATTCCATTTTAATGATTCTGGAATTTTGTATACAAATAACAATCAAGAAAACTTCCGCCTAAAATAAGTCGAACTTTTGGCAAGAGAGAAAATTAATGTCTAGACAAATCAAGCTAAGGTCGACCAAAATGGACCATATTCTTAATTTCTTATCTCAATTTGTTCCATGTACAAGACTCACAATCAATGCTTGGTGTATAAAAGTTGAACATCTTATCTAAAGTCTATCATTTGAAAGCTTGAGAAAAAATTCATTTAAACCAACACAATATATAAATTATAAAGGAATCAAAGAAAAATTGTCAAAAATAATGAAAATTTAATCTGTGCTTAAATTCTTATAAGGATGAACACAATAGCAATATCCTTTTAAAAAAAAAAGAGTTAAAAAAAATCTATACTTATTTTGTACGCATGATAAAGTCCTATCACAAAGTTTTTTGAGACTCATGCTAATTAGTGATTAGAAGTTATAAAGGGATAATCATCAATATATATATATATATATATATATATATATAAACAAAGATCTCATGCGAAGTAAATGAGGTCTTGCTAAGAGATGCTCTAATTTTGTATTTAGCATTTTTTTTACCTCTTTTATTAAGTTTTTTTATTTATTTATTTTTATTTTATTTTATTGTTACTCAAAAGTTTACATTAACTTATTTTACTATTATCTCACTAATCTCTCATTTATTTCCTAAGCTTACATCACACTTTTCTTTCTTTTTTCATCTCTTATAGCATACCCACATTTTTAATATTTAAAAAAAAAGAAAAAAATAATAATTAAGGACTAATAATAATAACTAACTAGATAAGGCTTTGGAGAGAGATAGAGAGACACAAAAATGTTGTGGATTGTTAAATAAAACGCATTGTTTCACTACATATTACCAAAATAAAATACTTGAGACTAATAAAACATTTGAAAGAGAGAGAGAGAGAAATCTAAGAGGTTGCCGCCTCCGTCATAGTGGCCTCTCACCACCATTAAGACGCCGAAACCCCTATGGGTATTTTTTTATTATTTTTAAATTAGGGGATTAAATATGATTTAAGTTTGGGTCATTTGGTTGGATAATTTTTGTTTTGGGTATATAAGTAGAGAGAATACTTGGTATGCAATGTAAAGCCATATTCTACCATGGTTTTAAATCATCTATAAGACACATGCATACGCACTTATTCACATCATGTTTTAATGTCGCACTATCGATGAGTGGAAGACAATAAAAAAGTTGGGCATACTTTTATTTCATAATATTAAATATGTGAACATAACACAAATTAGTTGATTTTCATGGTGCCGTTACTCTTTTGCATTTATTTTTGGTTTCATGATTTTTTTTTTTTTTTTTAATCTTACCTTGAAAAGACTATAAATATGCAGTAAAACTACCAAATTAATTTTTAATATCTTAAAATGTATATGTCTCTTTATTCTAATTTAGTTTACCTTTTTATATATATATATATATAATATATGTACAACACTATCAAAAACCGTCTTATATAAAATATTACAAAATTATCCGTGCATCGCACGGGTAACTTACTAGTTAATAATAAATTTAGTATTTTCCTATACTTTAAATATAGAGATAGTTATCACTAGAGGTTTTAACTCAATCTAAAGTTTATGAGGTTTAAGGATAACGGGAAGACCATTAACTGGAATGGATGATAGTTTGTAAGTAATCTTTTCATCTGGAATTGCTTTCTCCCACTTGAATCTTGTCACCACATTATGCATATACACTAGTGTTTGTAAACAAGCATACTCCCTTCCAGCGCACATTCGAGGTCCTCCTCCAAATGGTACAAAAGTGTAAGGTGTTGGGCCATTCCCTTCAAATCTTGATGGATCAAATTTCTCAGGATCTGGGAAGTATTTAGGATTTTTGTGTGTCGAATGTACAGTCCAAAATGTCTGCAAAAATATGGATTCAGAACTCTAACCATTACCATTAAAATATGGATTCAGATCTGATTACACTAAGTATAATTTGGCTTATGTATTGTTAATGAAACATACCTTCCACCCTTTAGGGATAGTAAAACCTTTGTAGGTAAAGTCATGTATAACCTCTCTGAATGCTCCTTGAGCAGGCGATAATAGCCTCATTGACTCACATGCTACATTCCAAGAGTACTTCATCTTTTTAATGTCATCCCAATTCAACAAATCCTTTGGACCTTTGGATCTTGCAATCTCCATTTGCTCTGCTTAACAATATACCCCACTTTTTCATTAGATTAATCTTTCCAAATAGCACCATGTGTCGCTTGTGCGAAGAGCTACATGCAGCATACTAAGTAAAGTTTTTGAATTTCTTACTATTAGCTAGTGTATGGCCACTAAAAGATTGGGGCATTATAGTAGATTAACCTCACCCAGCAATTAAAAGGCATCTGTGATGAAGTCAAGATTTTTGTTTGGAGACAAACTATGAATTAAAAAATCCTTAATCACAAACTTAAAACACAAACACAGACACATTGAAACACATACTTTTTTCTTTTTAGAGGTATTAGGTTTATTTGTGTAGGCCCAAGAAGCTCAATTCTATTTTAAGCCCATGTATACCTAACCCAAACTATCTCTCCCTATATAAACTCCACTTAAGTAAATTGTGAAATCTAGCATTTGACTATTCACATAAATATTAAATCATATGAGTTAAATTATTTAAACAAGGAATGTGATGTATTAAATAGGTCATGTGACTTCCTCGAAAAAAAAATTGGTCATATGACAAAATACATATAAATGATCGTTTAAATTATCATGTTGTGGGTTTGAGGTACCTCCAATCCAGTTTGAAGGTAAATTCTATCATTTTTCCGATATACCCTCCATGTTTGCAAAATTTCAAGATTATCAGGATTAATAATTATCCATAAAATATGTGTTATGAATTGAATAGTAAATAAAATATAATTAGTACAAAATTTAGTACTTATGTTTTAAGAAGATCCAGAATGTTTAATCTAAATGTGAAAATATTAAAATATTAATCTAATAAAAAAATTATTGAGTAAAGTAACATTAACAAAAAGCTACACCAGTGTTACTTTCATATATATATATATATATATATATTTCTGCAATAAATGGTTTAAGTAGTAGAGATAGCTAGCCATAGCAATTGTAGATAGCATGTTTAGAAGAAGTACCTTGCAAGACCTGATTGTAAACATGAGGGAACTCTGCTAGATACTTCAACACGGATGTGATAGCAGAACTAGTGGTATCATGGCTAGCAATAAGTAAGCCCAAAATGTTTCCAGCAATCGTCATCTCGCCCAAAGCTCTACCGTTCTCATCTGATGCAAGGAGTGTATGAGTCAATAAGTCATGAGCAACTGTCCCTTTATTCTCTGCTAGCTCTTCCTTCCTCTCTTTGATGAGTGCTAAAATCTCTTGGCGAATAACTTTGCCTCCTTTTAAGGCACGATTGTAGGCTGTACCTGGAATATTTATAGGCACAGATACTGTACCAGCTTTGACAAGGTTAAAGGGATCAGTAAATGTTGTCACATGGTTAGGATCTGTGATACTCATAAACAATCTACAAGCCAATGCAAAGGTATACTTCAATGACAGTGACAAAATCTTGACTTGTTTGCAAGGACACCAATCTGTCTCCAAGTGTTCCTTTGCCATGGAGTCCATGATAGGTATGAAATGTTGAAGAGCTTCTGGCTTTAGAAATTCAACAACGAGGCTACGTAATTTAGTAGAATCATGGTTGTTATAGCTTTCTTCAGATTCAAACACTACTTTCTGTATGCATCGTGGCCACCAAGCAGTGACATATTTTTTCTTGTTGGAGAACAAAAACTTGTTTCCTGAAGCACCACACAACACAGCCAAGTTCTCCCCAAACAGTGAGGTTTGAAAGAGATCCTGAGAGTATTTTCTCATTCTTTCCTTAATGAACATCTCTGGGGTTCCCCTTTGTCCAGCCGTACCAAATTCCAATGTTTCCCCAATGATCGGCCAACCCTTTTTACCAGGTGGTAACTTGGAATGAGTGGACTTTTGTCTAAATATGAGGAAGACAAGGCAGAATGAAATGGAAAGGACCACAACATGAAGCAGGTTTGGAAGGATATCCATTGCAACCTTAACAATTACACCAATGAGAAAGACTAGAAAATAAGGTGAACAAAGCACTAGAAACTAGAAAGTATAGTTAGGATGCATACATATAGAGGGAGTGGCGAAGCCTAAAATTTTGTCATCGAGGCCAAAACTGCACATATTTTCAAATTTTTGTGAGAATAACACGAATTAGTTTCTTGTATACATTTTCAAAGGCCTGTTTGCTTCTATAGAGTGAATGTGCTCATGAACATGCTTTGTGAACTACTATTTTGTGCAGTACTTTGTGGTCCATTGTTGAAATAAATTTTAGTTTTGACACTGATGAGCATGTGAGGTATAATATCTTATTTGTTACTTTAGGTGTAGGAAATTTCACATGGTCGAAACATTTAAAGCGGTCGTCATAAGTTTAAAAACTTATTTGATACATTAAGGAAAATCAAACTTGGTCAGCTAATCTAGTCAGTGGCAGAGGAGATGAGCTAAATATATTTCCTCTAGAGGAGTCAAGCTAAATGTATTATTGTATTTCGGTATCATTAACTCTCGATATCTTTAAGTTTTTTAATAAAAATGCGTATTACTTTATTTTTTAGGAAAAAAAAATTTGCTAAAGAGATGTATTTATATATTTTTATAAACTTATGCTTTAAATACTCCTAAAATGAATGTCGTCTATATGACAAAAAAGTCAACATTAAACAAAAAAAAAATTATATATATATATATATATATATATATATATTTTAAGTAAAGGGGGCATTACCTAAAATTTAACATTTACTTAAATTTGAAACTTAACACACATTTTGGTAACAAGATTTTTTTGATTTCTTAAAGCAAGACCAATACTATTTACCAAACAAATGGACGGTAGAAAACAAAGTATTCAAACATTAAACATATTTACAGAATTACAGTCCTTTTTTTTTTCTTCAAAGTTTTATGCTATTAGGAGTTTGTATAGGAACAATTTAATTAGCGGAAAACTTTTTGCTAAAAGTTCTGTAAATAAAAGTAAAAACTAATTAAAATAGTACAGTAAAAACAATAAATAGTACCAAAAAATACACAGAGACTCATGAATAATAGTAAAAATAAACTAAATATATAAAAACAAAAATAAGCTAAGTGTCCTGTGTGTTTGGCTTTAAATTAAAATTTTATTTTATTTTACTATTTAATTTATTTTTTCTACTATTTATAAGTTTCACAGCATATTATTTATGGGTCTCACTGTACTATTTCAGTTCATTTTTTTCTTTATCTATAGTATTTTCAGCAAAAAAATTTTTAGTTTCAACAAAATAAAAAAGTATTTAAATTTCGCTTATTTTGCTGAAGCTAAAAGCTTATTACTAAAACTACCGTAAATAAAAGTAAAATTTATCTGAAATAATACTATAAAACTTATAAATAAACTCATAAATATAATAAAAAAAGTGTAGTAAGTCCATAAATAATAATAAAAATAATTTAAATTTTCCATCAAAATCCAATCGTATACGTCAATCCAAACGTATAATAAAGTAGATCCCATACGGACCCAAATAATAAAGGCGAAAAACACATTTTTGTCCCTACATTTTAAGGGTATTTCCGTTTTGGTCCCTAAGTTTTATTTTTACCGCTTTTAGTCCCTATTCTGAAAAACGGGTTCCATTTTAGTCCCTGCCGTTACATCATAAACGGATTTGGCTGATGTGGCAAACGGCAGAATTAAAAAATATTAAAAGTATTTTATTTTATTTTAAAATAAAATAAAATTTTAATTATCAATAATTTTAAAATAAAAATATTACAAATTTTAATTAAAAATATTTGTTCTTGATTGCCCAGAAATTTAAAATTTTCTTCTCTTTTATTTCATTTTCTTAGCATCCAAACAAGCAAAAACATATACAAAATCATGCTGAAACTCAGACACTCTAACACAATCAACAAAAATTCCAAAAAGCCTTCCGACGCATCCTCTCTCCTTCTCTGCACCTTCCTCTCCTCTCCTTTTTCCTTTGTCCACTTCCTCTTATTTCCTTTCTCTTTCTTTCTCAATCTCACACCTCACCTTTCCCTTCTCTCTCTCTCTCTCTCTGGATGAACTCCTAAGCTCAACAGCAAACTCCCTAGGGTTTCCATTTCTCTTCCAATTCAACCGTGGCGTCACAAATCGAACAAGGTACTCTCTCTCTCTCTCTATCTCTCTCTCTTCAATGATTTAAAGAAAATTGTTAGGTATTGTATTTTGACTTTGTAGTTGTTAATTTTTGTTCAATAGGAGCAGGAGGTGAGAGAGACTTAGAGCGGGGACTGACGATGATGACGATGACTCCAACGCCATCATCGACTCAAAACCCTCTCGCTGAGACTTCGCCGTCTCCGTCTTCGTCTCCGTCTCCATCGGCGACGGCCACGGCTCCGGCGTTAGTTCTATCCAACTCCAGCAAGCGGATCGATCAAGCTGGGAAGAAGTACGTGAAGCAGGTGACTGGCCAGCACAACGACACTGAGCTCCACTTGGCGGCACAGCGCAGCGATCTGGCCACCGTGAGGCAGATACTCGAAGATATCGTTTCGCAGATGATGGGGATTTGAGCAGCGAGGAACTTAACGCCGAAGTCGCAGAGGTCCGGGCTGCGGTTGTGAATGAAGTGAATGAGTTGGGAGAGACGGCGCTGTTTACGGCGGCGGATAAGGGGTACCTTGATATTTTGAAGGAATTGTTGACATATTCCAGCACAGAAACTCTTACGAAGAAGAACCATGTTGTGGGGTTGATAGGTTATGGGTTTCAGAAAGACAAAAGAAAAAGAAACACTGATTTGTGTTATGGGTTTTGTGCATTGAAGGGAATTGACGATTTGGGTTGGCTTTGTTGATTGTATCAGAGTATCTGAGTCTGAGCATGGTTTTGTATATGTTTTTGCTTGTTTGGATGCTAAGAAAATGAAAGAAAAGAAAAGAAAATCTTAAATTTCTGGGCAATCGTGTTCTTGGGGGGAAGTTCGCCTTTATTATTTGGGTCCGTATGGGATCTACTTTATTATACGTTTGGATTGACGTATACGATTGGATTTTGATGGAAAATTAAAATTATTTTATTATTTAAATTATTTTTATTATTATTTATGGACTTACTACACTTTTTTTATTATATTTATGAGTTTATTTATAAGTTTTATAGTATTATTTTAGATAAATTTTACTTTTATTTACGGTAGTTTTAGTAATAAGCTTTTAATTTCAGCAAAATAAGCGAAATTTAAATACATTTTTATTTTGTTGAAACTAAAATTTTTTTTTGCTGAAAATACTATAGATAAAGAAAAAAATGAACTGAAATAGTACAGTGAGTCATTTGATGTAAACACTCGTTTGATGTAACAGGAGACTATGGAATTTGATACTGTATACACTGGGGTTTGTTCTTGATGTTGTAAAATTGCTGCAAGTATTAAAAACTCTAGTTTCATTAGTTGGCAAGTCATGTTCTTTAAGCGTGAAAAGTCTACAATGGGAAACTTTTATGTTCTTACAATAAATGTTTTGGAGAGAAAATTGTTAGCTCATCCTATTGGGACCCCCCCTATTTATACAAAGGAAAAAAGGTCCAATACTCTTGAGTATGACTTAGTTACATGGAATTTTTGTGCAATTGTGCCTAGATTTCTTAATTTTAAAAATTTAATTCTAATTTGAATTCTAATTTGGTGATTTTTTTATGATTTTTGTGGTTTGATTTTGATTTAACTTCTTATGAGTGCTAAATGCAAGAGGTAAAAAAAAAACTTAATAAAAGAAGTAAAAAAATGCTAAATGTAAAATTAAAGTGCCATTTGGCAAACTTCGTACACTTTCATATGAGATCTTTGCTTTTATATATGTATTGAATATTGATAAGCAGGTACCAAACAGCATATGTAACAAAACAAAGGGAAAATCCAATTAAAGGACCAAATAGGCCCACCACTTATCTATGCAGCCTTGGCAATTCCATATCAAGGCAGATGGAGTCAGACACAAACGGAGTACAAGAAGTGGAATGCCTTTGAAGCCTTAAGCAGGGAGGAAAGAAGTATTTTGGAAGCTTGCGACACAACTAAACCCCAGTCCACATTTATAGCCAAGCAGATAGCCATACAAAGTGCAGTCATAAAAGCTACCCAGCTAGAGTTCACAAGCATTATCATCCTCACCAACACTAAAGGAATAGAACAGAGGTGGAAGCAAAATATCTAACACTTTAAGCCAGCAAGGAATGAAGCTTATAGTCCAAGTTTGTTTCTGGCCTCATTTGGCAGGGAATCACCTCGAGAAAGACGTGAATCAAACTCCTCCATACATTATTTTTGGTCGGACCAGATAGCTGTTGTAGCTAAAGACTTCCTTTGAATTGTACCATCTGGACCTGGTATAAAAAAAGAAAAAAAGAATTCAGATTATAACTGAAGATCTATATATGTTAAAACTGAAAATGGATTCATTTTTCTCCTTTCCTTAGAAGATAAAGTGAAAAAAAAAAATGGAACTGTGAGATAAGGGAAACTCGTTTAGATTGAGCTTCTGTTATAGCAAAGAAGTATTCTCTAGCACAAACACAAACCCTGGTTGATTCATCAGCCACAATTTTGACCATTGCTAAAGTATCATAAACATTGCCACAAGTGGCATCAATAGCTGCATCCCCTTTTTGGATAAAAATTGGCAATAGCAAATATTTGATGCCTGGTTACAATTGTCAGAAATAATATGAAAAGGTATGAATGTAATTGTCTCAATCTAGAGATGGCACAGGACAAAATGGACAATATCTAATACTGCTATTGGTACAAACAAAATATTGCTTGAAGTCAGAATATCAATTGGGTTTTTTTTATTGCTCCAACCCAATTTGAAAGTGGCTCATCAGGAACCTGTTGAAGCGCATTCCTATAAAGCATCATACAAGGTCCATAAAACAAGCTCATTTCGTTGACCCACCAAGTACAAGTAGCAAAGAGCTCATAAACTTTAGTATTAAAAAGGGTGCGTGGGTGTGTATATGGTTAATTGCAAAAGAGTTCTGCAATCATCTGCACCAGTGTATAAAATGACATTTTATAGTTCACCACCAAATCTAGAATGCAGTACTATTTTTTAGGAAGGAGCAATTAATAATAAACGGCAGCATGATCTGGTGCAATTCATTCTCATTTTAAGGATTAGCAGCTAGTAAAGTATGGAATATGTATGGCAAACATCTCATCATTGAGTATGCCATTGAAGTATCAATAAAAGATATCCTGGGAACTTAAAAGTGGCTTCTGTCAATTGTTAGATTGATAAAAAAAAAGGTAAGAAAATTGTAGAGAGTGATCCAACCTGCATAATGTTCTGTTAGGACATATGTGTTTACATGTTAGGAACATATGTCATATTTTATGTAAATTGGCTAATCCTTTGACAAAACGCACTCTACTTGTAATTGGGTAGTTCTAGGTGTTTTTAATACTTCAAGAAACAATGTTTCAAGATCAAGTGTTGAAGTCATCAAGTCTGTCCAAGAAAAAGCAAGTTGAAGTGCAGAATTTTTAAAGCTCGACACCTGCTCGACACCTACCTCGACACCTGCTAGCTGTCGAGACTTAAAAAGTCAGAATTCCAATATGATTTTCTTGGGATCCGTGAATGTGTTTTTGGGCCTTCTTTTCTTCTAACCCTAAACATATTTAAGGAGTGTTTTAAGAGCCGTCAACATAGACACAAGTTGCATAAGCATTGAGCAATCCTTGTTCAAGCAAATTGTGCTCTGAGACGAAGTTCTTAACCTAGATCATCTTCTTCAAGAAGTTGCTGTGTATTGTGCACCTTAGGGTTTTGTGACCAAGCATCTTCCTGATCTTCATGCATAGGATGATCTGAAGAACTCTGCAGCCAACCTCTCATTCTAAAGTTGGTGATTGAAGTCGCGTACTGGGATCCGCGCATCTGGTTAGTCACGTACTTGGGAGCCGTGCATCAAAGGTGGGAACTGTCGCTACAGATCAAGTCCAATTGGGTATTGGACTAAGGGTTCAACTGTAGGTTGGTAAGGTACTTGGGATTCCTTATTTGTAACCGCTTGATTTGATAATAGTGGAGTTTCGGGAGTGGTGACCTGAAAATCACCCGGTGGGGTTTTTGCCGTTAGGGTTTTTCCCCATTCGTGAACAAATCACCGAGTTATTTATTTTTCCGCTGCATATTTAATTTTTGGTGATTTGTTTGTGCTACCACGTATTTGCATGTTAAATTGATTAATTAATAACTTGACTAAATTAATTAATTAGTTTAAATCACAAGGGGTCATTCAATTTGTGGCCTATCATGTTCCAACTTATGCTTATATCAAACAAAGATTCATAAAAAAATTATCCACACATGCACATGTAAGCACACACAACCCCAAAAACTAAAACTCACATCAGGTGCTTCAATTTCATACAAAAAAGAGATTCTTAAGCAAAATTACAATTTATTTTTGTAAGAACTTATTCTTTGCTGTATTTAGAGTGCACTTATATATTTCACTTTGGTTACTTTTATCGGACCGTGTGCCTTACCGATCCATCCAACGACCAATTGGTGAAAGATAAGGGGGCACAAATCTTTTATAGCATTCGATTGCAGACCAAGCCCATTGGTATTGGAGCGAATTGTGAAATCCCTCACAACTTTTGTAGTTCCCACTATAATGCTAATAATATATTCATCAATTTAGCAGGTTTGCACTCAGCCAAAAGAGGCGGTGAAGCGAATTTTTCTGTTTCCTTCTAATCAACTATATCTAATCCGAATTAGCAAGGTTTAAAATCTTCGTAAAGAATCAAAATAGCAAACCAAATATGTAACTATATAAAATCAATATTTCAAGGATTCTAGTTTATAAGTACTTACAAGTGAGCAACTTCTGTTGTCTTCTTCTTCCCAAACACATAGCTCGCCAGAACTTCCTCCATTCCAACATCATAGCATTCACATTACAAATATTCAAAACTGTAGGGGCCACCACAATTTGGCTTCCTAAGACCGCTCTTAAAATAGGTCTGCAAGGTGCGATGTTAAATGCCATAAAAGACCTAGGAGCTTCTTTCTCATCACTAATTGGTTTTGAGGCAGAGTAGCACAACTCATGGTCTGACAAGCGATATCATAGCCAACGTAATGGGTTTGAGTTGTGGGACCATCATCCTGGGGGATTGTTGGGAGAACCACAATTCCGCTCCTAATGACTACTTTAAAAACAGGCTCACAAGATGCAATGTCAAATACCAAATTAAGATTAAAGATATTAACCTTCAAGTTTAAAGCAATTAAGCTTCATTTTACAAAAAATTATCAAATTTAGAACAAAACACAGATTTTTCTATGTTTAGTTTTCATGAAGCAAAAATTGAATTTTTAGCATAAAACCCAAACGGCCAACCACTACTAATACGCTGTTTTGTTAGGCAGGACAAAGAAAATGAAAATAGAGTAATTTTTATCATATGGGACACATAAAAAATTAAGGATTCCACTTAATTAGACTCCAAAAACTTCATTGCCTATTTGAAATTCTTCTTCACTACCATTAAATTATCTTATACATAACGATTCTCAAAAAAATAAAAAAAATGTTAAACATGACAAACACGCACACAAATATACAGGAAGTGAAAGAGGGAAAAGGGGTACCAGAAAGAGGAGAATCTCGTGGGATATGATTTTCGGATGTAGTGAACTCCATTTGGCAGCTTCACAAAATTACAAACAATTGTGAACAATAAAAAAAAGTTAAAAAAAAAAAAAAAATCTAAGCAACAACTAGTTAGAGAAAATAGAGGGAAAAGAAAACGCATTGTAAATCCATAACACTTGAAATAAATAATACCACAATCCTTGATATCCCACATCGATTAAATACAAGTAATTTATTTTATTTATTAAATGTTGCAATAACTTGACTTAGTGCCGAGCTTAGTAACATAAACTTGTAACCAAGTTGGGGCATTAAAGTGGTTGGATGTATGTTAGGATTGTCTAGGTGGGAATGTGGTGTTAATATGTTGATTTGTCCACTACGTGGAGTCAATATTTAGCATGCCCCTTGCCCTTGGGTTAAAGGGCACCCCCATCCATAGCCCACACATCTCAAATTGAATGGTTTAAGGATTGGGGTATCCCCACAAATCAACACACAACAACCCCTCCCAGCATGCTATCTAGTTCTTTGCCATACAAACAACCACTTTTTACTCCTTTTATTTTCTAATTAAAAAAAAAATATTGTCAATCTTGGTAAATTTCTTTTTTCAATTACCTTTATCAATCTAACCTTTCCTTGTTTGGCCCATTGGATAAAAAAATTTAAAGAACTCATAAGGTAGGGCATCTAAAAAACTTAACCAATTAAATTTTATTTCTGTATTGATAACAAAATCATAATACTTGGTACCATACAGGCAAATCTTGTTGACAATGAAAGTAACATGGAATATTATTGCGGGACAATAAATTCAGGCTGTGTATCATAACAAAATCTTTTTTTAGCTAAACAATATATAGCATAAACAATAGCACAAGTTCAATGTTCCAGTTGGATCTTTTACTGGGTCGAGTCGATTTCAACAAATCCTTTTTTTTTTTTTTTTTTTTTTTTTTTTCCAATTTTTGGTGAGCAACATTATTGACTGAGTGGTATAATGAAGGCATTGCAGCCCAAATTGTCTCCAAGGAGACATGGAACCAAATTTGGAAGGTTAAATTTCCCTAGAAAATTCAAACCTTTATGTGGAACATTTTCCATGATGCCTTCCCAATTAGAACAACCCTCTGTCAATGAGGACTACAGATCCCAAGTCTTAGTCCTTTTTGCCATGAGGGAGTGGAAATTATATCACATTTCTTTCTGTACTGCAACTTTGCTAAGGCAGTATGGCTAAGATCAGAATTATCCATAAATGCTTCTGAGTTTCAGCAACAACCTCTAAAACAATGGCTGCAAAATTGCATTCTGTCCAAGTAGATAATGATTGAGGACAAGATGCACTTCATGCAACTGGTCTTTACAACTCTGTGGACCCTTTGGTTCCACCAAAACCAACTAATCCATGAAAGGAAAGAGCCAAGCCCAATTGAAGCCTAACTAACCTCGAAAAATTTGATATGCAGGTACCAAATAGCATATGTAACAGGACAAGGGGAAAAACCAAATAGGCCCACCAACACATAAGGGTGCAGGCCTGGCAACTCCATATCAAAGAAGATGGAGTCAGAAATAAATGGAGTACAAGAAGTGGAATTGCCTTTGAAGCCATAAGCAGGGAGGGAGGAAGAATTTTGGAAGCCTATGACACCACTAAAACCTGGTCCACATTTATAGCCAAGCAGATTGACATACAAAAAGCAGTCATGAAAGCTACACAGTTGGGGGTTCACAAGCATTATCATCCTCACTCACCAGTGAAGGAAGAGAACAGTGGTGGAAGCAAGACAAGGAATTCCATTGGTATAGCAGGGCACCGTTTGCAGACATCCAACACTTAAGCTAGCAAGGAATCAAGCTCATAGTCCAAGCTGTTCCTGGCCTCATTTCGCAGGGAATTACCTCAAGATCAAGATGTGCATCAAGTCTCCCATACACTGTCTCTGGTTGGACCAAATCTTTTGCAATAGCCGTATTAGCTAAAGACTTCCTGCGTTTTGTACCTTCCGGACCTGGAATCAAAAAAAGGAAAGCTAAAAGGAATTCAATTTAGAACTAAGGATACATATATGTTAAAAGTGAAAATGGATTACTCTAGAAGCTTCATTATTAAAATTAGTAGGCAACGTCCCAAAAATAACAACTGTATAGTTTTCTGCTTTCCTTAGCAGACATAGTTAAAAAAATAAATGGAATTGTGTGAAAGGGCACCTCGTTTGGGTCGAGCAACTCTTCTAGCAAAGAAGTATTCCCTAAAGCATCATTCTGAATATCCATTGCATAAATACAACCTTGGCTAATTCATCAGCAAGCATATTGACCATTACTAAAGTATCATAACCATTGCCACAAGTGGCATCAATCACTGCATCCCCTTTCTAGACAACATGTTTCCTAACCCTGGTAAAAATAGTCAATACAACTATTTGATACCTGGACACAAGTGCCTGAAATAATAGGCAGGAACGTAAATGTCTCAATCTAGAGATGGAATTGGACCAAAAAATGCCTTAACAGGAGACCGTAGAAGGTAATTCCAATATAGCATTAAACAAGGTCCATAAAACAAACACATTTCGTTGACCCACCAAGCAAAAGTAGCATTCAGCTCATAAACTTATGTACCAAGATGAGTGTGTGTGTGTGTGTGTGGGGTTAATTATGAAAGAGTTTGGCAATCATCTGCACCAATGTATAAAAAGGTATTTTAAAGATCACCACCAAATCTAGATTGTGATACAATTTCCTAGAAAGGAGCAGCTAATCATAAATGGCAGCATGATCTGGTGCAATTCCTTCTGTTTAAGGATGAGCAAATCACTTGCAAGATAGGAAGTGAAGTAAGCATGGAATAGGTATGGCAAGCATGTTATCATTGTGTATGCCATTGAAGTGTCAATAAAAGACTTCTTGGGACCTTAAATCAATTGCTGATTGATCAAAAAGATAAGAAAATTATAGTGAGTAATCCAACATGCCTAGTGTTCCAATTTGTGCTCATATCAAACAAAGATTTATAAAAACTTTATCCGCGTGGGCACATGCAAGTACACAAAACCCCAAAAACTAAAACTTGCATCAGGTGCTTCAATTTCACATAGAGAAAAATTCTTATATAAAGTCCCAATATATTGTTCTAAGAACTTATTCTCTGCTTTAGAGTGCGTTTTCATATTTTACTTTGTTTCCTTCTATTGTTCCCACTATATAATGCCAAAAGACGTGGTGAGGTGAATTTTTCTGTTGCCTTCTAATCCGAACCGGCAAAGATTAAAATATTTGTAAAGAATCAAGATAGCAAACCAAATAAAGAACTTTATAAAATCAATATTTCATGGAATCCAGTCTTTAAGTGCTTACAAGTAAGCAAATTATGTTGTCTTCTTCTTCCCAAAGACGTATCTCGTCAGAACATCCTCCATTCCTACATCCAGCATTCACATTACAAATATTCAAAACATACATATATACCTATATACATACATTTGAAGAAATCAGAAGAACAAGAGTGAACTGATTCATCAAATTCTTTGCCTAGTCTTAGCACATGTACTGTAGAGGGGTAGAAGCAAAAATCAGAATAGTTACTTTCATACTTACACAATTACATTTGGATTAAATTAAATCGAATTTAATCTAATCACATACATACCTGCAAATAACAAATTAAGTTTATAGAAATTAACCTACAAGTTTAAAGCAATTAAGCTTCAGTTTTACTAAAAGGTATCAAATTTACAACAAAACCCAGATTTTTTTAAGTATAGTTTCACAAAGAAATCCATCAGCATAGAAGCAAATATTGAATTTTAGCACAAAACCCAAATGGCCAACTGCTACTAGTACTCTGTTTTGTTTTGTAGGACAAAGAAAAAGAAAATGATTTTTATCATACGGGACACTTCAAAACTTAAAGCTTCCACTTAATTAGACTCCAAAAACTTCATTGCCTATTTGAAATTCTTCTTCACTACCATTAAATTATCTTATACATAACGATTCTCCAAAAAAAAAAAAAAAAAAAAAATCTTATACTGTTATACATAACAAACATGCACACAAATACATAGGAAGTGAAAGAGGGAAAGGGGGTACCAGAAAGTGGAGAATCTCATGGGATATGATTTTCAGAAGTAATGAAGTCCATTTGGCTCATTAGGCTTCACGAAATTACAAACAAATGTGAACAAAAAAATAAAATAAAATCTAAGCGACAACCTGTTAGAGAAACTAGAGGGCAAAAAAAAAAAAAGGCATTGTAAATCCAATCCATAAGGCTTGAAATAAAAAACACCACAATCCTCAATATCCCACATCAATAAAATACTAATAAATTATTTTATTTATAAAGAGTTACAATAACCTAACTTAGTGCCGAGCTTAATAACGTAAGCTTGTAACCAAGTTGGGGCATTAAAATGGTTGGATGTATGTTAGAATTGCCTAGGTGGGATGTGGTGTTAATATGTTGATTTGTCCACTATGTGGAGTTAATATTCAGCATGCCTCATGCCCTTGGGTTAAAGGGTACCCCCACCCACAATGGATGGGTAGCCCACACATCTCAATGAATGGTTTAAGCATTGGGGGTATCCCCACAAATCAACACACAACAAGTCAACAACCCCTCCCAGCATGCTATCTAGCTCTTCTCCGTACAAACAACCCCTCCCAGCATGCCCATTGGATAAAAAAATTTAAAAAACTCATAAGGTAGGGCATCTAAAAAAGTTAACTAATTAAATTTTATTTCTTTATTGAAAACAAAATCATAATACTTGGTATCATACAGGCACTCTTATTGTTTGGCACATACTACTTGGAACTTGGAAATTCATCTAAGCCAAGTTTCCAACGATGACAAACCGCTAAGTCAATTATCATTACTCTGGCAATACAAATTCTATAGGTTTTTATTTATTTATGGGAACACAAAATCTTTTTGACTATGAAAGTAACATGGATTGTTATTGCGGGACAATAATTTCAGGCTGTGTACCATAACACAAGTTTTATTTTTTTAGCTAGACAATATATAGCATAAACAATAGTACAAGTTGAATGTTCCAGTTGGATCTTTTACTGGGTTGAGTCCAATGGCCTCTTTTACTATAGCTTCCTACATGCTGCTAGAAGTATATTCTAACGTAAGTGTGGTACTCGAGTCAATTTCAACAAATCCTTTTTTTTTTTTTTTTTTTCCAAATTTTGGTGAGCAACAAGCTCGGTACCATTAAATTTTTTTTTTTTTTTTTGAGAAATAAACACACACACACATATTGATCAAGAACTGTGTAATGTTTAATGTATTTAATGAAAAACCTTGGTTTAAAATATTTGAATAATATTAATTGTAATTAATTCAATTTAAAATATAATTACAAATGACTTAATGAATGAAATACTTGTCTTGAAGTATATAAATTTTCTTGATAAATTAATTTTTGTATATATAATAAATCATATTAAAGATGTGTTTAAGAAATAGAATTCATATTTGTGTGTGCTATTTTGTGAAATATAAAAATTTATTGATGTAATTATATTGGACCTCTGAAAAAAATTTATGTCTTTGCCACTGAGTGACAAAGTTACTATCATTCATTAAGAGAAAAAAAAAAAAAAAAAAAGAGGAAAAAAAACTACTATTATATGTAACCTTATTACTATGAGAGGTACCATACTAAAATTAAAAAAAAAAAAAAAATTGTGTGGTAAATTTTACATAAATCAATGTGTTTTTTTTTTTTGGTTGAGAAACTATAATTCTAACACTACAGGGGAAGGGGAAAGTTATGTAATGTGTAAAGCCTTTAAAGCAATTACATAACTCCAAGAAGTATTACAAAAGTGCCTAACTCTTGTAGTGATAGATGTGGATACTGTTGGGGTTTATGCCCTAAAATCCAATTTATTGGTATGTCATAAATAATTAAATTGTTTAATTACATGAGACTATTTATAAATGAACTAATAGGACATTATCTTAGTCCATGAGATGCATAGTATGTGATTTATATGATTTAGTCACAAAATATATAAATCACAAGTTATTTGTAAACTCAGAATTTTAGTTCGTAGTCGGTGATGAAATTTGGCATTTTATCTGCGAAGACTATAACATATTAACTAAGATGATTTGTCTTGATCATGGAAGTGGAGACTTCTAGTTGATATGTTGATATGTTTTAAGAGTTAAGATATATTGAACTGGACCGCTGTGAGATTTATTATTCTTCTAACAACTCTCAAATGAATAATAAATCTCACGACTTCTATTTACATCAATTCTAAATCCTGAGAGAATAATAGACCTGATCATGAGATGTAAGTTGCTTTGATATATCAAGAGTGAGATCTATAAGACACGATCAAAACCTCAGTATGCTGGGCAGCCACATTTAGTGTTGATGGAACATATATTCTCAAGATGGAATTCATAATCTTTTAACGGAGATATAAAATATTCCCTTGAGATAAGTTTAATGAGTTTGGTTATTCAGAGTGTTGGGCCCAATAACTTTAGTAAGAAGTTACTAAAGTATATATTTATGAAATTGGATTTCATAAATATATAATGAATATTATAAAGGATTAAACCGGGTACTCAAGGATTAAGATGTAATAATCTTCAAAGTGAAAGTCAACATTCATGACTTTGTATTACTACGAATATTTTAATGAAGGGGTTGCATGTATAATAAAGTCTTGGGATATAATTTATTAATAAGACCTAGAGTGCAATTATATTCTTATAGTGGTATTGAATATAATTAATAGTAACTTTGGACTAGTCAAGAGTTGACAGAAAAGCCCAAGGCCCATTGGAGCTAGAGTCTTATTTGTTCCCTTTGGTCCCATCTCAAGCCACAAACTAAAACCCAATTGGATAGGCCCAAAAGGCTAACCCAATTAGATAATAAGTTTTTTATTTAATAAGAGTTATTAAATAAAAAAACTACCAAGGTAGTTACAAGTACGTATGATGAAAAGAAAAGAAATCAGTTTTTTCCCATAAGGAGAAGAAGAATGATTTTTCTTTGAGAATCTATGTACAAAAAGACTGATTGAGAGACCACACTTCTAGGGCACCATATGGAATTGTAAAAGTATTCTCAAGTTATGGTTTTGAATTTCTCTGCATCAAGGTATACTTTCTTGTTCTATATTCTGAAACTTATATAGTGCATGTTATCAATTGCGAATGAAGTAAATCCGTTAATTTTTCATCACGTATGTTTTGTATGCGATACAAACATGTGATTTTCCAATAGATACAAAGTACCACATCGGTAGTGTTTGAGTCAAAATCAATGTGTGTTTGTTCTTCACAAATTTGGCCAAAATATGCACTTGGTATTGGTAACGCGATGAACAACAAGGTACAAGATCTAGGCAATAAATCTAAATCTATTTATTTCAAGAAACTCTAGTATTGCTAAATATGTGTACATCCATGTTTTGGGACTAGTAGTTATTTTTATTTAATCAACAATAAGCATAAATATGAAAATTGAGACTCAAAATATAAGCAAATGCCAAAGATTTTGCCTGTTTTGTTTAAAAAAATATTATGAATTGATGTGAAAATAAATGTGATAGTGTTAGTCAAACCTCATATTAATCGAATTTATGTGGGTTTTTGTTAGCTCGACTAATAAAGTTTTTGTCATTGAATAAGAGATTTGAAATTCAAACCCCACCTCCACTAAAAACCATTTGGTATATGAAATTCATGGCTTTAGGGTAACTCTACTATAGAATTCTTTCCATTCATCTTGAAATGAGTAAATTGGATTTTACCTTATCATCAACATTCAAAAAAATATCGAGTATCATAATTTTATTATCTAATTTAAATATTGATAACATGATAAAATATAATAACTCATTTCAAAAGAATGAGTAGAATTTTAGAAACTTCACAGTCAAGTTCTTTAAAACTCTAGAGGATCATAATTCGGTAAAGCTTTACAGGGTCCTAAATCATAGGTAGAAGTTTTTCCAGGATCAAAGAGTGAAGGGTCTTGATGAAAGCATTGCACAAAAGGTGTACATTGTACGTGTTTTGATTTGCTTCAAATAAATGATAGATGGTTGATGCAATAGCCTACACTACTCGGATTTGTGCCTGTGGATGATTTCTATGATAATGTACAGTGGATTGTGTACTGTGAAAAGATGCGTGTGACGAAAATATGTAGAGAAAAAAATGATAAAAATCATGGCTAGGGATGTGGCTGAGTAAACTAGCTCTACAGGCTCACTAATATAGTGTAAACAAAAATTTGGACCTCTTTTCATTTGAGATACTTCTTGCATTTATAGAGATATCTGTTTTCCTTATTTTTAAGGCTATGAGGTCAAGAATTGGGTGGAATTACTAGAGTGTTGATTGGCTAGGTGAGACTCACTTTTAGTTTTTTTTTTTTTTTTTTTTTTTTTTTCCGATTTTTTCTAAATTTTACTTATTTTTTATGAGAAAATTCTCTCTTTTTAGCAAATTCAGACTCTCTCATGATTGTGTTTTTCCATCATTCAAACCCTCATTCATTAATTTAAATAAATGCGTCATTTGATAATATAAATGCAAAATTTTAAAATTAATAAAAATATAATATTATTGATATGGAATTTTTTATTGCTTGCAGGTCCACTATAATTAAAATTTTGAAACTATAGGATCTTAATTATATCTTTCAATTAAAATATCTATTAATCATTTTGTAGACCAATTAAAATTAACATAGGATAATCCTATGTACGCATTTGTATAATATGATCATGGATCAACCAATCACATTTAAGCATTCATAAAACAATTATTAGGGCAATATTTCAATATTGAAAAAGACCAATTTACTCTTTATTTCTCTATGACCACTTAGAATATGAATTTTAGGATCAGGGACGACATTTACTATATTTTCACTTCCATAAAATTTCCTCATTACGACTTGTGCTAAGAAAGGGTAGGAAAATATGGTATTAACAGTTGTAACCCTATGAAACCAACCACAAATCAAGTGAACTCGTTAGAGATCTATGAAGTTGGAGGAACAGATTGAAACCCATCTGAGAGAGTTTTATAAAAACTACAACATAGTGGTTGTGAGAGAAAGAGAGAGTATTTTTTACTCTCGAATAGGCACCTTTGTACCCAATATGGGGTTCGTATAGGAGGTTAATTGTTGGTTTGCCCACATTTTGTAGAGATCATTAGGGTGCCACTTGTCCCTTGGATGATATAAGTCACCAATCTATGGAAATTGTATAATCTCAGCAACACTCTAAACAATATAAGTCTTTCACACCTAGAATATACTAGTTTCTAGTTGAAACATGTTCCACCATAATTAACAGAGCCTTGCAAAACAAAAATGAACCGTTTATCATTCAAATAAGATACTTACAGCTCAGAATACATTGATCCCAAATGCATAACACCATTTTAAAAAAATCAACCTCTTTTTAATCACTCAAACGAGATGAATATTCCAAATAAAACACAATTGAGTAAAAAAATCAACAGCATTGTTTTCAACAAAAGAATGTTTCAAAATGCATCAATCAATAAGATTAGAATAAAATGGCTTTGACCCACTAAATCTAACCTTACTTAAACCAGATCAAACCCATTAACAAGCACAAAAATGATGAGACACGCACATAGAAATACAGACACTTATTCTTGTGAAGGTTGATAGTGTGCTCTCTGGTGACAACCTCTTCCTTTGCTGCCCTTGTCTACCATTTTTGCAGCTTTTCAATTTTATTTTTGTTTTTATTATGCAAAATACAATAAAAACATTAGCCTTTTATTTTATTTTATTTTTATTTTTTAATACTTGTATAATTCTAGCCATTAAAAAATATGAATGAAGACGATTTAAACTCATGGCTAATAAATAATTTGAGCAAAAATATTCTGATCTGAAATCAGAAAATTTCTAGCTCTGGCACTCATGCACTATCATGCACTATGGATTAAAGTTAGATAGCACTAGGAATTCAGTTTAGAACACACATCCCCATCAACCACCCAGTGTGGCACAACCACAAACCACAATTGGCCCCATGGCCATGACAGTAACCGATCTCATTGATCATGCCACTTACTCATTGAAACCAGACTTGGTGAGTGTGAGCAAATCCTATTCTAAAACACCCAACCCCCTCCCTCCCAAGACCAATAGTTTACAAGACTCCATAGTGTGGCCTCTCTAACTCGGGAGAGTACCAAGCGAAACAAGTCTACCAATTAATACATGTTCTGTCCCAGGAGAAAAGGAATGAAGACAATGCAGCCAAAATCGTCTCCAAGGATACATGGAACCAAATTTGGAAGATTAAATTTCCCAGGAAAATCCAAACCTTTAGTGGAACATTTTCCATGATGCCTTCCCAATTAGAACAATCCTCTGTCAAAGAGGACTACAGATCCCAAGCCATAGTCCTTTTTGCCATGAGGGGGAGGAAATTATCACATATCTTTCTGTATTGCAACTTTGCTAGGGCAGTATCCCAAGCCATAGTCCTTTTACCTTATTTCCATATTGCTTTATATTTGATATGCCTTGTTTAGCCTAGCTCTTGGTTTATGGAAATTAGTTAATCACTTACACTTGAACTAATCTTATTAGTTTTGCTTCAAAGTGATTTAGCAATAAAAGCATAATTAAGGGTTCTAAATATTTGCTAAGGTTGCTATAGCATCTTTCAAGAATTATCCATAAATACTTCTGAGCTTCAGCAAAATCCTCTAAAACAATGGCTGCAAAATTGCATTCTGTCCAAGCAGATAATGATTGAGGACATGATGCACTTCATGCAAGTGGTCTTTACAACTCAGTGGAGCCTCTGGCTCCACCAAAACCAAATAATACATGAAGGGAAAGAGGCAAGCCCAATTGAAGCCTTACTAACCTAAAAACATTTGATATGCAGGTATCATATAGCATATGTAACAGGACAAGGGGAAAAACCAAATAGGCCTATCAACACATAAGCGTGCAGGCCTGGCAACTCCATATCAAAGCAGATGGAGTCAGACATAAACGGCGTACAAGAAGTGGAATTTCCTTTGAAGCCATAAGCAGGGAGGGAAGTAGAATTTTGGAAGCCTATGACACCACTAAAACCTGGTCCACATTCATAGCCAAGCAGATTGACATACAAAGTGCAGTCATAAAAGCTACACAGTTGGGGTTCACTAGCATTATCATCATCACTCACAGTGAAGGAAGAGAACAGAGGTGGAAGCAAAACAAGGAATTCCATTGGTATAGCAAGGCACCATTTGCAGACATCCAACACTTAAGCCAGCAAGGAATAAAACTCATAGTCCAAGCTGTTCCTGGCCACATTTTGCAGGGAACTACCTCAAGATCAAGACGTGCATCAAGTCCCCCATACATTCTCTTTGGTTGGACCAAATCTTTTGTAATAGCTGTATTAGCTAAAGACTTCCTGTGTTTGGTACATTCCCGACCTGGTATAAAAAAAAAAAAAAAAAAAAAAATTAAAGGAATTCAGTATAGAACTAAAGATCCATATATGTTAAAGGGCACCTCGTTGGGATCAAACAACTCTTCTAGCAAAGAAGTATTCCTAAGGCATTATTCTGAATATACATTGCATAAACACAGTCCTGGCTAATTCATCAGCAAGCATATTGACCATTGCTAAAGTATCATAACCATGGCCACAACTGGCACCAATCACTGTTTCCCCTTTCAGAACAACATGTTTCCAAACCCTGGTAAAAATAGTCAATATCAACTATTTGATGCCTGGATACATTTGCCTGAAATAATTGGCAAAATAGGAACAAAAATGTCTCAATCTAGAGATGGAATTGGGCAAAAAAATGCATTAACAGGAGCCTATAGTAGGTCATTCCAATATAGCATCAACCAAGGTCCATAAAACAAAGTCATTTCGTTGACCCACCCAGTAAAAGTAGCATTCAGCTCCTAAACTTAAGTACCAAGATGTGTGTGTGTGTGTGTGTTTATGGTTAATTATGAAAGAGTTTGGCGATTATCTGCACCAATGTATAAAAAGGCATTTTAAAGATCACCAAAAAATCTAGATTGTGGTATAGTTTCCTTGAAAGGAGCAGTAATCATAAATGGTAGAGTGATCTGGTGCAATTCATTCTGTTTAAGGATGAGCAGATCACTTGCAACATAGGAAGTGAAGTAAGCATGGGATATGTATAGCAAGCATATTATCATTGAGAATGCCATTGAAGTGTCAATAAAAGACATCTTGGGACCTTAAATCAATTGCTAATTGATCAAAAATATAAGAAAATTGTAGAGAGTAATCCAACATGCCTAGTGTTCCAATTTGTTCTCATATCAAACAAAAATTTATAAAAACTTTATCCACACATGCACATGCAAGCACACAAAACCCCAAAAACTAAAACTTGCATCAGGTGCTTCAATTGTTCAAAGAACTTATTCTCTGCTGTAGAGTGCATTTTCAAATTTTACTTTGTTTTCCCCTATTGTTCTCACTATATATAATGCCAAAAGACGTGGTGAAGCGAATTTTTCTGTTGCCTTCTAATCCGAACTAGCAAAGATTAAAATCTTTGTAAAGAATCAAAATAGCAAACCAAATAAACAACTACATAAAATCAATATTTCAAGGAATCGAGTCTTTAAGTACTTACAAGTAACCAAATTTTGTTGTTTTCTTCCTCCCAAAGACATATCTCGTAAGAACATCCTCCATTCCTACATCACAGCATTCATATTCAAAACATACATTTGAAGAAATCAGAAGAACTGATTCATCAAATTCTTCGCCTAGTCTTAGCACATGTACTGTAGAGGGAAGAAGCAAAAGTCAGAATAGTTCCTTTCATGCTTACACAACTAAATTTGGATTAAATTAAGTCGAATCTAATATAATCACATACATACCTGCAAACAACAATTTAAGTTCAGAGAAATTAACCTACAAGTTTAAAGCAATTAAGCTTCAGTTTAATGAAAAGGTTTCAAATTTACAACAAAACCCAGATTTTTGTAAGTATAGTTTCTCAAAGAAATCCATCAGCATAGAAGCAAATATTGAATTTTAGCATAAAACCCAAATGGCCAACCACTACTAGTACTCTGTTTTCTTATGTCGGACAAGGAAAAAGAAAATAATTTTATAAGAAGTGAAAGAGGGAAAAGGGGTACCAAAAAGAGGAGAATCAAGTGGAATAAGATTTTCAGAAGAAGCGAGAGTCCATTTGGCTCAATGGCTTTCACGTAGAAGTGAGTCCATTCTCTAGAGTTACAAAGGAATGTGAAGAAGAACAAAGTCTAAGCGTAACACGTTCGAGAAAATATAGGTAAAAAAAAAACAGTAACACTTGAAATAAATAACACACAATCCTAAAATAATCCCACATCGATAAAATACAAATAAATTGTTTTATTTATAAATTGTTGCAACAATCTGGGCAATTGCTGAGCTTAGTAACGTAAGCTTGTAACCAAGTTGGGGCATTAAAATGGTTAAACGTATGTTGAGATTACTTAGATGGGATGTGGTTAATATGTTGATTCGTCTAATATGGAGTTAATATTCTGCATGCCCCTTGCCCTTGGGTCAAAGGGCACCCCCATCCACAATGGATAGGTAGCCCACATCTCAAATTGAATTGTTTGTGAAGGATTGGGGTATCCCCACAAATCAACACACAACAGCCCCTCCCAGCATGCTATCTACTTCCTCTCCATACAAACAACCACTTTTTTTAATTTTTAATTTGTTGTCAATCTGTGTAAAAATCCATATTTTTTAGATGAGCTTTACCAATCTATTTTCATTTTTTATACAATTATTTTCTTGTCAATCCTGGTATTTTTTAATAAGTTGAACGGCCATTCAAACAACCACTTTTTACCTTTACTAATATAAGAAAAAATTCGTTTTTTTTTTTTTAAATGACCATTATCAATCTGTTTTCAATTTTTTTTTCCCCTTATAAGTACTTTCCTATCTAATCTTGAAAAAAATATTGTTTTTTTTTTTCTTTTTAATATGTTAAAAAATAAAAAATAAAAAAGCCAAACAGGACTAGAATTGATAACTTGCTATATATACCCTTCATTGGGCTGATTATAAAAGATGAAGTTTAATAGAAATTCAAAGTCGTTAAGACTTTGATGGAGAATTGTTGTTATAGTATTGAGATCCTTTGTGGAACAATTGTTTAATCTTTATCTAATGGGGAGGAAAGGGATAAGATGATCATTAATTTGACAAGCCTAATATGAACAAAGAGGTTGGCTAATGTGAACAATTGTTTATAGTAAGCACAATTGTTGTTAATGATGCTCCCAATATGATAAACAAAGCCCATATCAAGATCATCAAGGCTTTAGAGTAACTCAATTATAGAGTTCTTTCCATCCATCTTGACATGAGTAAATTGAATTTTACCCTATCATCAACATTTAAAAAAATGTTAAGTATCATGATTTTATTCTTTATTTTAAATATTGATAACGTGATAAAAATTAAAATCTAGTCACTCATTTTAAAAGAGTGAATAGTATTTGAGAAATTCTATAGTTTAATTCCTTAAACCTCTAGAGGATCATAATTTGGTAAAGCTTTGTAGTGGATTGTGTACCGTGAAAAGATGTGTGTGATGAAAATATGAAGAGAAAAAAAATGAACCATGGTTAGGGATGTGGCTGAGTAAATTAGTGCTCTAAAAGCTCTCTAATATACCGTAAACAAAAATTTGGACCTCTTTTCTGTTGAGACTTGAGACACCTCTTGCATTTATAGAGATAGCCATTTTCCTTGTTTTTAAGGCTATGAGCCCAAAATTTGGGTGGAATTACTAGTGTTCGTACGTTTGATTTGTTCTAAATCAATTTTACTTATTTTTATGAGATAATTCAGCCTTTTTAGCAAATTCGGACTCTCATGATTCTTTTATTCCATCATTCAAACCCTAATTCATTAATTTAAATAAATGCATTAATTGATAATAAAAATACAAAATATTTAAAATTAATTAAAAATATAATATTATTGATATGTAATTTTTGATTGCTTGCAAGTCTACTATATTAAAATTATGAAACAAGAGGATCTTATATCAATTAATCATTTTACGGACCAATTAGAGGATAATCCTATGTACGCATTTGTATAATATGATCATGAATCTACCAATCAGATTTAAGCATTCAATAAAAATGGTTAGGGAAATGTTTCACATAGAAAAATACCAATTTACTCTCTTTTTTTTTTTTTTTTTTTTTTTTGAGAAGCACCAATTTACTCTTAATTGCTCTATAACCACGTAGGATCAGGGTCATTAACGAAATTTTCTCTCTTACATAAAACTATCACATTACAACTTGTTCTAATAAAGGGTAGCAAAACATGGTGTTAACAATTGTAACCCTATGGTGTTAGCAATAAATTATTTCCCATGTGAGAGTAGTTCGCTTAAATTTGGGACCTAGCTATATATTTGCCAAGGGGGGCCATTGCCAGCCCCCAACCTCAATAATATTTATTAAATTGTATGCCTTTTTTATAATCAAAATTAAAAGCTTTAAGAATTAGGCGTCCAAAAAAAAATTGCTCCCCCCGCCCCCCCACACAAAAATCCAAAGTATAATATCTATTTAGTATGAGCTATAAATATTGTTGAAGGAGTTTTAAGCTTTATCAATTTAATTTCAACAATGCACTTTTTGGATTATGTGTTCAATATGCTTAGTTTTTATAATTTCCTTAACTACTCAAATATTTTTTTTTCCCTTCAAGAATTTAGTTTGTTGATCTTTGAGACAAGAAAGACCGCAGAGTCAAATGAGATATTATAAAAAAGAGTCGAGTTTTTTAAGAGATTGATTGGTACAATAGTTTCTTAAAATGATTGTTTTTTTTTTTTTTTTTGAGAAGGTTCTTAAAATGATTCTTGATTGGTGTATTGGCTATTACTTTAATATTTGTGGGTCAAATAATGGTTATATATGCTTGGGATTTAATGACTTTGAATAAGTTGAGATAAACACCCCCAACTCTTGAGTACAAAAATTATTATGACTGAGAAAACAATACTGACGCCAGAAAACAATACTGACACCAAGAGCCTTGTTTCTCAATTGGTTAACGTCTCCTACTGTTTTCCTGCCCCCTGTTATACAAAAATGACTATCTTCTAAATAAGAGAAAAAGTATGGGAGCCCAAGGCCGGTTTAACATTTGGAGCTTGTAGCAGATCCAAACGTTAACTGGCAATTTCAAAGCAAAAGTGTGCATAGTCTGATTCTGCCCTGGATAGCAAAATCAAATATATCATTAATACATATTCAACCACTAAACTCCCTAATTAGAAATAAAGAAAAATTGCATAGAAAAGTGAAACAGTAGAAAATTTTGGTACACAGTTTAATAATTTTTCTAGGGTTGATCAGTCAATGGGTTTTTTTTTTTGGCTACCCAACCATGGTGGATGAGGTTTGGCCCATTAACCCATAGGCCAGGAGTTTTCGACCAGTGTTGAAGGCTCCACCCTTGACAAACCCAACAAAGATCCAACTGCTTTTATTCAAGTCAATGGGTTGTCAACGATTAATAAAAGTTTGCCACTTGATCAGGTTCCATACCAGCCAATTAGGAGCCGTTATCACTGTTTGTGATGTGACAATGAAAGGCTTGAGCTCATTCTCAATAGTTATTCAAATAGCAGGCAAAACTTATGTCTAGTGTATTGGGAAAGATACGAGACCAAAACATGTTGTGCCCATACTGCGTCCAAAGCCCCCATAAACTTGACACATGACAAACCCTTGAATAGATTTAAAGAGAAGAATTTGTATTTTATTTAAATGGCTTAAATAAAGTATGAAGTGACAATTCTTTCTTGTTGATGAAATTTTATGAATAAGTCTAAGCATCATTAATAAATGGATTTGAAATGATTAGATTTACAATATAATTTTGAATCAATAATGTTACAAGTACTTTTGTTTGAACAAAATCTCTAAAACAAAAATTATTATATGTAATTAAATTCATATCTAGTATTTTAACTAGTAATAATTTTTCAAATCCCTTGAATTTTAAATGCATCCCAGGCGAACTTAATACTTAATATCGATTTGCTAAGAAAAATTTACATTTTGACCAATTTTTCAAGTTGATATAAACTGAAGAAAATATCAGGAAAAGGATGAGAGAAGTATTGTGATTCCACTGTATCTAAAATATTTTCATAAATAACAATCGAAGTATGTAGGTCTAGGCAAATGTTAGAGTACAAAAATTCTTACTACCTGGAAAACAGAAATGACTATCTTTTGAATTAGAGAACAAGTAATGTTTGTTACTTAGATGACTGGTCATGTCTCAACAAAGTACCTTGGAATTGTTCATTCTACTAGGTGTTTGTTTAACAAAAATTAAAAAGTCAGCCTATTTTACAATTCAGCTTATATTTGCTACTATTTATGGACCTCACTGCACTTTTTGGTATTATTTATGGATCCTATTGTACTATTTCAGCTAACTTTTACCTTTACCTACGATACTTTTAGCAAAAAGTTTTCAGTTTTAGCAAAATAAGTGGATCCCGAATAATTGGGGGCAAAATTAACTTAAATTTTGGCTTTCATCGATCTCATTAGCATGTTACAATCTTCAGTCAACCAGGTGATGATAGGTGAGCCAGATAAAACACAGATCATTCATAGCAAACTAGCATAGTGAGCAAAGAAAAATTAATAACCATACGAATTAACAAGAGCAGAAGTATCACCAGCCACCAGGATGCCCCACAAAAACCACCAAGCTGATAAGTCCTCCTGACATTAGGATTCCCTTTGCAGCTTCCAGTGCAAGTAGTGTTATTTCTGGCTTTGTAAATTATTTTTTTTGTCACCACCAGGAAGGCAACCTAAGTTGAAAGCAACAAGCCTAAAAGCACCCAGGTCATCAATTTTGTTTTTCCTTGTTAAGATGCATGTGCTGCGGTTCTTGATGAAGTGCAGTAATATAATTTTCAACGTTATCAGATATAATATGAATCTGAAAAAAGTCACAAACGAATTTTAATAAATACAAAGAAATATGAAGCATAAATACAAAAACAAAACCAATTTTGTCGTCTCCCTGCTTGTAGAATAGATACCACAGCTAACTGCTATAGATGTTTGAAATTCTTCTTTCTAGATAATTGTTTGTTCATTTATATTTTTAATTATATGATCATAAATGCAGACACTATTTATTTATTTCATATTGCCTAGCTGATGTTAAAATTTCCACTATGTAAGATCTGAAAGAACTTGGACTCTTGAGGTATTGAGGAAATAAATAATGGTATATGATTTGTCGAGAATGTGGCACTTGAAAGAGCTCAAATGTGGACTTCTGTAGCCAAATTCCAAGTTTTCAGGACCTGAGAATTAAGACTTTACATAGTTGTTCAATATTTATGTGATAACTAACACCAAATAACTCAATTGAAGCACAATTAGAAGTTGGCCTAGAGTGGAAAACCAGAACAATAACCATGTCCACTAAAAGTTGCAGTATCTCACATTTTCAAATAGTTATGTACTCTTTTGAGGTCCTTATGACAATATCGATACTTTAATTAAGTTTCAGTAGGAGGGAGGGGGAAGAACACAACCAAACTAAATCCGAAAGTAAAAGTGTATTTTAAATTTCTTTTGATAAGTATTTAAAAATGGAAATGGAAACATAAGATCCACTTTAATTTGAACATGAGAATAATGCTGCATAAAAAACATCTAAAGTTCTAAACTAATTTGACATCTTTGATACATTCAAAAGTGTATTTGAAAAATTGAAAAATTGTCTTAATAATTTACATCATTTCACCGATTCTAAAGACAACATTTAAATGAAGATTTTCAATAAACTAGGGGCATAGTAAGTACCTTACAGAGGCCTCGGGAACATAGACAAGAGCTTAATATGCTCTTTCTGTGCATAATTGGAACTCATAAGCAATTGCACTCTGTGTAAAATTAGCCTTAAAATATATAACATCTCTCCGATTCCAAAAGAACATATCATAAAAAATGGTTTAATTTAAATACATTAGCAACCAACCAAAAAAATTGGTTTGATCAACATGCGTATGTAAGCTTTGTTGTTCATTATTACATATTTGACATGTGAGATACTACAGAAAAATAACGAAATCTCAAATCAACAATTCTACATTCTAGAATAGTCTAAGAAGTCCCTTTAGGGGCATCCAACGAAATTGGAATGATATCGAACTAAGGGGAATTCTATCCATGTTTACATCTATACTAGCAATTCCAATTTTTTGTTTTTGTTTTGGGGGGTGGGGTGTGGGCTTCACTTTCCTACTAAAACAGAAAAGTAGTTCACATTAAACAACTCTGACCTGATATTGAGGGAAATGACAAGTGAAAAAAGAAAAGGATAACACAAAAAGATCGAATCCTATATTTGTTCTCCAGTGAACGTGCAGTCTGCCAACATGTGAACGAAGGTTGAACATGTAAAAGAACAGGTCTAGATGATCTCCATCATCTCCAAGAATAGTGTATGCCTCATTATTCAACAATCAAATTGGCATTTCTAAAAGCACAAGTGGTCCATAAGCTTTATCACATTTGGTGTCCCCTTCAGCTACAAGTAATAAAATTGACTTTTGCATTTATACACTAAATAAGAAATTCATACACACATGATTAGCACACTAAAAGAATCTTAGGCGATTTGGAATCAGAAAATTTCCAGCTCTGACACTCATGCACCATGAATTAACATCAGAGAGCACCAGGAATTTAGTTTAGAACTGAAGATCCATATATGTTAATACTGAAAATGAATTCCTTCATAAGCTTCATCATCCAAAATTAGTAGGGTGACATCCCAAAAATAACCAAAAAAAAATTGGCATAATGTTTTGCTTTCCATAGAAGATAAAAAGTGCAAACAGAAAATAAATAAAAAATTGCAACTGTGAGATAAGGGCACTTTGTGTGGATTGAGTGAATCTTCTATCAAAGAAGAAGTATTCTCTAAAGCATCATTCTGAATATCCATTTCGCAGTTTTCCTTGATGAGGGAGAATCAGTCACATAACAACTCACTAATCACACAGGAAAGTTCATGCATACTTCCAATTTTCAATAGATAAAAAAACCTTCAAAGATTGAGGGTTTTTCAATGGATGATATTAGTCACCAATCTACGGAAATTATATAACCTCAGCAACACTAAACAATATAAGTCTCTCACACCTAGAATATACAGTTTCTAGTTGAAACATGTTCCACCATAATTAACAGAGCCTTGCAAAACAAAAATGAAATGTTTATCACTCAAATAAGATACTTACAGCTCATAATACATTGATCCCAAATGCATAACACCATTATTAAAAATCAACCTCTTTTTAATCACTCAAATGAAATGAATATTCCAAATAAAACACAATTGAGTCAAAAGAAACAACAATGTTTTCAACAAAAGAATGTTTCAAAATGCACCAATCAATAAGATTAGAATAAAACGGCTTTGACCCACTAAATCTGATCTTACTTAGTCCAGATCAAACCCATTAACAAGCACAAAAATGATGAGACACACGCATTGAAATACAGACTCTTATTCTTCTTAAGGTTAGTGTACTCTTTGGTGACAACCTCTTCTTTTGCAGCTTTTCAATTTATTTTTGTTTTTATTGTGCAAAATCCAATATAAACATTAGCGTTTTTTTTTTTAACTTGTATAATTATAGCCATTAAAAAATATGAATGAAGACAATTTAAACTCACGGCTAATAAATAATTTGAGCAAAAATATTCTGGTCTGAAATCAGAAATTTTCAGCTGCACTCATGCACTATGGATTAAAGTTAGACAGCGCTAGGAATTCAGTTTAGAACACAAATCCCCATCAACCACCCAGCGTGGCACAACCACAAACCACAATTGACCCCATGGCCATAGCAGTAACTGATCTCATTGATCATACCACTTTCTCGTTAAAACCAGATTGGTGAGTGTGAGCAAATCCTATTCTAACACACACACATCCCCCCCCCCCCCCCCCCCCCCCCCCCCCCCCGGGTCCCAGGACCAATAGATTACAAGACTCCATAGTGTGGCCTTTCTTTAACTCAGGAGAGTACCGAGTGAAACAAGTCCACCAATTAATACATGGAACCAAATATGGAAGATTAAATTTCCCCAGAAAATCCAAACCTGTATGTGGAACATTTTCCATGATGCCTTCCAATTAGAAAAATCCTCTGTCAAAGAGGACTACAGATCCCAAGCCCTATGTCCTTTTTGCCACCAGGGGGAGGAAATTATATCACATATCTTTCTGTATTGCAACTTTGCTAGGGCAGTATCCCAAGCCATAGTCCTTTTACCTTATTTCCATATTGTTTTATATTTGATATGCCTTGTTTAGCCTAGATCTTGGTTTTTGGAAATTAGTTAATCACTTACGCTTGAACTAATCTATTAGTTTTGCTTCAAAGTGATTTAGCCATAAAAAGCATAATTTAGGGTTCTAAATATTTGCTAAGGTTGCTATAGCATCTTTCAAGAATTATCCATAAATACTTCTGAGCTTCAGCAAAAACCTCTAAAACAATGGCTCCAAAATTGCGTTCTGTCCAAGCAGATAATGACTGAGGACATGATGCATTTCATGCAAGTGGTCTTTACAACTCAGTCGAGCCTCTGGCTCCACCAAAACCAAATAATCCATGAAGGGAAAGACGCAAGCCCATATAGAACAACTAAAGGGAATTCAGTATAGAACTAAAGATCCATATATGTTAAAAGGGCACCTCGTTGGGATCAAACAACTCTTCTAGCAAAGAAGTATTCCTAAGGCATTATTCTGAATATACATTGCATAAACACAGTCCTGGCTAATTCATCAGCAAGCATATTGACCATTGCTAAAGTATCATAACCATAGCCACAACTGGCACCAATCACTGTATCCCCCTTCTCGACAACATGTTTCCAAACCCTGGTAAAAATAGTCAATATCAACTATTTGATGCCTGGATACATTTGCCTGAAATAATTCGCAAAATAGGAACAAAAATGTCTCAATCTGGAGATGGAATTGGGAAAAAAAATGCATTAATAGAAGCCTGTAGTAGGTCATTCCAATATAGCATCAAACAAGGTCCATAAAACAAAGTCATTTCGTTGACCCACCAAGCAAAAGTAGCATTCAGCTCATAAACTTAAGTACCAAGATGCGTGTGTGTGTGTGTTTATGGTTAATTATGAAAGAGTTCGGCGATCATCTGCACCAATGTATAAAAAGGCATTTTAAAGATCACCAAAAAATCTAGATTGTGGTATAGTTTCCTAGAAAGGAGCAGTTAATCATAAATGGTAGAGTGATCTGGTGCAATTCATTCTGTTTAAGGATGAGCAGATGACTTGCAATATAGGAAGTGAAGTAAGCATGGGATATGTATAGCAAACATATTATCATTGAGTATGCCATTTAAGTGTCAATAAAAGACATCTTGGGACCTTAAATCAATTGCTAATTGATCAAAAAGATAAGAAAATTGTAGAGAGTAATCCAACATGCCTAGCGTTCCAATTTGTGCTCATATCAAACAAAGATTTATAAAAACTTTATCCACACATGCACATGCAAGCACACAAAACCCCAAAAACTAAAACTTGCATTAGGTACTTCAATTGTTCTAAGAACTTATTCTCTGCTGTAGAGTGCATTTTCAAATTTTACTTTGTTTTCTCCTATCGTTCCCACTATATATAATGCCAAAAGCCGTGGCGAAGCGAATTTTTCTGTTGCCTTTTAATCCGAACTAGCAGAGATTAAAATATTTGTAAAGAATCAAAATAGCAAACCAAATAAACAACTACATAAAATCAATATTTCAAGGAATCGATTCTTTAAGTACTTACAAGTAACCAAATTCTATTGTTTTCTTCCTCCCAAAGACATATCTCGTAAGAACATCCTCCATTCCTACGTCACAGCATTCGTATTCAAAACATACATTCGAAGAAATCAGAAGAACTGATTCATCAAATTCTTCGCCTAGTCTTAGCACATGTCAGTAGAGGGGAAGAAGCAAAAATCAGAATAGTTCCTTTCATGCTTACGCAACAAAATTTGGATTAAATTAAGTCAAATCTAATATAATCACATACATACATGCAAACAACAATTTAAGTTTAGAGAAATTAACCAACAAGTTTAAAGCATTTAAGCTTCAGTTTAATGAAAAGGTTTCAAATTTACAACAAAACCCAGATTTTTGTAAGTATAGTTTCTCAAAGAAATCCATCAGCATAGAAACAAATATTGAATTTTAGCATAAAACCCAAATGGCCAACCACTACTAGTACTCTGTTTTCTTATGTCGGACAAGGAAAAAGAAAATAATTTTATAAGAAGTGAAAGAGGGAAAAGGGGTACCAAAAAGAGGATAATCAAATGGAAAAAGATTTTCAAAAGGAGCGAGAGTCCATTTGGCTCAATGGCTTTCACGCAGAAGTGAGTCCATTCTCTAGAGTTACAAAGGAATGTGAAGAAGAACAAGGGATATTTTAGAAAATAACCATCAAACCCAAACAATATCATTAGTTAGGCAAAGTTTCAAATTAATTTTGTTTCTAACAATTCGAGTCCTCTGGACTTGATTTTACTGTTGCTATTCCTGTTTTGCCAACAGCTGAGGTGGACAAAATGTCCAGGTAGGCCAGAAATCGAGTTCAGAGGACTCGATTTCTATTTATAAAAATCGAGTCCAATGAACTCGGTTTCTATACATAGAAATCGAGTTCAGAGGACTCGGTTTCTATGTATAGAAAACGAGTGCATTGGACTTGGTTTTTATACATAGAAATCGAGTCCTCTGAACTCGGTTTCTATGCATAAAAAATGAAGAACAACACTTCCGCTGACAAAGAACCCATCAAACACAGCAAACGAAGAAACCAGCAAACGAAGAACAACGATGAACCCAGCAAACACAGAACCCAGCAAACGAAGAACAAACTAGATTTCAACGAAGAACAACGATGCAAACCCAGCAACCCAGGCGCCAATTCTGACCAAACCCCGAACCCAGGCGCCGATTTTGACCAAACCCCCGGCGATGGAAATCGAATCGAACGTGGTTTCTCGCCGCCCGCTCCAGTGGAAGAAAAAATCAACGACGCAAAAACCCAACAAGAAATCGGGATCAGATATGTGGTTTTGATTTGTTTTTTTCATGGGTTTTTGGGGACTTGGAAGTGGAGAGGTTCGGCATTTGGAGAAAAAAAGGAAAGGGAAGAACAAAAAATAATTTGTGTAAGTTTGAGATAAGTTGGGCTGAACTGAAATCGAGTTCATAGGACTTGGTTTCCATTAAACTAAACCGAGTCCCTTGGACTCGATTTCAGTGTAGAGGAAACGACCTCTTTGGGCTCGATTTCTAGCCTACGTGGACAGTTTTTTCAGCTCAGCTGTTGGCGCAATGGAAAATCGAGTTCAATATACTCAATTTATACACTAAAATCGACTCCACTGGACTCGAATTGTTAGAAACCAAAATAGTTTCAAACTTTGACTAACTAATAATATAGTTTGGATTTTATAATTATTTAAAAAAAAATCCGAAGAACAAAGTCTAAGCGTAACATGTTCGAGAAAATAGAGGGAAAAAAAAAAAAAAACAGTAACACTTGAAATAAATAACAAGCACAATCCTAAAATATCCCACATCGATAAAATATAAGTAAATTGTTTTATTTATAAATTGTTGCTATAACCTTGCCAATTGCTGAGCTTAGTAACGTAAGCTTGTAACCAAGTTGGGGCATTAAAATGATTGGATGTATGCCTAGATTTGATTAGGTGGGATGTGGTTAATATGTTGATTTGTCCAATATATGGAGTCAATATTTAGCATGCCCCTTGCCCTTGGGTTAAAGGGCACCCCCATCCACAATGGATGGGTAGCCCACATCTCAAATTGAATTGTTTCTTAAGGATTGAGGTATCCCCACAAATCAACACACAACAACCCCTCCCAACATGCTATCTAGCTCTTCTCCATACAAACAACCACTTTTTTTAATTTTTAATTTTTTACATTTATTTCTTGTCAATCTGCGTAAAAATCCATATTTTTTAGATGAGCTTTACCAATCTATTTTCATTTTTTTATACAATTATTTTCTTGTCAATCCTGGTATTTTTTAATAAGTTGAATTGCCATTCAAACAACCACTTTTTACCTTTACTAATATAAGAAAAAAAAATCGTTTTTTTTAAATGACCATTATCAATCTGTTTCAATTTTTTTTCCCTTGTAATTTCTTTCCTATCTAATCTTGAAAAAAATATTGTTTTTTTTTTTCCTATAACCTGATAAAATCTAATCACTCGTTTCAAAAGAGTGAATAGTGGTTAATATATTGATTTGCCCAATATGGAGTCAATATCCTGCATGCCCAGTCAATATTCTGCATGCCCCTTGCCCTTAGGTTAAAGGGCCACCCCATCCACAATGGATGGGTAGCCCACATCTCAAATTGAATTGTTTGTTGAGGATTGGGGTGTTCCCACAAATCAACACACAACAACCCTCCCAGCATGCTATCTAGTTCTTCTCCATACAAACAACCACTTTTTTTCATTTTTAATTTTTTACATTTATTTCTTGTCAATTTGTGTAAAAATCCATATTTTTTAGATGAGCTTTACCAATCTATTTTCAATTTTTTATACAATTATTTTCTTGTCAATCCTGGTATTTTTCAAGGTAGTTAATTTCGTACCGTACCGGCCGGTACGGCCGAAATTTTCTGTTCTGGTGGCTGAACTGGTACCGAAACATAGTAATTTTGTGCCGGTTTAAATACCGGCTATACCAGCTTTGTTTCGGCCATACCGCGATACATACCGGATTTTGGCCGAATAATGAATTAATGATTACTGGGCCGGAATTGAAATTACACCAAACGACCCAAAAACACCATCGCAGTGACTGTCGCTCTCCTCCTCGCATCAAATATGGCCTTCCTTGTCTCTTTTTCCTCCTTAAGCCATCATTTTATGAGCTTCACGTTGGCAAAGATGATGCTTAATGGGGTTGCTAAGCAGAGCTGAACAGAGAGAGAGAGAGAGAGAAGAGAGGGAGAGAACTGAAACAAGTGAAATGAAGATAAATGTTGGAGTTGTAAGAGTTGATAAGTCAGTCAATACCGTGCATGCAGCAGAAAAATTGGTTGGAACTCGTGAAATTTTGAAAAAAGAAAACGTTGGAACTGTAAAAATTGAAAAAAGCAATCGGTCTTTGGTTTTATCTCCCATGAATAAAATAAGTTTGGGATAATTACACTTTACCCACCTGTGGTTTGCCTCTAATTCTATGTGCCTACCCGTGGTTTCAATTTTGACACTTTGCCCACTTGAGGTTCTCACCGTGAGTGTGCCGTAACCCACCTCTGTTAAAAAAGAAGGGTAAATAAATCTTTTTATGCCCATTTTATATCTCTCTCCTCCCAAAACCATGGTTTTAAAAACTGAACCGGGCATCAAACCGTTTTTTTCCCAATTTTCGGTTCAACCCCTGTTTTAGACCGATTTTTGGCCGGTTTTCCGGTTGTTGACCGGTTATTGACCGGTTTTGAGGCTTTTAACCGGACCGGATTGGCTACCGGTTCCCGGTTGAACTGGTCGGACCGGCCGGTCTGGTCCGGTTTTTAAAACAGTGCCCAAAACAAGAAAAACAAAAGAAACAAAAGAAAAAAAAGATTAAAATATGGTATTAGTTTCTCACCATTTACAAACATGAAGAACACACACAAACATGAAGAACATGCATCCAGAAAACTAATACAAATCAAATCAAGCAATACCATCAAACATAAATCTATCAAAATACAACCCCAAAATATAGCACAACATTTGATCCCAGGAACTTAAGAACAAATGAATTCAAACCCAGGAACTTAAGAACAAATGAATTCAAATCAAGCATATATACAATCCCAGGAACTTAAGAACAAAACTTAAGAACAAATGAATTCAAATCAAGCATATATACAATCCCAGGAACTTAAGAACAAACGGATTCAAACCCAGACATATATTTGAAACCCCAATTTCAAATCCAGACTTCTCAAACCCAGAAAAATTACACTCAAATCAACCACTCCACAGATCTCAATCCCAAGACCCACGGCGAGCTGCTACTCACGCCCCCACGAACCCAGGTCCACCCACAGCACCACGACCCCACACGAGTGGTCAAGCTTGATGGCAGCTTCGTCTTTCACTAGAGGCCATTGGATCTCATCGGCGACACAGGGCGAGTGGTCAAGCTTGACGGCAGAGACGGACGACTGTGAGATCGCCGGGGATCTTGATGAGGACCTCTTCGATGAGATTGTCGTTGAGGACCTCACAGTCATCCTCGGCGAGATTGTCTCCACCGGGGATCTCACAGTCATCCTCTTGATGAGGACCTCTTCGATGAGATCGCCATTCTCGGCGTCATCGCCATTCTCAACCTCAACGTTGTAGTGCTTGTCGATGAGGTTGAGAATGGCGCCGGGGATCTTGATGAGGACCTCTTCGATGGCCTTCAGCGGAGCCGTGGGTGAAGTTTGGTGGTCGACTGTGGGTTCCGGGAAGAGATCTTGGCCGTTGTATATATGCTTAATTTGGACACTTTCCTTGTATCTTTTCACCAATACACACCAAATCACACTTTCCTTGTATATATGCTTGATTTGGACAACAGATCACACATAAAAAAAGAAAAAAAGAAAAAGAAAAATGGGCCTTATGTGTTGTGAGAGTGTTTATTGTTATGTCTTTAGCCTTTAGTCTTTATTTTAGATTAGCTTGATTTGTTAGTCTTTAGTGTTTATTGCTTAGTCTTTAGTCTTTATTGTTTTGTGATCTATATTATTTTGGGTATATTCTTCATGTTCTTCATGTTCAAGATTTGAGTGAGAGTGTTTTGATCTGTTTTGGGGTTTGTTTTTTACTTATTCTGTGTTAGAGTAACGGAAAGTGGAGAGGTGGGTTACGGCACACTCACGGTGAGAACCTCAGGTGGGCAAAGTGTCAAAATTGAAACCACGGGTTGGCACATAAAATTAGAGGCAAACCACAGGTTGGTAAAGTGTAATTATCTCAATAAGTTTTCTATGGCCAAAGTGTATAAAGCAATAAAATAAATGTGGGACAAAGTTATCTTTGTTGTAGCTGTAGTCTGTGGCCGGAGTTAAGTTTTTATAAAGGTGGCCTTTTTCCTTAGCTACGTGTGTAGTGGCTTCAGTCTATGGCCAGCGTTTTATCCACACAAAAAAAAAAGTGTTGGCCTTTTTTCTTTCTTTTCTACACGTACTACACGTACTCAATATCTGGAATGGTAATGTGACTCTAAATGTTAGTTTGGTAGACATGATTCTTGTTGCACTGACAATATCATTAACTTATTATTATTATTATTTTTTTTGTGTGTGTATATATATATATATATATATATATATATAAAATAGCAGTAAACTTGAAACGGTACACCGGTATTGACCGGTATCCGAAATATATCATACCGGTGGTCAAACCGGTACAGCCTCCAGTACGATATTAACTTCCTTGGTATTTTTTAATAAGTTGAACTGCCATTCAAACAACCACTTTTTACCTTTACTAATATAAGAAAAAAAAAAATTCGTTTTTTTTTAAATGACCATTACCAATCTGTTTCAATTTTTTTTTCCCTTGTAATTTCTTTCCTATCTAATCTTGAAAAAAAGATTGTTTTTTTTTTTTTTCCCTATAACGCGATAAAATCTAATCACTCGTTTCAAAAAAGTGAATAGTATTTTAGAAACTCTATAGTTTAGTTCCTTAAGCCTCTAGAGGATCATAATTTGGTAAAGCTGTACAAGGTCCTAAATCATAAGTAGAAGTTTTTTCAGGATCAGAGAGTGAAGGATCTTGATGAGAGCATTGCACACAAGGTGTATATTGTAAGTGTATTGGTTTGATTAAAATAAAGGATAGATGGTTGATGCTATGCAATAACCTAAACAACTTGGATTTGCGGTTGTGGATGATTCCTATGATAATATACAGTGGATTGTGTACTGTGAAAAGATGTGTGAGATGAAAATATGTGGAGGAAAAAATGACCCATGGCTAGGGATGTGGCAGAGTAAATTAGTGCTCTAAAGGCTCTCTAATATACCGTAAACAAAAATTTGGACCTCTTTTCTGTTGAGACTTGAGACACTTCTTGCATTTATAGAGATAGCTATTTTCCTTATTTTTAAGGCTACGAGGCCAAAAATTGGGTGGAATTACTAGTGTTTTGGGGCGTGACTAGGATTTTTAACTTGGGGGCCGAATTATGTATTTGCATTTTAGTCATTACTCGTGTGTATTAAAGAATTAGCAAAATAATGATAGTAATCAGTTTAAGCAAATACAATAGACTTTTATCAAATTTATTAAAAAAAAAAAAGAAAGAAAGAAAGAAAAAGAGGCTACACTGTAGACTTTCACATTTGAACACACATGAACACTGCACTCTTGTTTTCTTAGAAAAAATAAAAGGAAACAACACCTTGACAGCTTGGTAATTTTTTAAGTAGTAAATGTGAGTTTTGTTGGGTGAGTCCACTTGAGAAACTAAAATATTGTAATTGTAAAACTGGTCATATTACAAAGGGAATGAGTTACAAAGAAACATGGTATGATGCATATGAGTGACTCACAATAAAAGAAAACATATGAGAATTGCCTTGGTCATTTGATTGATCTTACAACAACAATTATATTTCAAAGTAAAAACCATTAAAGCTAACATTGGGCTGGGTATGTAAATTTTTTTGGAGGGGCCAATTTGTACTTTTGCAGGGCCAATTTGTTTTTATATAGTACTATATAGGGGGAGAAAATGGGCTTTTGTCCTTTCTTTTTAAAATATCCAGCAAAATGCCCCATGTCTGAAACTAATTAGGAAAATGCTCCTGTTTTGAAACTTGATTTTCTAAAAATCAAGTTTCTAATGTATAACTCAATTTTTGGAACATCGAGTTATAGCGAACGTAGACTTAGATTTTTTTTTTTTTTTTTTCTCTGGAACTCAAGTTCTTCAGTTTGCTATAACTCGATTGTCCAAAAATCGAGTTTTAAATTGAAACTCGATTTTTATAAAACTGAGTTTCAAAACAGGGGCATTTCCCTAAATAGTTTCAGATATGGGGCATTTTGCTGGATATTTTTTTTTTTAAAAAGGGCAAAAGCCCATTTTCTCTATATGGGGGTTTCAAAAGCTTTTTTTTTGGGGGGGGGGGGGGGGGGGGGGGGAAGGCCCCCCCCAAGCTTATGTGTGCCTCCGCCCCTGCTAGTGTTCATACTTCTGATTTGTTCTAAATTAATTTTACTTATTTTTAAGAGATAATTCAGCCTTTTTGGCAAGTTCGGACTCTTTCATGATTCTTTTATTCCATCATTCAAACCTTAATTCATTAATTTAAATAAATGCATTATTTGATATTAAAAATTTAATATTATTGATATGGAATTTTTGATTGCTTGCAAGTCTACCATAGTTAAAATTATGAAACAATAGGATCTTATATCAATTAATCATTTTATGGACCAATTAAAATTAATCTAGGATAATCCTATGTACGCATTTGTATAATATGATCATGAATCAACCAATCAGATTTAAGCATTCAATAAAAATGGTTAGGGAAATGTTTCACATAGAAAAATACCAATTTACTCTTAATTGCTCTATAACCACTTAGGATCAGGTTCATTTACGAAATTTTCTCTTACATAAAACTATCACATTACAACTTGTTCTAATAAAGGGTAGCAAAATATGGTATTAACAATTTTTAACCCTATGAAACCAGCCACGAATCATGAGAACTCATTAGGAAACTATGAACATATTGAAACTCATTTGAGAGAGTTTTATAAAAAAAACAACAACATAGTGATTTGGGGAGAGAGAGAGAGAGAGAGAGTATTTTTTACTCTGGAAAAATAATGTTGCATTTAGAGTTTTAGGAATTTAATCATCTATGTAACAAAATCGTCTTAGCATGCGTGATGCAAGGCAAAAACTTGGGTTTAGCTTACCTCTAGTATTTTTTTTAATTGGAAATATCTTTTTGTTTTAAATACACAATAACTAGTGGTGGTGGGTTTTAATCTCCACCTTTTATTTAGTTAGTGGGTGATGTGACAGTTTCTCATTAAAACAAAAGGATTCCTGTTAAAAAAATACTAGAGGTAAGCCAAACCCCAAAAACTTGAGTATGGTAGAATCTCCCATAAAATCAATGTTTGTTTTTTCTTCCTAAATTCAGTCAAATATACAAGGTTATGCAATGAACAACAGGGTACAAGAATTGGATAAATCGAATTTTATTTATTCCAAGATACTCCAATATTGCTAAATATGTGTACATCCAAGTTTTGGAACTAGTAGTTATTTTTATTCAATCAACAATAATCATAAATATGCCCTTACGAAATAAATAAATATATCATAAAATAAAAGGAATGTAGACTCATAAATATAAGAAAATGCTAAAGTTAATACCAATTTTATAAGGTGAAATTGCAAACTACACCTCTAACGTTTGGGGTATTTGGAAATACACAATAAAGTTTTAGAATTTGGATTTTGCCCCTTAAAGTTCTATTCCATTTGCATCAACTCTCCATCCATATTTGCCATTAAGTGTCACATAAGCTTACCACATGTGTTTAGATGTTTAGTTCAATAAAATGATGCCAAGTCATTTTTATCATGCCATGTCATTTTTAATTTTTTTAGGCTACAAAAATTACTTGACATCATTTTATTGGAAAAAGTAAACACGTGTAGTATCTTTATATGGCGCTTAATGGAAAATAGGGATGGAGGGGTTGTCGATGCAAATAGAATAGAAGTTTAGGGGGGAAAATCCAAATTTTGAAATTTCATGGTATAAAATCCAAACACTCCAAAAATTAAGGGTATATTTTGCTATTTAGCCATTTTATTCTAAAGACTTATAAACTGATATTGCAATGAATGTGATAGAGCTATTTTAAAAACATAATAATCAAAGGTTTGAATTACTATTTTCATGATTGGAGACATATCAATCGGCAAGTTTATATCTTTCTAAAAAAAATGGTAAGCTTATACATAATAAGAACGTTTCAAAATTTATTGCTTGAGTGATTGGTCTTAAAAATTGATATATCACTAATAATATATTAGTATTTAAACATTCATTTATTATGTTATTGAAGTAACGCCTCTTAAATTCATTGTCATATATTTTTTAAGTTTTTACAATAAAATTGGCAGTAGATTTACCATTTTCCTACATAAAATTTGTGTCACCAAGGGTTTAAAGAAATTTAATATTTATGATTGTGAGGCTTAAGGTAAAGTGGTAAACCGGCAACTAGAGAATGGGTGATGGCTTATAAGTAATCTTTTCATCTGGAATTACTTTCTCCCACTTGAATCTTGTCACCACATTATGTATAAACACTAGTATTTCTAATCGAGCGTACTCCCTCCCTGAGCAAATCCGAGGTCCTCCTCCAAATGGCACAAAAGTGTAAGGTGCTAGGTTACTCCCTTCAAATCTTAAAGGATCAAATTTCTCAGGATCTGGAAAGTATTTGAGATTTTTGTGTGTTGAATATGGAGATCACAATATCTGCAAAAAAGAAAAAAAAAAAAAAAGTGATTTAGAACACTAAGAACCACCATTAAAACACTGTGAAGATATATATTTTAGCTAATGTACTGGTAAGTGTCACATACCTTCCACCCTTTAGGAATAGTAAAGCCTGCGTAAGTGAAGTTATTTATAGACTCTCTAAATGTTCCTGCTATAGGTGGTGTTAGCCTCATGGTCTCACAAGCTACATTCCAAGAGTACTTCATCTTCTTAATGTCACCTCAATTCAACAAATCATTCGGACCTTGGGATCTTGCCATTTCCATTTGCTCTGTTTAACAATATGGCCCACTTTTTCATTAATTTTTCAAAATCATATTTATAAGATATGTCATATGTGTCAAGAGATACATATAACATACTTAGACTTTGTTTGGAAACAACTTATTTAGCTAAAATTGAAGATTCATCAATCAAAAGATCCACTATTGCCTCCTCCAATGATTCAATAATCGGTGAAGAGATTGGGGTGGGGTGTTTTCAAGGAATCTAATGGTGTTTCCAAATATTTGCGGATTTTCCATTGCCTATCCGCCAACAAGAACCATGAGCTATGACGTCTTGGCCAAGAAGAATACTTTTCCATGTGTAAGAACTTGTTCTAGAATCTTTCGCCTCCATTATAGAGGAATTTGGAAAGAAACGAGGTTTAAAAATATGATAAAAGAGGGAATGTTTATCATGCAGCAAACACCGAGCTTGTTTTGCAAGGAGAGAATCATTGAACAAAGCTAAATCCTGAAAACCCATACCACGAACCATTGTGATTTTAAAGCAACCCATGACGCACATTGGAATTGCCTGGATTACGGACTTTATAAGGACTTCCCGCCCAGCTTGAGATAACAGCTTCCCTTCCCAACATTGTAATTTCCTTCATACTGTTAGGAATGCTATAAGCATATGGATAATAATTGGTGTATTGAGATTTAGTTAGTTAGTTACAATTCTAAACATGTTAATCACATTTAGCACATGTTGGAATTATTAATGCACATGGGGAATAATAGAACCAATAGGATGAGTTAGTTAGGATTTGAGCACATGTAGCTCATTTAACATGTGGTTTAATTCATAGAGCACATGTTGAATTAATTAGCCAATTATCTTGAGCCATGTGGGCCAATGACATTAGAGCTAGTCTCATATAAATATATAATTGTAATTCAACATTAGATATCAATGAAAGTATAAGCCAATTTCTTAGTGCTTTAGTGCATATCTCTCTCTTAATCTCTCTCTTTCCCTATGGAGGGTGACTACCTCGAATTAAGTCAATTTCCCTACAATTCTCATTCATTTCCCTATAATTCCCATCAATCTCTATTAGGAACCACCGGGTTCCTAACAAATGGTATCAGAGCAATGAAAGTATAAGCCAATTTCTTAGTGCTTTAGTGCATATCTCTCTCTTAATCTCTCTCTTTCCCTATGGAGGGTGACTACCTCGAATTAAGTCAATTTCCCTACAATTCTCATTCATTTCCCTATAATTCCCATCAATCTCTATTAGGAACCACCGGGTTCCTAACAAATGGTATCAGAGCCGTTGATCTTGAGACAGGTGAATATGACCGACAAGAAATCTTGAAAATGGTGAATGAAGTTTTAGAAAATGTTAAGGTCTTGACAGAATCTAACGAGGCTATTTCAAAGAAATTCATGGCTTTGGTTGAATCTAACAAGGCCATGAATGAAGAGCTCTCAAGATTGCAAGAGGATCTTGAGAACATGACGGAAGAGGACTTACAATCTCTTGATTCAATGGAATTCGAAGAACAAATTAAATTCCAAGAATCTACTACTGTTGTTGTAAGCCAGGATGTTAATTTTTGTGTCAAAGGGGATGATGATATACATGAAGACGCAACCCTTGAAGTTCAGTCCGAAGAACCAACAAAGAAGAAGATGATGATTTTCCAAAAACCAATTCTTGATGCACCAATGGAGGCTTCCATTCAAGATTCTATGATTCAAGAATTGGCAATACAAGTGTCGATGATCCAAGAATCCAAGATACAAGTTCCAACAATTTTAATGGTTCTAGAATCAAATGAAGTTTTGAGGATACAAGAACATTCCAAGGTTCAAAGAAACAATGAGACCTTGAAGATTGAAGAACCATTGAAGGCTCAAGAATTTGAGCAAAGTTTGAAGATCTACGAAGAAGAAACCTTCATGTGCACGAGACCGCTTGTTAAAGAGAAATGCATGAATATGGTGATCAAAATGTCACTACGGTATTGGTCCATTGGAAGATCTCCTTTGATGAAGATGTTATTTCACAACACCTTGTGGACAAGGTGTTTTCAAGGGGAGGGAAATGTTAGGAATGCTATAAGCATATGGATAATGATTGTTGTATTGAGATTTAGTTAGTTAGTTAGTTACAATTCCAATCATGTTAATCACATTTAGCACATGTTGGAATTATTAATGCACATGGGGAATAATAGAACCTATAGGATGAGTTAGTTAGGATTTGAGCACATGTAGCTCATTTAACATGTGGTTTAATTCATAGAGCACATGTTGAATTAATTAGCCAATTATCTTGAGCCATGTGGACTAATGACATTAGAACTAGTCTCATATAAATACATAATTGTAATTCAACATTAGATATCAATGAAGAATAAACCAATTTGTTAGTGCATTAGTGCATCTCTCTCTCTCTCTCTCTTAATCTCTCTCTTTCTCTATGGAGAGTGACTACCTCGAATTAAGTCAATTTCCCTACAATCCCCATCCATTCCCCTATAATTCCCATCAATCCCCATTAGGAACTTCCAGGTTCCTAACAAATGGTATCAGATCAATGAAAGTATAAGCCAATTTCTTAGTGCTTTAGTGCATATCTCTCTCTTAATCTCTCTCTTTCCCTATGGAGGGTGACTACCTCGAATTAAGTCAATTTCCCTACAATTCTCATTCATTTCCCTATAATTCCCATCAATCTCTATTAGGAACCCGGTGTGACTACCTCGAATTAAGTCAATTTCCCTACAATTCTCATTCATTTCCCTATAATTCCCATCAATCTCTATTAGGAACCACCGGGTTCCTAACAAATGGTATCAGAGCCGTTGATCTTAAGATGAGCAATTGTGATGAAAGAAAACTTTTGAAAAAAATACAAGAATTGTTAAACAAAGCTATAGAAGAATCTAAGGATATTTCAAAGAAGATGAAGGCCTTGGCTGAATCTAATATGGTCATGAAGGAAGAACTTTCAAGAGTGCAAGAGGATCTTGAAAACATGTCCGAAGAAGAGTTACAATCTCTTGATTCAATGAAAGTCGAAGAACAAATCAAGTTCCAAGAATCTACTACTGTTGTTACAAGCCAAAATGTTGATTTTTGTGTCAAAGTGGATGATGATGTACATGTACATGGTGCCCTTGAAGTTCAGTTGAAAGAACCAACAAAGAAGGTGATGATGATCTTCCAAGAACCCATTCTTGATGCACCAATGGAGGCTTCCATTCAAGAGTCTATGATTCAAGAAGTGGCAATCCAAGTGTCGGTGATCCAAGAATCCAAGATACAAGCGCCAACAATTTTAATGTTTCTAGAATCGAATGAAGTCTTGAGGATACAAGAACATTTCAAGGTTGAAAGAACCAATGAGACCTTGAAGATTGAAGAACCATTGAAGGCTCAAGAATTCGAGCAAATCTTGAAGATCTACAAAGAAGAAACCTTCATATGCACGGGATCGCTTGTCAAAGAGAAATGCATGAATATGGTGATCAAAATGTCACTACGGTATTGGTCCATTGGAAGATCTCCTTTGATGAAAATGCTATTTCACAACAACAGCTTGTGGGCAAGGTGTTTTCAAGGGGAGGGAAATGTTAGGAATGCTATAAGCATATGAATAATAATTGGTGTATTGAGATTTAGTTAGTTAGTTACAATTCTAAACATGTTAATCACATTTAGCACATGTTGGAATTATTAATGCACATGGGGAATAATAGAACCAATAGGATGAGTTAGTTAGGATTTGAGCACATGTAGCTCATTTAACATGTGGTTTAATTCATAGAGCACATGTTGAATTAATTAGCCAATTATCTTGAGCCATGTGGGCCAATGACATTAGAGCTAGTCTCATATAAATATATAATTGTAATTCAACATTAGATATCAATGAAAGTATAAGCCAATTTCTTAGTGCTTTAGTGCATATCTCTCTCTTAATCTCTCTCTTTCCCTATGGAGGGTGACTACCTCGAATTAAGTCAATTTCCCTACAATTCTCATTCATTTCCCTATAATTCCCATCAATCTCTATTAGGAACCACCGGGTTCCTAACACATACCCGCTCCTTAATGTAATCTTATTGCTATGAGGCCACACAAACGATTGTGAACTTTTATATTTATTTAGAAGCATAGGTGCATATATTAAAAAAAAAATTTCCTCATGCCAAACCGTTTGATTGCAAACCTTAGGAGTGAATACCTAGGTCACACCCTTTTTTTCCTTATAATTATCCGAGATATGTATAGAAATTGAAAAGAATAGGAGGGAATTTTTACTCTCCCTATCCATATTACTCTACCTCCAAACATAATAGCCATAATGTATATTTTTTTTTTCAACTTTCAAACATCCAAATTAAAAACAAAGGAGGTTATAGAAGTTTTCCTTTCAAACATTCAAGCAAGAAAGAGATAAATATTCATTTCCATTCTTTTCTATTATGTTTTACGGTTTGAGCCTCCCAAACTACTCAAAATATATATATATAAATGTTACGTATTTGGAGTATGATAAGAGTTGTTGTTTGCATAATTATTTGAAATTATAAAAAGAATTAATAATTTTCTGTGTAGGCTAAATAAATGAAAATATTTTTTAATTTAGTTTTAGGATTGCAACCAAACACAAAAAATATGGTTTTTAAAAAATAAAACTTTCCATGATAACAAACAAAACATAAGTGCAATATATGAAAGGAATATCCACGAAATTTCCAGATCTGTGAGCTGCAAAAATAGAGAAAATATGCGCCAAAGAAAACAACAATCACACAAAATGTGGTTTAACAATTTGCCTACGTTTACAAAGTCATAGGGATTTCACTATTTTCAAAAAAAAAAAAAATATAAGATGCAATAGTACAGTTTTTCTCTCTCTAAAAACCAACACACAAAACTCTAATCCCCAAAACGACAGTTTTCTATCCTACGCATAGGATTCACAATGGGCTACAAAACAGGCCTACTGGCCCAAGCTTCCGCTCCATGGACTAAGCTTCAGAAAGTCACCCATTAAAAACGATAGCAATATTATTTTGGGTTGGGTCATAATTTGGATAAAACGCAACTAGGCTTCACAAAGCCCAACAATATAATGATAACTAACATCAAGAGGTGAATATTCTCCATGATGTAATCGTTAATAGACACACCAAGAAGTGTTAACAAATTGAACTAATAAGCTCTTGAAAATGTATATGATAGTGTTATATTAACAACATAAGAATCAAATGTGTAAATTATTGTAAATTATTTTTTAATTACAGGTGACATATCATTTGGTAAGATTTTATGTTTATAGTAAAAAATGGGGACAAAAGGGGCTTCTGCCCTTTTTGGGCAAATTAAATAGGAAAATGCCCTCCTTCCCAAATTAAATAGGGAAATGCCCATTTTTTAAAACTCGATTTTTGATAAATCGAGTTAGAAAAATTTTTTTTTTTCTAAAGCTCTATAGTGGCGTTTTAAGGAGTTTATAGTGACATTTTAAGGACCTATAGTGACGTTTTTTAACTCGACTTTAAAGAAATCGAGTTATAGGTAAAAAAATGCCACTATAGGTTGATTTCATTGCCTATAACTCGATTTTATTGAAGTCGAGTTAAAAAACGTCACTATAGGTCTTTAAAACGTCACTATAGGCTCCTTGAAAACGCCACTATAGGGCCTAACTCGATTTATCAAAAATCTAGTTTTAAAAGAGGGACATTTCCCTATTTAGTTTGGGAAGGGGGGCATTTTCCTAATTAATTTTCCTGAAAAGGGCAGAAGCCCCTTTTGTCCAAAAAATGGTATGCTTATAGATATAAGCAATATTAGGACCATGGTTCTCAGAATTGGACCGGACCGGAAGGTCGGACCGTGAGAACTGGGAACCGTAATGAAAACCAGTTTTTTTAAGCCTAAAGAACCGGATTTTTTGTTAATTCCGTGAACTGCTAAAACCGGGGTTGGACCGCACGAACCGATGAGAACCGTGCGGTCCAACCCCTTAGCAATTTTTTTTTTTATAAAATCAACTTAATACAATTTTATTCTACTTAATTAAATTATCCATCTTTTACAAGGAATAAAAAAAAAATTATAATTAAAATCCTTCAAAGATATTCAACTTTACTTCAAAAATTAATCATAAATTTTAATGTTTTTATGGTTATTATTTTATTTTGTTAACTTTCTTATTTAATTATTTAATATATGCTTAAAAATCATTAAATTTCCCTTACATATATAGATATATTAGTCAATTTTGCTAGTTTTATAAATTTAATATCTATATTTAGGCTTTAATTAATTATTAAATTAATTATGACGTCATCACGGTTCGACCCCGGTTCAACCTCGATTCGACCTCAAAAACCTTGAACCTCTCCCTTTTACAGTTCAATGAACGGTCCGAGTCTGAAAACCTTGATTAGGACTATTAGAAATTTTATTACATGAGACTTACAAGTTGATAAATTGAAGTGTCACTAATAATAAAATAATTCAAACATTCATTTCTTATATCACCATTTACATTTATTGCTGGATTAATTTATATAGTTTATAACAAAATTGGTAGTGGATTTAACATTTTCTTGCATAAAATTTATCACCAAAGGTTTGAAGCAACATAATATATATGATTATAAGGCTTAAGGTAAACCGGAAGACCGTCAACTAGAATGGGTGATAGCTTGTAAGTAATCTTTTTGTATGGAATTGCTTTCTCCCATTGGAATCTTGTCACCACATTATGCATAAACACTAGTATTTCTAATCGAGCGTACTCCCTCCCAAGGTAGATCCGAGGTCCTCCAAATGGTAAAAAGGTATAAGGTGCTTGGCCATTCCCTTCAAATCTTGAAAGATCAAATTTCTTGGGATTTGGAGAGTTTTTGAGATTTTTGTGTGTCCAATTTGGAGTCCATAATGTATAGAAAAAAAAAAGATTTGTAATGGTAACAATCACCATTAAAGCAAATAAAACTGATTTATAGTAAAGCCTGCATAATTGAAGTTGTTTTTAACCTCTATAAAGGTTCCTTGAGAAGGCAGTGTTTAGCCTCATGGCCTCACATGCCACATTCTAAGAGTACTTACTCAGTTCCTCTTCTTAAGGTCATCCCAATTCAACAAGTCATTCGGATCTTTGAATCTTGCAATCTCCATTTGCCTTGGTTAACATTATCGCCACTTTTGCTTTAGACTAATCTTTCAAAATCACATTTATGAGACATGTCTCTTGTGTAAAGTGGCGCATACAACATATTAACGAAATTTTTATTTCCTCTTACCAGGTAGGGTGACAAGCCACTAAAAGATTGGAGCACTATTGTTGATTAATATTGTCGAGTGTTTTGTATCTATAACTTGTGTGTGTATATATATATATATATATATATATTTTTTGTTATATTGATATTGTATTAACATAATGCATACCTTCTGAGAAGGGGATAATTTTTTTGTCAGTAAACCTTTTACATATATAGACAATACATTCTACTGCCCAATAGAGGGGACCTTAAAAATAAACATTCTAGGTGAGTGGCCTCAAATATATATATATATATATATATATATATATATATATATATTTATTTATTTTAAAGACAATTAGATATAATATAGTCTATTGGGGAATGGGGAGGCCGTCATCGATTTGGGGCCTTAGTCCATTGCTTAAATGGACTAAGGGTCAAGCCGCCACCGATAATCAATCAATCAGTATATATGTAAAAGCAGAGACCTCACGTCGGAGTACATGAGATCTTGTCAAGTAGCGCTCTAATTTTGCATTTAGTCTTTTTTTTTCCCCCTCTTTCATTAAGTTTTTTTTACTGTTATCCAAAAGTTCACATTAACTTATTTTACTGTTATCTCATTAGTCTCTCATTAATTATCTAAGCTTACACCACATTTTTCTCTGTTCTTCATGTCTTTTAGCATACTCACTATTTTAATATTTAAAAAAAAAACAAAAAAGAAAAAATAATTAAGAACTAATAGTAATAACTAACCAAATAAGACCATGGAGAGAGATAAAGAGACATAAAAATATTGTGGATTGTTAAATAAAATGCATTGTTTCACTACATATTACTAAAATAAAAGACCTGAAGCTGACAAAACATTTGAAAGTGAGAGAAAGAGAAATCTGAGGGGCCACCGCCTCCGTCATATTGGCCTCCCACTACCATCAAGACGCCAAAACCTCTACGAGTAATTTTCTTTTTCTTTTTAAATTAAGGGCTTAAATATGATTTAGGTTTGGGTAATTTGGTTGGATAGTTTTTGTTTTGGATATATAAGTAAAGTGAATATTTAGTATGCAATATAAAATCATATTCTACCATGGTTTTAAATTATCTATAAGACACATAAAACTACTAAATTAATTTTTAATATCTCAAAATGTATATGTTTCTTTACTCTAATTTAATTTACTTTTTCTTTATAATATATATACAATACTATTCAAAACCGTCTTATATAAAATATTATAAAATTATTCTTATGGAATCATATTGAATATTTGACGATACATTCCATACCTTGCTAAAAAACTAATCCTTGTCTACTAACCACACATTGTCTAACCAAATCCAATTCTCTCTCGATATTTTCCTCAAAAAATCCGATTCGTGCGGATTCTTCCGCCAACTAAAGAAGAGATCTTGGCAGAATTGCCACATATGAAATTGAGCACAATTTTGCAAAGAAATCGCACAGACAACTTACTAGTATATATAATGGAAATATTTTCAAAATTGAACTTCTTGTTGAATCCCAACCGCAATATACTATAGTAATAATGGTTAAATGGTAAGATTTTTTTAAAGGGAAATGAATGTAGCATAATAGTCTTTAAACTAAAAGAAGCCATAGGCTTGAGTTGATCACATTTATCATGAAGCAAACCGTTGCACCGATGCTCTTGCAAAACTTGGTGCATTCTATAATCTTTAGCACTTTTGTTGTATTTGCTAACCCACCGCCTGTAGTGGAGGAATTAATAGCACTTGATAAGGATGGCAGAAGTTGCACTAAACTATATTTGCTTCCTAGTTTTACGCAGATCCTTCGTACCTGTTGGGTATTACTGCTTTGGTTTTATATTTGAATAATTCCCATGTGCTCTACTTGGGGAAACCCGAATAAAATAAAATATCAAAACTATTTGAGGTGATGTCAGGCTCCAACCGGAACTATGATATATATGTGTATATATATATATATATATATATGATCTTTATGTTTGACTGAATTTTCTCGACAGGGAGGAGAATCTTATTTTCAAGAGAAAATAAAATAAAATATCAAAACTATTTCAGGTGATGTCAGGTTCCAGCTGGAACTATGACATATATATATATATATATATATATATATTCTTTATGTTTGACTGAATTTTCTCGACAGGGAGGAGAATCTTATTTTCAAGAGAAACTAAATAAAATTAAAATATCAAAACTATTTCAGGTGATGTCAGGTTCCAACTGGAACTATGATATATATATATATATATATATATGATCTTTATGTTTGACTTAATTTTCTGGACAGGGAGGAGTATCTTATTTTCAAGAGAAACTAAATAAAATAAATATCAAAACTATTTCAGGTGATGTCAGGTTCCAACTGGAACTGTGATCTCTATGTTTGACTGAATTTTCTCAACAGGGAGGAGAATCTTAGTTTTGATATTTTAATTTATTTAGTTTCTCTTGAAAATAAGACTCTCCCATGATCTATATGTCAGGATTAATGCCTTTAAATCTTATTGTATAATGTTATGTATGACATTATATTATAATTAATAGAGTTGTTTTATTATTATCTGAAATAATGATAACATGAATATTTAGACATTATCATATAGTCCATGAGATGAATAATATGTTATTTATTTGATTTAGTCACAGAAGATATAGATCATAAGTTCTTGTAAACTCAGAATTTTAGTTCGTAGTCGATGATAAAACTGGGTATTTCATCTATGAAGACTATAATATATCAATTAAGATGATTTGTCTTGATCATGGAAGTAAAGACTTCTAGTTGATATGTTTTAAGAGTTAAGACATATTGATCTGGATTGTTGTGAAATTTATTATTCTCCTAATGACTGTTAAATGAATAACAAATCTCACAACTTCTATTTACATGAACTCTTAATCTTGAGTGAATAATAGACCTGATCATGAGGTATAGGTTACTTTGATATATCAGAAGTGAGATCTAAAATCATGATCAAAATCTCAATATGTTGGTGAAACATATATTTTCAAGATGAAATTCATAATCTCTTAACGGAAATATAAAATTTTCCATTGAGATAAGTTTAATGAGTTTGGTTATTTAGAATGTTAGGTCTAACTACTTTAGTAAGGAGTTACTAAAGTATATATTTATGAAATTGGATTTCATAAATATATGATTAATAATTTAAAAGATTAAAGTAGGTACTCAAGGATCAAGATGTAGTAATTTTCAAAGTGGCAGTCTATATTCATGACTTTTTATTACTACGAATATTTTATGAAGGAGTTGCATGTTTAATAAAGTTTTAGGATATAATTTATTGATTAGGCCTAAAGTCCAATTTTATTTATATAGTGGTATTAAATATAATTAATGGTAATTTTGGACTTGTTAAGAGTTGACAGAAAAGCTCAAGACCCATTGGAGTTAGAGTCTTATTTGTTCCCTTTTAGTCCTACTCCAAGCCACATACTAAAGCCCAATTGGAATGTCCCAAAAGGCTAGTTCAATTAGATAATCAATTAGTTATAAGGAGAGAAATATACAGAATTTTATGAGAGATACACTTTAGTGTGGAATAAAATGGTGTGTGTAAGGTTGAATTTAATCAACCATCTTGTTGGCTTTATTCTGTGCCAAATTTGCATGTAATTCAGCATTTAGAAACCCTGTATTTAGGTGGGAATCATGTAAGGGTAGTATGTGAAAGAGTGTGAAGAAATTCTCAATACTGTGCAGTGAAACAGGGGCTCGCGACTGGATCTCGTGAGTGGCTCGTGACTAGCAAGCTGCCAGAAGAAGCACACGAGTGAAGCACGCAGAGAACCTGAACCGTCATGCCAATTGTAGCACTACAGGACAAAAAGTCTAGACTAGCCATTTAGTTAGCTCGCAGCTTGAACTCGCGACTCAGTCAAGTCGCGAGGCCAAGTCACAAGCCAACTCTGTTTTAGAAAAATGACTCTTCGCATTCCAAACACACACCAGTATATATAGACCCTTATACCAACGAAATGTAGAGAGTTTCCAGAGAGAATTTTGAGAGAGAAACTGTTAGGTTCTAAGGTCTTAGGATTTTATGTATTTAGAACTCTAATTTGTAATGTTGGCAAACCATGATCAAAACAATGTATTTAGTCTTGTTTAGGCTTGTTCAAAGTTGGTTCATTATTGTAAAGTTGAAATCGAGTGGCTGCAGAAGTACTTTGGACTTTCGGCCTGGCTCGATCGATCGAAGGATAGGCTCGATCGATCGAAAATCGCACAGGTTGATTTTTCTGCAGAATTTCCAACTCAGCCCTACTTCATTAAACGTTTAGGGTTTTATGTTTTTACACTAAGTATATAAACTAAACCCTAGTCACGTTTTTGAAGAGACTCCATATTGTATTGTTGCTCATACATTGCGATTTTGTGTGAATCTCTTGTGAGATCTTAGAGGAGCTTTCCTTTACACAAAACTTAGGGTTTTCAAGGTAGAGATGATTTCAACATCTTGAAGATCATTACAAGTTGCAACCATTGGAAATTAAAGATAAACAAGCGGGGAGCTTGTAGCTGATTGAGGAATTCAAGAAAGAAGTAGTCCGTGGATTCGGAGCCTGCGCGTGGTCGTGACAGGAAGTTCTACTGGTGGGTAACATTAGGAAGTCGAGCGGGGAGCTTGTAGTCCTTTTGTAAGAATTTCAATTCTTTCATAGTGAATTCTGGTTTGCCTTGAGGATCGGTGGGTCAAATCCTCCCCAGGTTTTTCTGTGTGGTTTCCTAGGTGATCATATCTTGTGTTCTTTATTATTTCCGCTGCTTTATATGTTTTATATGCATGATATGATTATTTGATTGTTTTAACCTAGAATTGTTTAATTTGACTAAGTAACAACTTGGCTAATTAATCTAGGCTACGCAATCTGGTTGTTTTTAAGGGGTCTAAAACCGTTCAAGTGGTATCAAAGCAGGTTGCTCTTTTGTTTGAGATTTTTTATCTCCGAACTGATCCTTGACCCCGGTTGTCATGGAGCATGGACACTCTCTGTTTGTTCCTCCTCACTTTGATGGGAACAACTATGCTTATTGGAAAGTAAGGATGAAAGCATTCCTGAAATCTATTGATGAGAGGGTTTGGAATTCCGTTGAATACGGATGGCAGAAGCCCACTACTCTTGTAAGTGAGTGGCAAACTTCTGAAAAAGAAGCAGCAGGCTTCAATAGCAAAGTTATGAATGCCATCTTCAATACTGTTTCAATGGAGGAATTTAAGAGGATCTCAAATGTTAAGGTTGCTCATACTGCATGGAAAATCCTCCAAACTGTGCATGAAGGCACAAAGGCAGTTAAAATCAATAAATTGCAACAATTGACTTCTAGATTTGAAAGCATTAGAATGTCTGATGATGAATCTTTTGATGAATTCTATGCTAAATTAAATGATATTGTCAATTCTGCTTTTAATTTGGGTGAAATCTATGATCAACCTAAAATTGTTAGGAAGATACTTAGATCCTTAACTAAGAACTTTAGACCCAAAGTAACTGCCATCACTGAAAGTAAGGATGTGGACTCCATCCCTGTTGATGAGCTTGTAGGATCTCTTCAGTCTTATGAGTCTGACCTACCTAAAGTAAACAAATCCAAATCAATGGCTCTTAAGTCAGTTGATGATGTTGAAGGTAGTGGTTTTGATGATGAGCTCTCTGCTACAGAGATTGCCTATCTTGCCAAAAACTTTAAAAACTTTCTTAGGAATACCAACAGAAAGGCAAGAGGTACTTACACTGCTGAACCTAGAAACTTTAGGAAGAATGATCCCACTAAGGTTAATAACTTTGAAAAACCTAGAGAAAAAGTTGATCAATCTTCAAATAATTCTTTGGGTCCTCAGTGTTTTGGCTGTCAAAGGTATGGCCATGTGAAATCTGAATGTCCTACATTCTTGAAGTCTAAGGGTAAAGCTATAGTTGTAACCCTTAGTGATAATGAGGTTTCTGATGATGAATCCGATGGTGACGAGGATAGAAACTTTATTGCTTTCACGGCTACTGCTATAGTCAATGAAAGCATATCTGCTGAGGAGAACCCTTCTGATGGGGAACTCTCTGAAGATACAGATCTTCAAGAGGCCTACAACAAACTTTGCAAAATTGCTGCAAAGGATGCTATGAAAGTTAAACTAGGCCTAAAGAAAATTGATGCTTTTGAGTTTGAAAAGAAAAATCTGCTTGTTAAACTGTTTGATGCAAATGAGCTTTTGAATAATGTTAAATCTGAGAACATGCTTTTGCTTGATAAAGTTAGAACTTTGGAACATGATTTATCTGTTGCTAGATCTGCTAATTCCAAACTTGATCACATGCTGAATGTTCAAAAGTATCCTTCTGATAAATCTGGGTTAGGATATGTTAAAAGCATCTTTGATTCTGCACCCCATTCCACTGTCTTTGTTCCTTCTTCTTCTTCTGTACCTTCTGTAAGTGAGGTTGTGAGTGAAACTGTTAAACCCCTTGTGAGTGAGGTTGTTAAACCTGTAGAAGTTTCACCACCTAAGAAGATTAGGGTAGACTTAAGAGAACCTAAACCTAAGGAGCCTACCAACTCTAAGGACAAGATGCATGGTAAACCTGTTTGGGTTTGTCATTACTATGGAAAGTCTGGACACATTCGTCCTAACTGTTACAAGCTTCAAGCTAATAAGAGAGCAAAGAAACCAAAAGTGCCTGTGCCTCAAGCACAAGATCCTATGGCACTAATTGGTGAATTGGTAAAGGTGTTAAACCTTTATTCCAATCCTGGAGTTGGGAATCACTCTAATGTGAATAAGAACTCCAATGCTCGTGGTGCATCTAAAAAATTTTGGATACAAAAGACTCGAACTAACTGAGTCTTTTTGACATGGTCTTTGTGCTTCATTGCTCTATCCTCTGTGACCATTGTTCTTTGGTTTTTGTTTTTTTTTTTTTTTGTTCTAGGACTTGCATTGCATTACATTCATGCATTTCATTCTAGGATTTATTTGTTTTTCTTTTTTAATAAATAATTTTTTTAAAAAAAAAGGAGAAAAGGGAGAAAGCAAAAACTATGTTTGACACTATTTTTCTTGATTTTTAAAAACAAGGTTGGTCAATCTATTTTCACATGTCATGTCTTGTGTACCTTGTTTAGCTTTGATGAACTTATTCATTGCACTTGACTAGTTGAAACTCTGTAGTGCATGTTGAGTGGGAAAGATGTGTATGGTTTTTAATCACTTTGTCTTGATCTTGAAGTCATATGTTATTTGACTGTCAGATTTGATCCTTTTGAGAAAGGCATAAATAACCATCTCACCGCTGTTCACTAGCCAATCATGAACACCTTAGTGCATATCATAAGATTTTGTGCTCGAGAAAGTGTAGCACATGCACAAAAAGATCATAAGGTGTAGCCTCAATTAAATTAAAACTGGTGTGTACTATTAGGCTTGATGCCAATTCACTTAATTCAAATCGGTGTGTACTATTAGGCTGAATGCCAATTCATATATAAAATAAGAGGCAAAAATGCAAGAAACTTACATGATTGCAAATTTTTGTTCTAGGAGATGTGAGAGTTATAGAATGTAACTCTTTAGGTGATAGTCTCTTTTAAATTCTATGTGATGAATTGTGTAGACTTTGTGTTTGATTGCTATTCACATATCACCTCACATGTATCTCAAGTTTTTGTTAGTTTCACACACTACACAAGTTACTCTTTGTTAAACACTGTACATGCTAGTGTGTGTTTGTGGTTTGACCAACCAAGTTTGAAAATATCTTGAGATTTGTGCACAACATATTTGTTGCTTGAGAAAATTAAATGGGAGAATGATTGAAACTTGTTTTTGAGAAAATTGGGTTTAAAAATTTTGGGTTTTTGAAAAAGCATTCCATCTCATGCTCATGCATTTTGTTTTAGTTGTTCAAATGCTTTGAGGAGTTGTTTTCAAAATTAGGTGTGTGTTTTTCAAAACTGTGTTTTTTCTCGAAATTTTGTGAGTCTCTGCTCTGTTCGATCGATCCATTGTGTTTTTCGATCGATTGAAAAAGTGCTCTAAATTGTTTCAAAATGCCTGTCTCATTCGATTGATCGAATGTAATTTTCGATCGATCGAAGATCATGAAAAAGCTTTTTTAAAAGTTCAGATCTGACTTTTTCAATGTGCTATTCAGACTTTTTCAAAACTTTTTCTTTCTCTCTCCGACGAGGCAAGCATCACAGTCAATTTTTTGTCGTTTTCCTCCAAATTTTTTGCAAAATCTCTCTTTCCTCAAGCCGGTAAGACTCTTTTACCCTTCCTTTTGAGTTTATTTCATGCATTTAAGGGAGATTTTCAAACATTGCATTTTGGGATTTTCTGATTGATTCAAGCTTTATTCTATGCAATTGATCATTGGGTTTTTGTGGGGACACATCATATACATAAACCTTACCTGTTAATTTGATCAATTTTGAGTTTGGTGAAAAATTGAAAATTCTAGGGTTTTTATTTGATCCGAATTGGGGCTTTTGTGAAATTGAGTTGAATTTGATGAAATTGGCTTGTTGTGTTGATGTAATTAGGCATTATAATCCTTGTGTTGTGTTTTGTAATGCTTAATTCATCAATTTGTTGCAAAATTTTTGAAGTGGTTTTAAAATTTTTAGGGTTTTTGTTAAGAAACTCTATGTTCAAGCCAATTTTGTGAAATTGAACTAAATTTGAACTTGTTTACTGCATTAGTTCATGCATCATAACATTGTTATTGTTTATGCATCATATAGATTTTTATTCTATTGTTTATTGTGCTAACTTGCAGTCTGCCCTTGGTTTTATTTTTGTACTTTTTTGGTTTTTCCTTGTGTCTCTGTCCTTTCCTTAGCATCATGCCTAAGAAGACTAGAGCCCGTAGGACTATTCCCTCTCCTTCTCCACCCCCACCTTCTTTTGATAGTGAGAGGTTCTCTAGTGAGAAAAACCAAGAGATTTATGAGATTCTAAACCTTAAGAGAAAAGTTTGGGCTGAGCGTTCTGTCACCCTAGATGAGGTTGATCCTGCCATTAGGGCAAACTTTGAGCGTAGGGGCTGGTTACCACTGCTGGATGTTTCTGATCCTCCACCTCCAATTACCCTAATTAGAGAGTTCTTTTCGAACATCTCTATCCGCGTCTATGATTCCAACACTCTCGTTAAGAGTTGGATACGAGGCGTAGAGTATGTCATTACTCCTACAGTAGTGTTAGATGCTCTTGGGGTACCTTTGGTACAGCACCCTGTCTATCCCTATGATGAGTCACCAGAGTTGAGTGATGTTATGTCTTACATCACTGGGTCTTCTATCCAGTGGGGTTCTGATTCTAGGATCACCACCGCTGAGCTTCCTGAGACTGTCTATCTATTCTTTAGGATAGCTTGTCACTCTCTCTGGCCCATTTCTCATCTGCACACCATTCCTCTCGAGAGGTGTGTATTCTTATACGCTCTTGTCACTGATGCTCCTATCAGTTTTCCTCATCTTTTTCTTCGTTCTTTGAACGAAGTTTATAGGAGTTCATCTACAGCTCATGCTCTTGTTCATCCTATCTTCATTCATAGGATTTTACTTCATCTTGGTTTAGATGATTTCCCTTCTTTTGAGCCCGTTCATGTGATAGCTCCCATAGGTGCCTCGTTCCTTAGACAGATGGCTGCTCATCTTTGAGCTGGCTCTAAACATGCTAGGTCTGAGCCTTCTAGTTCTGCATCCCCTTCTTCTTCTACAGGTCCTGCTCCTGAGGCTGTTCCTGATCTTGTAGGTGCTGCTGCTGCTACTGTTCCTCCACCTCCTGCGGCTGACTTCGATGTTCGTCGTACTTTGGAGACTGTCATGACCGTTCAGGCAGCTCATGGTCAGCTTTTGGTGGACTTGTTCGATTAGATTCGTGCTTTGAGAGCAGATTTGGCGCATCTTCGTTCATCCTCACCACCTCATTTTGATGATGGCCTGTGATGTCCTTCGGCATTCCGTCACAAAAAGGGGGAGTAGAGTTTGGATACTTGTAGAGGGGTTTTTGTAGCTAGGAGGAGTTTTTGTTATTTTTGAGGAGCTAGTGGAGTTTTTGAGATTAGATTGTATCTATGTGCTTCACTATGTATACTTTCTTTTTGGGCTATACTTGTTGGGAAATACATTTTATATATATATGATTCTTGATTCTATGTGTTCACTGTTTATTGATTTATATATTTATAATTATTCATTGATATATGTCTTTATTATGTGTTGTGTGAACTTTCAAGAATTGTTTATTTTTTGTATATCTAACATAGGGTGAGAGTTAGATTACATATCTGTTGATTTACTGTTTTTCTGTCACACATGCGTTTATGCGTTTGTTGAGTGTTTCAGGAATATACAGGTGCATTCGACTTAGCTGCTGTCTACACTTGCAACTGATGGATAATAGTTAGGATTGAATTTGGTTTATGAGCATTATTTTTTGTAAAGGGCTTTTTATTGTAAACTTTGAGCATTTAGTTTGTGTTTTGTCATGGATTGCCAAAGGGGGAGTTTGTTAGGTTCTAAAGTCTTAGGATTTTATGTATTTAGAACTCTAATTTGTAATGTTGGCAAACCATGATCAAAACAATGTATTTAATCTTGTTTAGGCTTGCTCAAAGTTGGTTCATTATTGTAAAGTTGGAATCGAGTGGCTGCAGAAGTACTTGGGACTTTTGGCCTGGCTCGATTGATCGAAGGATAGGCTCGATCGATCGAAAATCGCACAGATTGATTTTTCTGCAGAATTTCCAACTCAGCCCTACTTCATTAAACATTTAGGGTTTTATGTTTTTACCTTAGGTATATAAACTAAACCCTAGCCACGTTTTTGAAGAGACTCCGTATTGTATTGTTGTTCATACATTGCGGTTTTGTGTGAATCTCTTGTGAGATCTTAGAGGAGCTTTCCTTTACACAAAACTTAGGGTTTTCAAGGTAGAGATGATTTCAACATCTTGAAGATCATTACAAGTTGCAAGCATTGGAACTTAAAGATAAACAAGCGGGGAGCTTGTAGCTGATTGAGGAATTCAAGAAAGAAGTAGTCCGTGGATTCGGAGCCTGCGCGTGGTCGTGACAGGAAGTTCTACTAGTGGGTAGTATTAGGAAGTCGAGTGGGAAGCTTGTAGTCCTTTTGTAAGAACTTCAATTCTTTCATAGTGAATTCTGGTTTGCCTTGAGGACCGGTGGGTCAAATCCTCCTCAGGTTTTTCCGTGTAGTTTCCTGAGTGTTCATATCTTGTGTTCTTTATTATTTCCGCTGCTTTATATGCATGATATGATTATTTGATTGTTTTAACCTAGAATTGTTTAATTTGACTAAGTAACAACTTGGCTAATTAATCTAGGCTACGCAATCTGGGTTTTTTTAAGGGGTCTAAAACTGTTCACAAAACCCTAGAGAAAAACAAGAGTGACTCATCCACAATTTTCATCCTTGTTTCTCCAAATTCCTCTACTCTCATCCTTTCTATTTTTACATCATTGAGAGGTACATTAGCCAAAACCTTTTTTCACCATACTCATATCTGTGAGAAGGCTATTTGGTGCTTAGGAAGCAGTTAGAAAGGGACCAATTGATATTAGTTGATGCTATGGGCTATAGTGGAATCTAGTAAGCTAAAGAAGACAAAGGTTTGGCGCAACCTCGTTAGAGCAAGAAGCTTAGAGGGCTTAGGTACACTGGGTAGTTTAGGCTTGGAGAGTCTTCTACTGTTCATGTATCCCAACTTCATTCTTTAGTGGATTATTGACCGCTTGGAGGGCGGCGAAGAGGTTTTACGCTGAAGGCTTCAGTTTTCTTTTCGATAACTCATCATTGTGTTGTCCTTGTATTTGCATCTCTCTTCCCTTAATTTTTGCCATTTAATTTCTGTTGTGGATGTGATTTTATTTGATTTAGATTGTTTATCAATTCTGTTTTAAGCTTATGTTCATTTTCTGCACGTACATTGTTTGATATTAAACTTGAATTGGTAATTTGTAAATTGGGGGTCTAAATGTTCAAGGGTGTTTTATACGCTATTTAAACTTTCAATTAGTATTAGAGCGGGTACACTTGTTGTGGTTTAAATATCTTAGTGTGATACTTGACCCCTTGTGTTTATTTGCCATGGATAGTGCTTTGTAGGCCTTTATGCATGTTTTGGATGTTGATGAATGTAACATGTCACGTGTTTGTGAAAATGCCTCTATGAGTGATAATGCTCATGATTGTGATCTTATGTTACATAAATCTTTGGGTGTTGTTGATATTCCTAACATCAAACTCTTGAAGAAAAATGCTAAGAAGTTTCAAAAGGATTTGAGAAAGTTGTTTTGTGAAAAATGATGATTTGATTGCTAAGCTCAATGAATCCAACAAATTGGTTGAGAAATATAAGAAACTTACTGAAAATTCTCTTGAAAAGTTGAAAGAGTTTGAATATGAACTTAGATCCTAAACTTGTTTTGTCTAACAAACTTGTTGATGACCTAAACTGTGAAAATGAATCTCTTAAGATGCATGCCAAGTGTTTGATTGCTAAACCTACTGTTAAAAATGATGAAAATATTTGTTGCGATCATGTTGTGGTATCTGATTTTGTGCCTACTATATGTTCTACCTTGAAGGACAAATTGGTGTATATTCGTCAACACAAAAGAAAACAAAAAGTGGAGAGAAAGGTTCTTAAGCCAAAGCCTCCTTTTAGGTTTCAATTTAAGGTTTTGAATGGATTTTAGTTTGTTCCAACTTGCCACCATTACGGTGTGTCAGTCATATAAGACCTCAATGTTCTAAGTTGAAGAGAGAACAAAATCATGTTGCTAGATCCCTTCCCAAAAAGCCTAATGGACCTAAACACGTTGTTTGTCACAATTGTGGTGCTTTTGGTCATATAAGACCTCATTGCTCTAAGTTTTATGCACTTAAAAGAACTAAAAGAAAAGAGAAACTTGAACTTCTTGGAAGTTGTGCTAAAAAGGGTAAACTAGTTTTGAGTGAAAATAACATGTTGTTAAAGAAAGTTTTTAATGCTTCTAACTCCTTGTCTATGTGCATCTCCGATTCTCATTCTTTCAACTCTCATCTCTCTTCACACGAGACACTCATTCCAAACAATTGTTTTGTTTGGATGAGGAAGGGTTCCTATGGTTGAGCTTTTGCTCTTTTGGTCCTTGATCTAATTCTTTCGATCATTGTAGGATCCTTCATGCATTGAATGTCATATTTTCATGCATTTTGAGCATCTTGCATTTCTTTATATGCATCGTTTTTATTTTTTATTTTACTTTTATGTTTTTGTTTTGTGTGTGTAAAAATCCAAAGCCACATAAAAAGTGAAAAATTCAAAAAGTTTGATCGTATATATTTGAGCACATATCTCATGTGAGTTTAGCCTTGTACTTTCGTACAAATGGCTTTGTGCTTTTGCGAACTTAGCTTATTCTTTATGCACTTATATCGTTGTGGGAAAAATCTTGACATTTATGTGTGATTATTGTAAATCGATTTTCAAGCTTGTCATGAATGATTAGTCAATGGTTATGTTGGTTTTGATACATGCGTAGACTTGTGCCGATATATCTTCCCACTCTTTTATATTTTTGTTTAAAGAGCTCACCCAATGTAAATCTCAAAATGAAAAGAGATAATAAGCTGCAAAAACCGTCGCACATATTAGTATTCGACTAGGAAAAAGGGAAAGCGACTTGTAATGAAAATGTATGGTGCCTAAAAAGCCAAAGGCTTGTTCATCAAATTAAAATATCAAAAATTTCAGGCATCGATCTCAAAAAGAAATGTAAAGATAAAAAATGATCAAATGTTATGAATTGTAAAAAAGCTAAATGAAAAGTTTCAAAGATATGTTATCATTTTCTTGTGGGAAGTCATATATGTTCATTTCTATAAATGAGATAGACCACTTGGCATAGTATTAGTTGTGTATGACTTGATTGAATTGATCATTGAAACTTCACTCTAGACTAAGGACTATTCCACACTTGATACACACACACAACACACATGCTTAATGTTCAATGAATACCTTATTCATTTGTTCGATTGTACTTGTTTAAATGTGATGTGTGTGTGCTCAATTATATATGGATCAATCTAAAAATATTTTTGATCATTTTATATGTTTTTGGAAGTGATTTTTACCACTCTTTGTGTTCATGTTTAGTGCTTACTTTGTTTTTCATTATTTAAATATGTTCTGTGTTGAAAAACAAGTGTAAAAATTTTTGGCTACTTATTTTGGCTACTTGCGTGAGTAGCGAGCAAGTAGCGAGTTTTGGTTACTCGCTTTGGTGACTTGCAAGTCGCGAGTTCCAGTAGCGAGCTTACACAGAATGGTTTTGCAACTCACTCGTGACTTGCCAGTCGCGAAACGCCCAGAAATAGCTTTTTAAAGGACTTTTTCTAGGAAACTTGTTTTAAACCTCTCCTATCCTCTCTAAAACCCCTCTTTCAATATTTTTACATCAAAACCCAACCAATTTGAATGGTTTTTCATTCCATTAATATCTCTAAGGTAATTTTAAACTCTTTTCATTGATTTGGATCCTTGGATTATGTTTTGGTGAGTTTTGTGCTCTTGGTTGGGATTTTCATCATAGGGATTGGAAAAGCTTATTTTTGTCAAATTTTTGTATGGGATTGGTTTCTTTTAATGATTTGCTTTGGATGTTGGCCCCTTATGGCAAAAAGAGCTTGTATTAAGGGTGGATTTCATGATGTGCATGCATTGTTTTACATTGTTGTTCATAGTGTGCACGCTAGGTGTTTGATAAAATGTCTTTTAGGCATTTTCTCGCTTGTTTGGACTCTGATGTGTACCAAACTTTGGGGTTTCTCATGTTTCCTCACTAGGATCATATTTGGTTCATTGGTTGTGTATTTAACACACCTTGTCCCACATGCGCATTTTCAATGCTTTGGTCATGCATTGCATATAGCCACCTCTTGCACACACCTTTGCTACCCTTGTCATGCATTGGTCTATACATTGTTTCTTCATCCTAGCATGTCATGTTTACCTTATACTTTGTAGTTTTTTGTTTTGTCTTAAGTTTGAGCTTCATTTTCTCATTCATCTCGCATCCATCATGCATCATTATCATTGTTCATACCTTCATCTCTTGCCCTCATTTCTCCTTGACCCTTTGTCTATTCCTAATAAAAAGTGGGAGAGTATGCTCTAGAGAGTATACTAGAGAGTTTTTGTCATTTCTATATGACCCTTGTATACATTCTTAGGTGAAAAAATTCTATTACTCATGCACATTTGTAGGGGGAGAGATATTCCATAGGGGAGATGCATATACCAAGGGGGAGAAGACATTGAGTTAATAAGAAAACTTTGTTTTGTTTGTATGTTGGACATGCATACATCCTTATGATATTGTGCTTCATTGAATGCATGTTCGGATGATCATTTGCTTTGCTATGTGATCATTGTAGTCATTTTTATATGACTGTTTTGGTGTATGATCAAGTTGCTCACATGTTTCATATCATGTTTGCTTGATCACAATTTACTTGTTACATTATACTTGTCCTTTTATTACTTGCTTTACTTTGAGGGTCTAACGTTTTTTGTGCAAGTGTTTTAGGTTATAGGTATATATGTTCCAAGTTCATCACAGCTACTATGACTTATCAAAGGGGGAGTATTGATGTTTAAGAGCAAGAGTTGCCTATGTTTAATGTTTTACTTATTGTTATCATATGTCTTAGTTTATATTCAATATTTTGTTTTGTATCTTTGCTTTTGGAAGCTTTTAGTGTTTTTGTACCCATGCTTTATAGCTAAGTACTTACTGTTAAATGTTATGCATTTTCTTTAAGTATATCACTCTTGTGCCCTTTGTTGTATTTTATATCCTTAATGCAATTACCTTGAGTTATTGCATTGGTTGAGTGTTGGACATGCAAATAATACTTTGCATTAAGCTTATTAGCTTGCATATCGAGATGTCCATTCCGTGTGTGAATGAGCATTGTGATCACTATTTGTAGTGATTGTTCATTTTTGATCAAGCCATGGTTTATTGATTAAGTCCATTTTGCTTGATCGCATTGTGCTTACTCCATATGCATTACAAGTTTTCTGCATACAATGATCATACTATATTGTTGTGTTTCAGGAGATACTTGTTCTTATGGTTCAAGAACTTCACAGATTCTAGAGTTAGGTGTAAGTGAGTTTTGTTCAATTGTTCCTAACTTACGCGCTAAGTCTAGAGTTTGTTGTAGGGTTTTGTCACGGGATAGCTAAAGGGGGAGATTGTAAGGTTGAATTTAATTAACCATCTTGTTGGCTTTATTTCGTACCAAATTTGCTTGTGATTCAGCATTTAGAAATCTTGTAATTAGGTGGGAATCATGTAAGGGCAATGTGTGAGAGAGTGTGAAGAAATGCTCAAGACTGTGCAGTGAAGTAGGGACTCGCGATTGGATTTTGCGGATGGCTCACGACTAGCAAGCTGCCAGAAGAAGCATACAAGTGAAGCATGCAGAGAAGCTGACCATCATGCTAGCTGTAGCACTACAGGAAAAGAAGTCCAGACTGGCCATTCAGTTAGCTCGCGGCTTGAACTCGTGACTTAGTCTAGTCACGAGGCCAAGTTGCCAGCCAGCTTTGTTTTGGAAAAATGACTCTTCGCATTCCAAATACACACTAGTATATATAGACCCTTATACCCACGAAATGTAGAGAGTTTCTAGAGAGAATTTTGAGAGAGAAACCCCAGAGAAAAATAAGATTGACTCATCCACAATTTTCATCATTGTTTCTCAAAATTCCTCTACTCTCACCCTCTCCTTTGTTACATCATTGTGAGGTACATTAGTCAAAACCTTTTTTCACCATACCCATATCTGTGAGAAGGCTATTTAGTGCTTGGAAAGCAGTTAGGAAGGGACCAATTGATATTGGTTGATGCTATGGGCTATAGCAAAATCCGGTAAGCTAAAGAAGACAAAGGTTCGGCGCAACCTTGTTAGAGCAAGAAGTTTGGAGGGCTTAGGTACACTGGGTAAATTAGACTTGGAGGGTTTTCTACTATTCATGTATCCCAACTTCGTTCTTTAGTGGATTATTGACCGCTTGGAGGGCGGCGGAGAGGTTTTACGCCGAGGGCTTCGGTTTTCTCTTCGATAACACATTGTTATGTTTTCCTTGTGTTTGCATCTCTCTTCCCTTAATCTTTGCCATTTAATTTCTGCTGTGGATGTGATTTTATTTGGTTTAGACTGTTTATCAATTATGTTTTAAGCTTATGTTCATTTTCCGCACGTACATTGTTTGATATTAAGATTGAATTGGTAATTTGTAAATTGGGGGTCTAAACGTTCAGGGTGTTTTACACACTATTTGAACTTTCAGTGTGTATGTGAGTGTAAGCCACTCTCTTATTCTCCCTTGGAAACTGATTGAGAGACCACATTTCTTAGGTATTAAGTGAAATTGGAGTGAAGATTAAAAGTGTTCCCAAGTACTTCTAATCTTTGGTTTTGAATTTTACTGCACCAAGGTATCTTCTCTTGTTCTTGATTTCTGAAATTTTCATAGTATATATTATCAATTGCGAATGAAATAGATCCGTTAATTTTCCGCTGCGTATGTTTTGTATGCGATACAAACATGTATTTTTTCAACACTATATATATATATATATATATATATATGATCTCTCTATACACAAGAGACATGTCTCATAAATGTGATTTTGAAAGATTAATCTAATGAAAAATGGCGATAATGTTAACCAGGGCAAATGGAGATTGCAAGATTCAAAGGTCCGAATGACTTGTTGAATTGGGATGACCTTAAGAAGTGGAAGTACTCTAAGAATGTGGAATGTGAGGCCATGTCAGGTTCCAACTGGAACTTCGGGTTTCCCCAAGTAGAGCACATGGGAATTGTTAATTTGTTATTCAATATATAAAACCAAAGCAGTAATACCCAACAGGTATTTAGGATCTGCATTAAACTAGGAAGCAATATAGTTTAGTACTTCCGCCATCCTTATCAAGTGCTATTAATTCCTCCACTACAGGCGGTGGGTTAGCAAATACTATAGTATATTGCGTTTGAGGTTCAACAAGAAGTTAAATGTAGAAAATATTTACATTAAATTGTCCATGCGATACACGAATAATTTTGTAATATTTTATATAAGACGGTTTTGGATAGTATTGTATATATATTATAAAGAAAAAGTAAACTAAATTAGAGTAAAGAAACATATACATTTTGAGATATTAAAAATTAGTTTAATAATTTCACTGCATATTTATAGTCTTCTCAAGGTAAGATTATTATTATTATTTTTTAAATCATGAAACCAAAAATATGTGCAAAAGAGTAACGGAGCCATGAAAATCAACTAATTTGTATTGTATTTACATATTTCATATTATGAAATGAAAGTATGTGCAATTCTCTCACCATCTTCCACTCATCAATAGTGCGACATTAAGACATGATGTGGGCAAGTATGTATGCATGCGTCTTATAAAATATGGCTTTATATTGCGTATCAAATATTCTCTTTACTTATATATCCAAAAGAAAAACTATCCAACCAAATTATGCAAATCTAAATCATATTTAAGCCCTTAATTCAAAAAGAAAAAGAAAATTATCCGTAGGAGTTTTGGCGTCTTGATGGTAATAGGAGGCCAATATGACGGAGGCGGTGGCCCCTCAGATTTCTCTTTCTCTCACTTTCAAATTTTTTGTCAGCCTCAGATCTTTTATTTTTGGTAATATGTAGTGAAATAATGCATTTTATTTAACAATCCACAACATTTTTGTGTCTTTCTAACTCTCTCTAGGACCTTAACTGGTTAGTTGTTACTATTAGTCTTTAATTATTATTATTTAAAAAAAAATTTTAAATGCTGGGTATGTTAAAAGATATGAAGAGCAGAGAAATGTGTGGTGTAAGCTTAGACAATTAATGAGAGACTAATGAGATAACTGTAAAATAAGTTAATGTGAACTTTTGGGTAATAGTAAAAAAAACTTAATAAAAGAGGTTAAAAAAAAAAAGGCTAAATGCAAAATTACTGCACCACTTGACAAGATCTCATATACCTCCCGCACGAGGTCTTTACTTTTACATAGAGATCATATATATATATATATATATATATGGCAAATTTTTAAGATAATATATAAGGTTTTTAAAAGTAATGGCCTTTTCATAATACCTTTCATTGTTTTTAGGGTACGATACCTACCATGAAGTTAGTCTTTAATGTTATACGAGCTACTAGTAAATATGACAAAGTTACCGTTATATCATATATGTGATTATTTTGCCTATCCAAATAACAAAAAATTTGGAAAGAAAGGAAAACTCGGGTTATCATGTGATGTAGTAGAATCTATCATTGTATTTGATATTGATGCGCTATGATAAAATAACATGAAAAATAAAAATATTACTTTTTTTTTTTTTGAGAAAAAATAACAATTATACTTGAATACTATGGAGTTACCAATGAGGGATTGGGAAGGAGGGCCATAGCCCCTGGGTTTTCCAATTTCTTCCCCTCACCTTACTTTCTTAAAAATAAAAATTACAAACGGTCAATTAAATAGTAATGTCTCTCCTTCTCAAAAAAATAAAAATAAAAATAAAAATAGTAATGTCTAATTTTTTTAATTAATATTCATTTTTTTTTTGCCACATATAACTCATTAACTTTAGCAACATTTAAAGAATATATTAAACATCTTTTAAAAAAAGCATATGTTAAAAGAATATATAAGTAAATCTATTTAGAAAAAATATTTTTCTTTTCCAAAAAAAAAAAAAAAAAAAACACATTTAATCATTTTCGTTTTGCATTTAGAGAGTTAAGGATATACAATGTGTTCTTATATGGATACAACAAAATCTCACAACAATTGTTAAGATTTTTCCATTCATTGAATTGAAAAATGGTACGATTTTTATGGTTACAACTTTGGGACATATCTACTTTGTAATCCATAAACAAAAGATATTTTTTTCTTTTAGTTTTATAATTTTATACTACTCTTATATAACATTATATATACGTAAAGGCATATAATTTAGTTTGTTTAGTTTTATAATTTTTATACTTCTCTTTTGTGTGTGTTATTTTGTGGATTTAAAAATGTATTTAAATATTTAGCATGGCCTCACTGAATTTTTTATTTTTTATTTTTGCCTCTGGCATTTCATGAAAAATATAATATCATAGGTAATCTTATTACCATAATAGGTTCCATATATACTGACAAAAAATTTTGAGTATGGTAGAATTTCCGATAAAATATATCAACGTGTGTTTGTTCTTCTCAAATACGGCCAAATTTGGACTTGGTGATGCGATGAACATTAAGGTACAAGACTTAGATAATAAATGAAATTTATTGATTCCAAGAAACTCTAGTCTATATCATATCATATTATATCATATCATATTATATCATATTATATATAATAAAAGTTGGGCTTAGACGTCATGATTGCGCCAAGTGGCTTCACCAAATTGCAGAAATTTTAATAGATTTTTAGATTTTAAGAATAGATAAATACATTTTTTTGGATAAATATGACAAATCAAGTAATGAAAAAAAATAGTATTTGATTTATAACTATAGCAGTTGTGTTTATCTAAAATGTTATTAACAAAGTCTAAAATCAATAGACTCTTCATCTAATCCTTTTTTTTATTTAAATTATATTATCACATGTAAACAAAAAAAAAAAAAAAAAAAAAAAACACACTACAAAAAAAATGACCTATTGCGGCGGGCCGAAAAGCGCCGCTAAAGCCCAAAAAACCGCCGCTAAAGGTACATTTGACCTATAGCGGCGGGTCCTATTGCGGCGGTTCTTCCCGCAACCTTTGCGGTGCCGCTATAGATCTATTGCGGCGGTAAGAAAAAGCGCCGCTATAGATGCACCTTTTAGTGGCGGTTTTGGTCTATTGCGGCGGGCATAAAACTGCCGCCATACGACGTTCAAACTTCTGTAAATTGACATTTAGCGGCGGGTTATGCCCGCCGCTATTGGTGTCCACCTTTAGCGGCGGGCACACCACGCCGCTATAGGCGTTTGATTAAACCGGGCTAATTGCACATATAGCGGCGGGTAGACCCGCCGCTATATGCGCATATCTTTAGCGGCGGCAATAAGCACCGCTATAGGGTTTTATTTAATCAGAAAATGTAAACCTATTGCGGCGCTTTTGACCGCCGCTATAGGTCTTTTTTTTTTTTTTTTTTCTTTCCCAGTGGGCTTTAAAAATCACTATTTTCCCTGAATATATTGTTCAAACCTGTTACAAATATATTGTTCAAACCTGTTTAAAACCTATAATAATTTTAGCTCTACTAACACAATACCACAAATGTAATTAATTAACAACACTACAAATGTCTCCAAACTAACGTAATATTAACATAAAAATATATTATCAAATACATAACGTTATCTATAACCACCATCATAATATTAACAAAAAAAGATGTGGCATTTTGAATAAAACAATCGCTCAAATTAAGCTAATACTATAATCAAAGTTCTAAAGTGTTTAAAAATATCCTTCAACACTTGCAAAAAATGCGGTTGTTCGTCCATAGTTCTTTATACAAAAAAAAGTCCTCAAACACCAAGATAAAACTTATAAGCTACTTGGTTGATGGGATGCGGCTGACGATTTTTGGAGAGCTGGAGATTGTTGAGCCGAAGGAACATCCTACATACAAAGTATTGTTAGGGTTTGTGCCCTAAAATCCAATTTATTGGCATGTCATGAATAATTAAGTTGTTTAATTATATGAGACTATTTATGAACTAATGGGACATTATCTTAGTCCATGAGATGCATAGTATGTGATTTATGTGAAAAGTCACAGAAAGATATAAATCACAAGTTCTTTGTAAACTCATAGTTTTAGTTCGTAGTCGGTGATGAAATTGGACATTTCATCTGCGAAGATTATAACATATCAACTACGATGATTTGTCTTGATCATGGAAATGGAGATTTCTAGTTGGTATGTTGATATGTTTTAAGAGTTAAGACATATTGAACTGGACCGCTGTGAGATTTATTATTCTCCAAATGACTGTCAAATGAATAATAAATCTCACGACTTCTATTTACATCAACTCTAAATCCTGAGAGAATAATGGACCTGATCATGAGATGTAGGTTGCTTTGATATATCAGGAGTGAGATCTATTAGAACGGTCAAAACCTCAGTATGTTGGGCAACCGCATTTAATGTTGATGGAACATATATTCTCAAGATGGAATTCATAATCTCTTAACGGAGATATAAAATATTCCATTGAGATAAGTTTAATGGGTTTGGTTATTCAGAGTGTCGGGCCCGACCACTTTAGTAATAAGTTACTAAAGTATATATATTTGTGAAATTGGATTTCATAAATATATATTGAATAACATAAAGGATTAAACTGGGTACTCAAGGATTAAGATGTAGTAATCTACAAAGTGACAGTCAACTTTTCATGACTTTGTATTACTACGAATATTTTAATGAAGGGGTTGCATGTACAATAAAGTATTGGGAAATAATTTATTGATAAGGCCTAGAGTGCAACTATATTTATATAGTGGTATTAAATATAGTTAATGGTAACTTTGGACTTGTCAAGAGTTGACGGAAAAGCCCAAGGCCCATTGGAGCTAGTGTCTTATTGGTCCCTTTTGGTCCCACTCCAAGCCACACACTTAAGCCCAATTGGAAAGGCCCAAAAGGCCAGCCCAATTAGATAATTGGTTAGATACAAAAGGGAAAAACGTTCAGAATATTTTAAGTGAGAAAAACATCATTGTAATGGTGTGGAAGAGAGTGTAAGACACTTTCTTAAAAATCCCTTTTGGTTACCAATTGAGAGACCACACATCTTGGGCATCTAGTGGAATTGGAGTGAAGATTGAAAGTCTTCCCAAGAACGTTTGATCTTCAAAGTTTTGAATTCCACCACACCAAGGTACGCATCTTGTTCTTTGTTCTAGAATTCATGGTTACGTGTTTATCATTCATGATTGAAGTAGATCCGTTTTTTTTTTGTTTTGTTGCTTCCGCTGCGTGTGTTTTTGTATGAGATACAAAGACCAGTTTATTTTTCAACAATGGTATCAGAGCGGTCTTCAATATCATGCTTGTATAACATGTGATTGAATTTTAGAATCAAAGAAAAACGTTTTCTTGGTGATTTAATTTTCTGCAGTAAAGTTTCTGCATAATTTTGTTTTATAAGTATTGTTCGTTAAAACCAGATGCCGTGTGTTTTGATCTTTGTATTAAAGTGAAACACGGTGGTTAAGAATTACTTTGTTTCTTATCAACGTAGATCATCAAGATGGGAATACGGTTATTAGAAACGACATACAAACCTGACAATGTTGGTTTTCGTGTTTCATTACACTTAATGCATATATAGAATAGCGGTTTGAGTCTATATTATATTAATATTGTTTCAGTGAATTCGTTTGCATGATGATGTTCAACGTTGTTTCATTGATATGGTTTATTAATATATATATATGGATTCATGTGAGCATTGGAGTGCACGCCGCCTATATATATTGTTGGGTTTGTTGATATATAATATAAGACAATTGCATCATGTGCAAAGGTGTGAACCTTTATTTCGCACAGTCTGGATATATTAGATGAAATAACTGTCATATGCGTACATTTGGTTATTGCACCGGTTGGATATAGATGTATATCTTGGCATGATTTGATATTTATTATAAAGCCTTTTATTTTTGCTAGACGTGCATGTATGAATGAATAGCTTTCATTATTGAATGATGTACATGTACAGATGTTAGTCTAGTAATATATTTTTTGATCAAACAGTTTGGTATTGCTAGGATTATGAAATTTATTCCTAATGAGATTAGGATTATGTTTTCAAGGTTTCTAGCATTATTAGGATTCTTGATAATGATCTTGAAAACCCCAATGTTTGATCTAAAAATCTTCGTTGATAAAATCAAAAAGTGTTTTTGATGGAAGAACAATGAAGATGTCAAAACAGTTAGTTGTTTGTTCAAGAAAAACTGTAGAAAACTGCCTTAGAAAATTTCTGGAATTTGAGTTCGCGATTTTCGATCGATCGAAAATCACTTTCGATCGATCGAAAGAGACAGTGATCAGACGCTTTAGAACGATAGTTTTTCGATTGCTAGTCGATCGATCGAATCTGTTTTTCGATCGATCGAAAGGCAATCGAGTATCAATCGAAAGTGTCAGATGATCAAGTTCGAATTTCTTAATTTTTTCGATCAATCGAGGGGCACTTTCGATCGATCGAAAGAAAGAAAAACAGAAATTTTTTCTAAGTGTTTTCATTTTTTTTAAAAGCAAGATAATGTGTGATTAGATTACACATGGTTCTAACTAAAAGACCTAATGAGATCAAAGATGTTAGTTAAATAGAACTCTTGGTACTAAATCATTTTATGATTAATAGTCCTTAATTATTTTAATTAGAGGTTTTTAATGAGATTAAAATTCTAATTAAAGTTATATAGTTTCTAATGAGATTAGAATACTTTGTCTAGTAAATTAAGGATAGAGTTCTATATGACTAATTTTTGAATCATTAGTGTTTAAGGAATCCTAAATAGTTTAGGACTTCCATTTTAGTTAGTGATTCTAACGAGATTAGAGGCTTCAACAAGTGCAAGGTTATTAGTTGTGATGGGATCACAATTATTTAAGAAAAACCCAAATAATGAGTGGGAGTTCTTGAAATAACCCTTTTGTTAAGTTTATTGTAATGTGAGTAGATACCTTGTCTTGACTTCGAGTCTTGCATTCCATGCGGAGGGTATTTACTTCACGGATTACAAGGTTAAACTTCTTTGTGATTGCGCGAATGTTCGTTACGCTATTGTGACGTGACTTAGTTACATCACATTGAATTTAAACAATTAAACACATTTAATGTGTAGGGTTAAAATTGTGATTAGATCACAATGATTTCATGATAATCCACTTGTTTTAAAATTTCTAGTGGGAGAGAGATACAAGGGTTGGATCTCATGGCCTCCATTGTCGGTTCATAGTAGTGTGAACAAGCACCTCGTCTTGGCGTATATGCCTCGCGATCCCAAAGGAGGGTGTTTACTTCATGGTACTACAAGATTGAACTTACCCGTTTAAAGTAGTGTGAACAAGCACCTCGTCTTGGCGTATATGCCTCGCGATCCCAAAGGAGGGTGTTTTGCTTCATGGTACTACAAGTTTAAACACTATAAAGGGAGATGAAATGTGGTTACACATGATTCAAGATAATGGTGTACACTAGACTAAGTGTAATGTTAACCTCCCAAAGGAGCTATGTCATTATTACTTAGAGGCTAAAGTTAATACGGCATATTATTAGTGTATGATAAGAGTTATCATGATAGCACTAATAATGAGAGTAATTCTCAATCAATTAATGTGTTTATAATAAACTTGCTACCAAGGAATTATAGACATGGATTGGATTGTCGTTGCACCTAGTATAGTATGGTTTTCGGGTTCCATATTATATGGTTATGGACGCAAAATGATAATGTCCTGGTATTTAAGTTCATGGTCTCAATATAATGTTGTCATAAATTTTGTCCTCTAGCTACTTTTTTAGTTGAATCACATTAACTAAGAAATAATTTTGGACATGCTGCTTAAAGGAGCTGAAGTACATATTCATGTTTTGATTCAGCATTGTCATAATTTCCTATAATTGATGCATTTAATGGAAGATAGCTTATGATATGATCATAGTCTCCATTGAAATGCTAGTATGTTACATTGGCTTCTATCTCAATTGTACTACAGCATGAGATGCAAGAGTTAGTACTAGACTTAGACTTTATATTAAGTCTAAATGAGATGTTTGGTATGAGTCATATTGAGTGCTAATAAAAGCTTAAGAAGTTCCAATTCTATGTCATTTTATGAAAATATTTTATTTTTAAAATGAATTGGAATTCTTGGATATAGAGATTAAATATTAATCTCATTTGGATATGATCCATAAGTCCTTGTTAGAATTATTTGATCAATTCAGATTGTTTTGAAAATAAATTCTTATTATATTATCTGAATTGATGAGTGACTTCTATACAACGGAAGGCATCCTAAAAGCTAAAGCTAGGATCAATATGATTTAATTCAAATTCTTAGCCTAAACCGAAAGGTAAGGGTGATAAGAAGAGGAATTAAAATACCAAACAATTGGACAAGTTAGTTGCCCTAGTAGTTGCCAAAAGGAAATTAGACTTAAAAGCATGACCAAAAGGAAAGTGTTTCTGTTTTGGTAAAGCTAAGCATTGTCCATGATTGTTTTCTAGATGGAAATTTACATGTTTTACTTTTTTAAGAGAAAGTTTCCATCCTTTTGTTTTGTATGTTTTGGCACTTATGACTAGATCTTATTAATCTAAGTGTTATTCAAGATTGGTGAAAGATGGGCTTTTAGAACCATTGTTTTATTATATTCACAATCTATGAATTCTATTTAGAGGATAATATGATCTAGGGCTCCTTTTGTAAAGGAACAAAGTTCCAATGACTTCTTTAAGTTAATGCATACATAAAGGAGGAATATGGCTCTTTCAAAGTAAAGGTAGATTGTTCTAGAAGAAAAATGTCAAAATTTGTTATAGGACAACTATAAAATACATTTAGAAATAAGATGGTTGTATTAGATACACCACAAGATATTATTCTAGATATATAGCTAGTACACGGGTACAATATCGTAGTGGGAGGATTGTAAATTCATACTTTTGGGATAAACTTTTGAAGTCATTCCACAAGGATATGAATTTGATCCTCGGTCCTACGTAAAGGCCATAGATGATATGAATATGAATGATTGGATCAAGGTTATGTGAATAGAATTAGATTCTATTTAAAGTCTAGAACTTGTAGAGGCGCTTAATTGCATTAAGCCTATTTTTTTTTAAATAGGTCTACAAGTAAATGAGATTGATAGTTTTGAAGGTGCAAACCTTCAAAGTCAAGACTAGTGGCAAAAAGATCTATTCAAAAAGAAATTGTTCGACTATGAAAAGATTTTTCCACCAATAGTTAAGTTTGACTCTATCTAGATTCTCTCATCCATTATATTTCATTTGGATGAAATATGGCAATGGATATCAAGAAAGCTTCTTTTAGTAGCAATCTTGAGGAAGACATCTATATGATGTACCTAGACTTGTTCATAGCAAAGAACCAATGGTGATTAGCATGCAAGTTGCTTAAAGTCCATTTATGGACTAATGCAAGCATCTAGGTCATAAATATCATCTTTGATCAAGCAATCAAATTATTTGATTTTGATCAAGTATTAAAAGGCCTTAAGTGTGTAAAAGTTATATTGAATAATAAATTTCTTAATGTATATTGATGACATTCTAATCATTTAGGATGATGTAGAGTTATTGTCATCAATAGAGTTTTGGTTGTCTAGTCCAGTTTGATATAAAGTACTTGAGAAAGACTAGTCACATCCTAAGAATTATAACTTTGTTAAAATTCAGAAATTAGGATGTTGGGTTTATCTCAAACTGCTTAAATAGATAAGATTCTAGCCAAGTATAGCATATAATACTTCAAGAAAGGATTTCTTTCCTTTTAAGTTTGAAGTTCCTTTATATAGGACTACGGTCCTTAGACATATAAAAGGAAGAGCATATCAAGACGGTTCCTTATATCAAATTGATAGGAAGTCTTTATGCTATGCTAAATACTAGGCTAAATATCTATTTTGTGGTGGGCATGGTAAGCAAATATCAATTGAATCAAAGATCACTTAATTTAGTGGGAGTAAAGCATATACTCAAATATCTTAGGAGAATGAGGGATTATATGCTTGTCCACTAAAGTGAGGTTTTGATGTTTATTGGATGTACAAATTTTGACTTGTAGTTTGATTGTGGTTCATGAAGTTGGACTTCAAGATATGTGTTCATCCTAGGTGGTGAAGATACACATTAAGCTTAAGTATTATCTCATTAGAGAGATAAGAGTACTTAAGAAGTAGTAGTCGAAAAGATAATTTATGCAATAAATCTGGCTGAAACTTGTTTCCAAACCTTGCCTTAGAGTGACAATGAATTACTCTAAAGGGAGATAAGTGTCGGATATGTGGTAAATTGTCTTTGAGGGCAAGTGGGAGATTGTTAGGGTTTGTGCCCTAAAATCCAATTTATTGGCATGTCATGAATAATTAAGTTGTTTAATTATATGAGACTATTTATGAACTAATGGGACATTATCTTAGTCCATGAGATGCATAGTATGTGATTTATGTGAAAAGTCACAGAAAGATATAAATCACAAGTTCTTTGTAAACTCATAGTTTTAGTTCGTAGTCGGTGATGAAATTGGACATTTCATCTGCGAAGATTATAACATATCAACTACGATGATTTGTCTTGATCATGGAAATGGAGATTTCTAGTTGGTATGTTGATATGTTTTAAGAGTTAAGACATATTGAACTGGACCGCTGTGAGATTTATTATTCTCCAAATGACTGTCAAATGAATAATAAATCTCACGACTTCTATTTACATCAACTCTAAATCCTGAGAGAATAATGGACCTGATCATGAGATGTAGGTTGCTTTGATATATCAGGAGTGAGATCTATTAGAACGGTCAAAACCTCAGTATGTTGGGCAACCGCATTTAATGTTGATGGAACATATATTCTCAAGATGGAATTCATAATCTCTTAACGGAGATATAAAATATTCCATTGAGATAAGTTTAATGGGTTTGGTTATTCAGAGTGTCGGGCCCGACCACTTTAGTAATAAGTTACTAAAGTATATATATTTGTGAAATTGGATTTCATAAATATATATTGAATAACATAAAGGATTAAACTGGGTACTCAAGGATTAAGATGTAGTAATCTACAAAGTGACAGTCAACTTTTCATGACTTTGTATTACTACGAATATTTTAATGAAGGGGTTGCATGTACAATAAAGTATTGGGAAATAATTTATTGATAAGGCCTAGAGTGCAACTATATTTATATAGTGGTATTAAATATAGTTAATGGTAACTTTGGACTTGTCAAGAGTTGACGGAAAAGCCCAAGGCCCATTGGAGCTAGTGTCTTATTGGTCCCTTTTAGTCCCACTCCAAGCCACACACTTAAGCCCAATTGGAAAGGCCCAAAAGGCCAGCCCAATTAAATAATTGGTTAGATACAAAAGGGAAAAACGTTCAGAATATTTTAAGTGAGAAAAACATCATTGTAATGGTGTGGAAGAGAGTGTAAGACACTTTCTTAAAAATCCCTTTTGGTTACCAATTGAGAGACCACACATCTTGGGCATCTAGTGGAATTGGAGTGAAGATTGAAAGTCTTCCCAAGAACGTTTGATCTTCAAAGTTTTGAATTCCACCACACCAAGGTACGCATCTTGTTCTTTGTTCTAGAATTCATGGTTACGTGTTTATCATTCATGATTGAAGTAGATCCGTTTTTTTTTGTTTTGTTGCTTCCGCTGCGTGTGTTTTTGTATGAGATACAAAGACCAGTTTATTTTTCAACAAGTATAATCACTCAATAAGTGCGCATAAATAGAATAGAATGACAAGAAAATATTACCAAGGCAAAAAATGAGAACAAGTTAAACGAAGACATTTATATGCACTCACAACAACAAAGAAGTGTTTACAAAGAGAAAAACATTGACCAAGTCTTTGTTAATATACCTGATTGCATTGGGATTGCATTTGTTGGAATATACGAGCCATTCTTTGCTCCATTCTTTGCTCCATGTCTTCAAATTGACTAAGTCTTTCTTTCATTTCATCAAAACTTGCAAGTTTATCCTCCATAGTAGCCAAGGAAGCCTTCAGTTGTGCAACTTCGTTGTCCCTTGCTTGACTTGAGTGTACTTCAATGTCCGTGAGAGCACTCTTGCTACTTCGACCACTTGGGCTTGGACCAAATCCTACCCCACGAATACGACCTTTGCGCTCCTTACCCATCACTTTGGCAAACACATCATCTGGTGACCATGCAATACTACCACTCATGTCAGATGACTGCAAATGATTCGAAGAATCATTCAACAATTGCTTCATTTTGTCCTGATAATTGGGTTTGAACAAAATAAAAAAAGTTAGAAATCATATAGTTAAAATGACCTCACAACATATACATACATATACATACATACATACATATATATAGAATCTCGTGATCTTGTCACAAGGCCTTGCCCTTTTTGGTCAAATGCCAAGGCAACTATGTCTATGACACTCTTAAAAAGACTTTTGGATTCATACTCATTTTGTTTGTTTTTTCTCATAAACATAGCAGGAAATAAAAATTTGTAGCACTTATGTTCGTTTACATTTATATATTTTATAAAATTCTTCTTCTTCACATGTTGTTGTTTACATTAAAATAGCATATCTATGTTAAAAGCAAAAAAAAAAAAATTTTTTTAATTATGTGGTATATACTCGTGTGTGTAAATGTTAAAACTATTTCAAATCCACAACATCACAAATGCCATTAAACATTGAATGCCTAGCTTGATTTTGGGGGGGTGGTGGCAGCATCAGTGATGACACATCCACAACATCACAAATGCCATTAAACATTGAATGCCTAGCTTGATTTTGGGGGGGGGGGGGGGGGGGGGGGTTGTGGCAGCCTGTGGATTTGTTAAATAATTTGGATTTAGTTTTGATTGGGTTGTATGTTAATAGTACACGTAGAAATAAAGTATTAGATGAAGATTTTGGATAAATATACATCCTATGTTAATTCTTCCTCTCTTATAATTCTTAAAATGATTAGAAATCTAATTTCCACACAATTGAAAATTCTCTCACTCTCCATCAAATTGCAGAAATTTTGTTAGATTTTTTTTAAAAAAATAGACATATTTTTTTTGTTCTTATCTTCTTCTCTTATAATTTCTAACTTGATAATTTGATTACAATCCAAATTCTTCATCTAATCATTTTCTTATTATAATTTATAAGTTGATAAATAATATCAATTTGATTACAATCCAAAATCTTCATCTTATCCTTATTTTTTAATTTAAATTATATTATTACACGTAAAAAAAAAAAAAAAAAAAAAAAAAAAAAAAAAAAAAAGGCAGATACCTCTCTTCATCTACCTACAACCTTTTAGGTATTTATTTGTTTGCTCTAATTTTTTTTATTAAATCAAATAGGTTTTGTGTATTTTTTTGTTTTCTGTTTAACCTAATTTGCTTATGATTTATACAATTTATATGATTATGGTTTGAGAATTAATCATTAAATATGCTTCGGTATGATTTTTTAAATTATTTTTTGTTTTATGACATGGGTTCTAATGGTGATATGTTTCTTTCATCCTCTCAATTTTGATTTAGAGAAAAATCTTCTTTTTATCTTACAATTAAGCATGTTTTGATATAAATTTGATTATAAATTGTTCATAACAATTTGATTTTTTTTTTCTTGATTGAAATAGCTTTGGCTAACTATTAGAGTTGTACACTTTGATCTATAAAAGAAGTCAATCTATCCATTTAGTTTTTATTTTTATTTTTTTTATCAATCATTAAATATGGTTTGACATGATTTTTTATCAATCGTAAAATTTTATAATAAAGAACAATGACAAACAAGAACAAGGATATAGTGTACAAAGAAGTATTCAACAATCTCCCAAAGATACAAAATTCTTATTAGAGCACAATTGGTAGGTTACAAAATAATAATCTATATATATATATATATATATAAAATCGAAACTTTTGAAGCTCTCACAATTTTCTACATTATCACTATTTTCTTTTTCTTTTTATTTTTGATTCTTTTTATTTTAGGTTTTATATCTTACAACAATAATATTGAAAAACGTATACAAACTTGGAGACCTATTTAAGGGCTCCATAAAACTTGATGGACAAGAAAATATATTCTAAAATAAGCCATAATTAATACTTAACCATAATAGGAACAAAATTTGACCTAAAAAAACATTAAAAGAGCCTAAAAACAAGGAAATAAATCATCTAGACCTAAAATAACGTTTTTTGCATAAAAATACCAAAATCTCTTCTCTCCTTAAAATCCTAGCAATTACCATCTCAAAACCCTAAACTCAACTTCACTTTAAGATTAAAAAAATAAGAAGGAGAGAGACTCACGTAAAAAAAAAAAAAAAAAAAAGTAGGTTTTGTCTTTCTTTATTTGCTTTTATATGTGCCTGAAATTTTCATTCTATTTTATTGTTTTATTATGTTTAGAATTGATATTCTTATAAGTATTTGGGTTAATCTCTATATTTTGATAGTGTTTTTATGGGTTTGGTTTTTGGGTTGAAATTCTAATAATTATTTTATATTGTATATGGCAGATGAAGCACCTCTATTTTTTGGAGAAAAATCAAAGCTGCAACCTATATCTTCCAGCCCAAGGTGTGGTAAATTTTTATATGTTCTTGCTTTATTGAGAATTTTTATTTGGGTTCATGTGATTTTTTGTTTTTTTATTAAAGTTTTGATTTTTGGTTGATTAATTATTTGTTTGGATTAATTTCAATTAATTATTTGTTTGGATTCAACGTAAAAGATAATGGAATTAGGTGTTATAAACTTGATAATGTTCCATGTTTTGAATTGTTTATATTATTTAGACTCCTGGTAGGACTCTCTCTTCTCTCCTTAAAACCCTAACAACTACCATCTCAAAACTCTAAACTTAACTTCACTTTAAAATTAAAAAAATAAGAAGGAGAGAGACTCAACTTAAAAAAAAAAAAAAAAAAAAAAAAAAAAAACGTAGGTTTTGTCTTTTTTATTTGCTTTCGTATGTGCCTGAAATTTTCATTCTATCTTATTGTTTTGTTATGTTTAGAATTTATTTTCTTTTAAGTATTTGGGTTAATCTCTATATTTTGATAGTGTTTTTGTGAGTTTGGTTTTTGAGTTGAAATTTCTAATAATTATTTTATATTGTATACAGCAGATGAAGCATCTCTATTTTTTGGAGAAAAATCAAAACTGCAACCTATGTCTTCCAACCTAAGGTGTGGTAAATTTTTATTTGGTATATTATATATGAATTTTTTGAATTTGAAGGGTTTTGTTTGGTTTTGAAGTAGAATTTGGGGATTCTATAAAATTTGGAAGGTTTAAGTTTTGGAGTTTTTGGTATTTGCGTCTTAGTAGGTTGATCTTAATTCTTTATTTTATATGTTTTTTCTTTATTGGGAATTTTTATTTTGGGTTCATGTGATTTTTTGTTTTCTTAATTAAAGTTTTGATTTTTGATTGATTAATTATTTTTTAGATTAATTTCAATTAATTATTTGTTTAGATTCAACTTAAAAGATAATGGAATTATATGTTATAAATTTGATAATGTTCCATGTTTTGAATTGTTTATATTGTTATTAATACGACTAAATAAGATTTGTTTTTATCTTTGTAGTTTATATCAGTTTTGAGTGTGTGTATATATATAACTTTTGGGAATTTTGCTTTATTAATTTAAGAATTGTAAATTACTTTATAGGTTTCAGTAACTATGTACCTGCAGTGAGACATTAACAATATAAGCATATATATATGGTATTAACATTTTATAAAAATCTTTCTTACAACCTAATAACATTCTACGTTAGACAACACTTCTAAACTAATGAAAAGCATAGAAGTTAAATATTTATTCTCATTGTATTTTATTTAATTATGACAGATCCATTTTTTTTTTTTAAACGCTAACTAGCAAAATGTCTATAATATGCATATTATTAACCCAATTTTCTATTTCTAAATTTCTTAAATTTTATTATATCAATCTTTTTTTCTTTTAAATTCTTGGTGGGTAAATCAGTCTCTCACTAATTCTTTTATCTTAACGTGATGTTGGTTAATTGTCCTTTTATTTAACTATCCTGTGCATTGCACGGGTTAGCGACTAGTTTTATTAGTTGTTATCATTTTATATTTGATAATTATTATGCCAATTTTTCCTTTTTTTATTATAATAATTATTTGGGAGATTATTGTTTATCAAATAAAATGTATATTCTATAAGTTTATGATAAAACCATGCACCGCACAGGCCTGTAACTAGTATATAATAAAAGTTAGGTTTAAACGTCGTGGTTGTGCCACGTGGCGTCATTAAATTGCAGAAATTTTATTAAATTTTTAGATTTTAAGAAAAAAAATATATAATTTTACTTCTCCTATAATTTTTAAATGGATATTAGATTAATCAGAACTCTAATTCATTCTTATCTCTAATTCATTGTCATCATAAAGTAAGTGTATCTTTTAAGTTGGTGATAAGAATTAGTATTAGGAAGAAACACATTAAAGTTCTATTCCATATACAACCTTATCTTGCAAACATGTGCCTTCCTGGAAAATTAATATTACAATAGAATTAAATTTGTTAGCTCAAGTCGCACGGCTTAATAGAAAAGTAGTGCTTCACTGTTTCTACTTTATAGCAATATATATATATATATATATATATATATTCATACAAATCATGTTGTTAATTAACGTTATTAGCCTTTTTTTTGTTATAAAAAAATTTGATATTTATCTAAAAAATTAAATTAAAAAATATTTGAAAAAAAAAAGTAGATAACGTTAATAACAGTTTTTTTTTTTTTTTGTTTTTTGTTTCTGTTATACCGTAAAAATCATGTTATTTGATATTTATCCAACTTGATTTTTATGGTATTGGATTTTAATTTTATTTTATTTTTTTATATTTTATTTTTTTGCTTATATCAACTTCCTCACAACTTAAAATTATCGTTTTAGAAACAACTTCTTATCAACTTTTTTTTTTTTTTGGTTGAAGTTTAATTTTTTTTTGTTTAATAAAAATATAGGAATGATTATAGATAATTGTTTTATTATACCATGACTCTCATCTTTAGAGTTCAAGGACACTATAAATAATAAGGTCAGATTCATGATTTTTTTCATTAATATTTTGAATGTCCAAATATCTATCATTTTTTAGGGTTATTTGTTATTTGTTTAACTTTTTTTTGTTTGTTTATATTATTCCTGTTCTTTTTTTCTTTTTTTTTTCTTTTTTTTTTGGAGTTTCCTTGAGGTTTCGAAGCACTCGTTCAGACAATACTCTTGGTATTGAGATTTTCCCAAAAAAATTTCTTAAAGTTTATATTTACACATTGTTTTGATAGGGTGAAATTTGGTGCTTCCTACCTCATTTTCAAAGACAAAAATTCAATTATTATGTAAGTGTATCTACTTTTATTTTTTAATATTTAGTAATTTGGGTTGCATTTTTTTTTCCTACATTGTCGTTGTTGTTGTTTTTTTTTTTTTTTTTTTGAGTGGATGAAACCATACTTATTGTTAGAGTCCCACTTGATATAAAATTTAAATCCTATTAAAAATATAATTGTTAAAAAATGTGTCATATTGCCATACTAAAAAAAAAAAAGAATTAAAAAAAGAAACGTCATATGAATAGAATCAAAGAAAAAAAAAACGTGATTGATAGTTGAGGCAATAAGGATATAAGATAGATTTTTTTTTTTTCTTTTAAAGGATATATATTTTTAGAGTCCCATTTGTTATAATATTTAAATCTTATTGAAAATAAAATTAATAATCAACATGTTATATTACCATACTATAAACAAAATAGAATTAATAAAAAAGAAAAAAAAAAAAAGAAAGGTCTATGAAGGGGAAAAAAAGGTGATTGATGGTTGTAAGGAAATACAATATGATTTTTTTTTTTTTTAAATTTAAACCTAATTATCAAACGGGTAGAAAGTTTAAAAGAAATTTAAAAAAATCCACAAAGAACAACACAACTTTATCCTAAGAAGTGATGAAACAATAGATGAAGAGTTGATAAGAACAAATAATATGTTATATTTATCTAAAAAAATCATTATAATTAAATATAACAAATAATATGTTATATTTATCACCCTTCTTGCCTATTTACGATATTATACATCTTAAATTACCAAATATCAAGCTTTTCAATTGGAAGGATCAAAATCTTCTCTAATAGGATTTTTTTTTTTTTTTTGTTGGGTTTTTCTCTTACAACGGGCCTCTGAATATTTATTTTTCCATGATTTATATTTCATTGAGTCCAAACATATTTCTTATTTTGTTATTATAACCATTTGATTGAATGAAATTAACACTAAAACAAATGATTTAAATATCAAAATAAGAAATAAAAATTAAATTTCTTTTTAGTGTATAAGTAAAAATTATTTTTTAATCTTAAATTTTGAATTAATTTTTTTTTCATTTTATTTATTAATAAATTTAATTATATTATCAAAATATTTTTTTATTAAGCCATGCATCGCACGGGTATTATACTAATATATAATAAAAGTTGGGTTTAGATGCCATCGTTGAGCCAAGTGGCAGCACCAAATTGCAAAAATTTTCTTAGATTTTTAGATTTTAAGAAAATATATATATATATATATATATATATATATATATTTATATATAAGTTTTCTTCAAGTATAATTTCTAAGTGGATATAATTTTTCTTCAACTATAATTCATAAGTGGATAAAAATCTTAATTTGATTAAAGTTTAATTACACTTGCTATATTTCTAAGGGGGATAAAAACAAAAATCATAACAATTAAAAGCCGGTGGTTATGTTAATTACTTTAGGTGGTGTATGGTGCTAAAAAGACCCAGCAGTAGTTGGGTCATGTGGTGCTAAACATTAAACAAAATCAAAACAAAATTAAATATTTGCTAAATATTAAAAGACCCAACAATTGGCATATCACTTAGTAGTTTAATTGCTACTATATTTTTTGTTCTTAACTGCTTTGGATTCGGTTCTAGATGTTACTTACATATGACGTTTTCTTTCACAAGGTAGCGCATTTATATAGCATAGCTGAAAGCGGACAAAAAAATGTTGTTCCCATAGCGTTACGTAGGCTTAGCCTCTATATCTAATCAATATTCATAATTATTTGTTTCAATTGTTACGTAGGCTTAAGCTCCATATTTAGAAATTTTATTAAATTTTAAGATTTTTAAAGAACTAAAAATGAATGTTATACTACTAGGATTCTAATTCATGTCTAAAAAAAATTGCAAATTAATATTAGAGGAATAGTATACTACCAGAACTTTAATTCATGTCTAAAAAAAAATGCAGTTAAAATTAGATTAATCAGGACTCTAATTCATTTTTTATCTCTAAAAAAAAAATACTGCTTCACGTAAGAAATTTTTTTTTTTTGGTATTAATTTTAATGTAAACCAAAAAAAAAAAAAAAAAAAAATCTAATATCAATCTAGTTAATAGATATAAATTCTTTTTGTTGTTATGTTCTTCTCCTATAATTTCTAACTTGATTAAAAATTTTAATTTGATTACAATCCAAACTCTTCCTTCACTTTGTTATTCTTTGGATAAACACTAAAATTTAATATAAAATTATGATTAACTTTAATGTAGAGTTCTAACTAATTGATACACATGAGGCCTAAGCCTACGTTAATTGATATAGATGACATCTTTTTATCTAAGAAATTTCAGATTAGGTGCATGAAATAATTTTTTTTTTAAATTGTAAATAAATCATCTTTAGATAACTTTAAAAATAAGTTACCTTGAGCTTTTTACTTCTTATTCTTCTTTAGATAATTTTAAAATTCTAAACTGATTATAACTTAAAAAAAAAAAAAAAAAAATCTATCCTATTTCCTTATTAGCATCATTCACGTTTACTTACTTTTATTTTTTTTATTGTTACTTATGTTCATGTCATTGTTGTCAATATATTTTTTTTTCATTCAATCTATATGACATTTTTATTTTGTGGATAAAACATATATCATAAATTAACTCTTCTTCTCTTATAATTCCTAGAGTGATTAGAAATCTAACTTCCTTACAACTAAAACTTTTCTATATATATTCTGTTTTTTCGTGTATTCTTATACATTCTTAGGCATAACAACTTCTTCTTCTTTTTGTTCCCCCATTATTATTAATAATTCTCATTCTTTTATAATTTCTATGTTGTTTAGAAATCTAACCCTCCTTTTTATTATTATTATTATTATTATTACTTAGGCAATTTGATGTTTGTGAAATCCATAGTAGAAGCTTTTATCAAACCTACCATCCAAAGTATTACAGGTATGTATTTCTCTTCTTTGTTTTTGTGTTTTTTTTTTCCAGTAGTGGTGGACAAGTACGTATCTCATGCAAGCATACATGAATTTAAATTGCCTTTCAATATTTTTGAATGCTTTATTATTTGCTAGATGTGATTAGGCACAAAAGTATATGCTTTATTATTTTTTTGGATCATTTAAAAACACCACTATTAAGTTAATAGGATTTTTATATAATTTTTTTAAACAAAATGAAATTTATTTTTTCAAATTGGATTTATTCATGTTGTTCCCTTTTTCTTTTTCTTTTTCTTTTTTTATATTTATATTTTGAATATTATCACTTAATACTTATTTATGTAAAGTATGCATAGTATTATGTATTGGTTTGCAACATTAATTAATATTTTTTGCTAATTATTAGTATAATTTTTTATTCCCAACAAATTTTCATTAATCATTTTTTTTTTTTGGTTTTTAATTGCAAAATTTTGGAACTTTAATTCCTGAATTTTCATAATCTTTAACAAGTCATCATTCTTCAAATATCAATTTATTTGTGCATTGATTATTTTTACTCTTGAGTCATCACTATAAAATAGGGTTTTTTTCCTTTGCAATTATCGAACTTATTTGACTAAAATAGTAAAATCAAAGTTGAAATGACAGCTATTTTTAAAATTTTATTTTAAAGTGGTCATAGACTCATATGCAACTTTACAATCTATATGGTTCTATTTTTTTTTTATTTAATTCAATTTATTTTTCTTCTTGATTTTTTTTTTTCAAGTTTGTCATAAAAGATTTCAAGCATATCCTAAGAAAGGTTTGTAATCATATGTAGATTCATTAAATGCAAAATTCATATGCAAATAGTTTGATACATGTAACTAAAAATAATATTATAACACAACTAATAAGAGTTATTTATTTATTAATAAGAATTATTTATTTTGTTATAATAATTATTAAAATATAATAATTATTTTTACATATATTCTATAAATTTTATCATAAAACCGTGCAATGCACGGGCCTTTAACTAGTATATATATAAAATCGAAACCTCTGAAACTCTCACAATTTTCCACGTCGACACAATATTTAAATAAAATTATTTTTGTTTAGTTCAAACTTAATAAGGAGTGAAACTCTATATCTCTAACAAGTCCAACTTAAACTCAAACTCATCATATTTTAATTTTTTTTTTAAGTCCAAACTTAACAAGGAATGAAACTCTATCTCTCTAACAAGTTCAACTTAAACTCAAACTCATCATTATCATTTTTTTTAAACAAAATTATTTTTATTTAGTCCAAACTTATATAAAACCGAAATCTTTGAAGCTCTCACAATTTTCCACGTCAGCATAATATTTAAATAAAATTATTTTTGTTTAGTCCAAACTTAACAAGGAGTTAAACTCTATCTCTCTAACAAGTCCAACTCAAACTCAAACTCATCATTATCATTTTTTTTAAACAAAATTATTTTTATTTAGTACAAACTTAACAATGAGTGAAACTCTATCTCTCTAACAAGTCTAACTTAAACTCAAACTCAAATGTTGATAAAATAAATAAAAAAAACTTGAATAAATCCTAGATTAAGATTATCCTAAATGTGGCTTTATTTGGATAAATATAAAAGTCATCAACTATTGATAAAGTTCAACTTCTTAGGATAATAGAAGAATTCTACTGCAACTTCTTATACAACAACGTAGTAATTAAGATGCTTGGTAGGCATCATTATCATTTTTTTAAAACAAAAATTTTTTTTTTTTTAAAGCAATGCAAACCCCAAATTTTTTTTTTTAAAGCCGAGTAGAGGTATGAGCTCTTCTTATGTTATTTTCTTCTCCTCTACTTTGTTAAAAAATTTTATGTTATTTTATGGTTTTTCTTGTATTTTTTAAAAATTAATTTTTGTACATGAACTATCAAACTCTCTTTAGTCATTTTTTACAAAATAAAAAAGTTTGCAATAATTGAAATTATTCTATTGGATGTAACTCATCTTTCTTTTATATTTCTCTATTGTTTAGTCATATATATTTTATTTTGTTTCAATAATTTCTAAGCAGTGAATAATCTGATTCTTTAATATTTTTTGGTCTTTCAAGTAATGGCTTCTTCATCAAATTGTAACACAAATTGAAGTCATACAATAGCAAATCATGCAATGATGTAGTTTCTTAATCAATTTAAGATTTTATAAAATTATTTTAGTCTACCTCACAAATAGATAGGTTCCTGTACATAGCACGGATTAGTGACTAGTATTCTAAATATTCGTACATCCATGTTATGGGACTAGCAGTTATTTTTAATGAATCAATAATAAGCATAAATATACGCTTAAAAATAGAAACAAAACAATAAGCATAAATATAAAGTTAAAGGCTCATATATATAAGCATTCAATTTTATTGCAAGAAGTTTATAAATTAATATGACAATGGACATGGTAGTGTTATTTTAACAACACAATAGTTTCTCAAAAAAAGAAAAAAGAAAAAAAAAAACCAACACAATAATCAAATGTATGAATTAATTTTTTGTGAATGGTGACATGTCAATTATTGGTATGCCTATGTACATATAAATGGTATTAAGGATATTATAAATTCTATACATGAGACTTACGAATTGATGTCATCAATCATAAAAAATTGGTAATCCAAATTGTTATTTATTATGTTCTTGAAGTAATACCAATTACATTCATTATCATATTAATTTAAAGTCATATTTATTATGTCATGTCACCAACTCAATCTAATATTTATGACTATGAGGCTTAAGGTAAATCGGAAGACCATCAACTGGAATAGGTGATAGTTTGCAAGTAATCTTTTCATCCGAAATTGCTTTCACCCACTTGAATCTTGTCACCACATTATGCATAAACACTAGTATTTCTAATCGAGCATACTCCCTCCCAGGGCAAATTCTAGGCCCTCCTCCAAATGGTACAAAAGTGTAAGGTGCTGGACCATTACCTTCAAATCTTGAAGGATCAAATTTCTCAGGATTGGGAAAGTATTTAGAATTTTTGTGTGTTGAATGTGGAGTCCAATATGCCTACAGCAAAAACATGGAATCGGAATATTAATAATCATTATTAAAACATAGAGAATTTCTATATAATTTGGCTGAATATCTATATAATTTGGCTTATGTACTGGTACGTGTCACATACCTTCCACCCTTTAGGAATAGTAAATCCTGCATACGTGAAGTCCGTTATAGCCTCTCTAAATGTTCCTGAAGAAGGCGGTATTAGCCTCATTGCCTCACGCGCCACATTCCAAGAGTACTTCATCTTCTTAATGTCATCCCAATTCAATAAATCATTCGGGCCCTTAGATCTTGCAATTTCCATTTGCTCTGTTTAACAAAATGACCTCATTTTCGTTAGATTAAATCTTTCTAAATTGCATTTATGAGATATGTCACGTGTCAAGAGCTACATATAGCATACTAAATGATTTATTTATTTTTTTTTTTTTCTTAATTACTAGCTACAGGTGGGCGCTAAAAGATTGGGCCACTATAGTTTATTAACATCATCGAGAGGTTTTGCATCTACAACGTGTGTGTGCGCTTGTGTGTATTGATAATGTTACACACTTTCCTCTTTAATAATTTTCTGTTAGATATGCATTTTAACAAATCTACTATTATATTACATTTTTCTATTTAGTTTCCATACTTACAAAACTCATTATCATCATAATAAATCAATAATTATCTTGTTTACAATAATTTAGAATTCTAAGTCATTGTAATTAAAAATTATCCTCAAAACATGACATATAGATTGAATAGTAAATAATATTTAAGTAATATGAAATTTGATATGCATGTTAAAAAGAACAAGAATGTTTAATCCAATAACAAATTACTATATTTTGTAACATTATTAGAGAATTACACCGATTATATATATATATATATATATATATATAGGTTGAGTTCAAATTACACTTGGTGTAACTCTAAGCAATATTACACCAATCAATATTTTTTAATTGAATGTGAATTTTGACAAATCGATCATAGGATTACATTATCTTTGTATATTCTCTATGCTTACAAAATTTCAAGGTGATCAAAGATCAACATCTATCGATTGTATAAATTCAAGTTTTTGTAGTTTGAAATAATGCATAAAAGACTAGTTTATAGATCGAATGGTAAATAATATCCTATTCGTATGAAAATTGGCACGCATGTTTAGAAAATATTGAACATGTAATCCAAAGGTGGAATTTTCAAAATATAAATTAATTAAATAATTATTAAATGATGTAACATTGCTTAGAGTTACACTAGATGTAACTTGAACTCAACCCTCTATATATATATATATATATATATATATATAGTAAATGGTAGATACACTTTTGATGAAGATCTTTTAAAGCGAAAGAAGTATAGCATAATAGTGTTTTAACGGAAAGAAGACATAGGCCCATAATAGGTCGAGATGAAGTACCTTTCAAGACCTCATTGTAAACGTGAGGGAAGTCTGCTAGATACTTCAACACGAATGTGATAGCAGAACTAGTGGTATCATGGCCAGCAATAAGTAAGCCCACAATGTTGCTAGAAATTAACAAGTCGTTCATAACTGATCTGCCGTTCTCATCTAATACAAGAAGCGTGTGAGTTATAAAGTCACGAGCAACCGTCGCATTATTCTCTGATAGCAGCTCTTTCTTCCTCTGTTGGATTACTTCTAAAAGCTTCTGGTGAATAACTTTGCCTGCTTTAATGGCACGGTTAAAGTTTGTGCCTGGGATATTTATAGGCACAGACGTTAAACCATCTACGATAAGGGCAAAGGGATCAGCAAATGTTGTCACATGGTTGGGATCTGTGATACTCATAAACAACCTACAAGCCAGTGCAAATGTATACTTCATTGAAAGCGGCAAAACCTTGACTTGTTTGTAAGGAGACCAATCTGTCTCCAAGTGTTTCTTTGCCATGGAGTCCATGATAGGTATGAAATATTGAAGAGTTTCTGGCATGAGAAATTCAACCACAGCCCTCCTTATTTTGATAGAATCTTCAGGGGAAAAGTATTCAAGAGATTCTGCTAGGAGAACTTTTAGGAAGAAAGGCGGCAACCAAGAGATGACATATTTGTTCTCATTGGAGAACAGAAACTTGTTTCCCGAAGCACCACAAAACACAGCCATGTTCTCACAAAACAGTGAGGTTTTGAAGAGTTCCTGCGAGTATTTGCTCATTCTGTCGTTAATAAACATCTCTGGTGTGCCTCTTTTCCCAGCCATGCCAAATTCCAATGTTTCCCCAATCACAGGCCATCCCTTTTTACCTGGTGGAAACTTGGCACGAGTTGATTTTTGCTTATAGATGAGAAAGATGAGTGAGAAGGAAATACAAAGGAGCACAAGGTGCAGCAGATTTGAGAAGAAATCCATACCAACTTCCACACCCTCTTGCCTGCACAAATGAGCAAGACCTTGAACAAGTTGACCCTGCTGTTTTCCCTTATAATTATATTACAAGCCAAGAGGCAAATGGCAATAAATTATTTTCCAAGTGAGACACCTAAGCTTGAATAATTGTCACCTAACCCGAAGACAGTCGTGATTTTTTAATTTTAAAAGCAAGGGTGCATGTATTATTTTTTATTATGCAGTTGCGTGTACTTAGCATTTTGCATAGTTTCCACGTTAGGTGAATATGTATATATTGTGTGAGATCCCCCAAAATACGCTCAAAAGGTCTAATAACTGATTATTTATTTATTTATGTTCTTGCTAAACTTATGGCAGAAGTTGAGCAGAAATTACCTGATGCACCTTATTCTTTTTTCTTATAATTTGTATCTTTTACACCTAATTATTGCAATATCTTTTCTTCCATTAAGAGAGAGAGAGAGAGGGTATGAATCCTGGCCATCCGGAGACGCATCGAAGGTATGAATCCTGGCACCTTTTAGCTTTTCTGAATAATCAACTGCACCTCCCTTGGTTATGCTTAGGAGATTTTAATGAAATACTGTCTAATTGTGAAAAATCTGGGGGGGTTATCCGGACTCAACAACAAATGGATGGGTTTAGAAAAGTGGTTGATTATTGTGCTTTTCAGGATTTGGGATACTGTGGTTCTGAGCTTACTTGGTATAATATGCAAAGGAATGAAAATAGAATATATTTGAGATTAGATAGAGCCTTTGCCAACCTTGAGTGGACTGAAAAATTTGGGGGAATGAAAGTATATCATTTGGAAGACTCAACTTCTGATCACAGTGCCTTGCTCCTATCTGATTCAATTGTCCATCACCAAACCCGTACAAATCGTTTTCATTTTGAAGCAATGTGGACAAAAAATGCAGATTGTAAGGCTATTATCGAAAATTCTTGGGGGATGGGGTTTGACCTCAGTACTCCGGAAGGGGTTATGGATAATCTTAATAGTTGTGCTGCAGACCTGAAGAGTTGGAGCTCTAATGTGTATGGCCAATTTCCAAAGAAGATCTAGACAAAAAGAAATGCCTTGAATTCCCTGACTTTACAAGACAAGGATGGAACGCTTAGCACTGAGATTAACAGTTTAAGAAGGGAAATCAATGACCTTCTGGATGATGAGGAAATTTATTGGAGGCAAAGAGCCAAAGCTCACTAGCTCAAGGAGGGTGACAAAAATACTAGGTTTTTCCATGCCCAAGCTTCTGAGCGGCACAAGCAGAACACTATTCTGGGAATTTGAGACAGTCAAGGCAGATGGTGTGATGAAAAAGATAGTATTGCTCAAGCGGCCATTGACTACTTTGTCAACATTTATACAACGGCTTCCCCATCACGGATTGATGAAGTAATTGCCGCTATTCCCACACGGGTGACAGAAGATATGAATGAAAGCCTTAATAGGTGTTTCACTAGGGAGGAGATTACCATCGCTCTTAAACAGATCCACCCCACAAAAGCACTCGGCCTCGATGGTATGTCTGCCATTTTCTACCAAAAATATTGGAGTATTGTGGGATGTAGCATTACTAATTTCGTTCTAAATGTTCTCAATAGTGATATGTCTCTGGCTTGTCTCAATAAAACCAATATTGCCCTCATCCCTAAAGTAAATAACCCCAAAAAGATGTATGATTTTCGCCCCATAAGTCTGTGCAATGTAGTATATAAACTCATATCTAAAACTATTGCAAATATATTTAAGGCTATGCTCCCTCATATCATCTCAGAGAATCAAAGTGCTTTCACTCCTGACAGATTAATCACTGACAACGTACTTGTGGCTTTTGAGTTAATGCACTTTCTGAATCACAAAAATGCAAGGATTGATGGCTTTATGGCTGCCAAATTATATATGAGTAAAGCCTTTGATAGAGTTGAGTGGGGCTTTATACAGGGGGTTATGGAGAAACTGGGATTCAGCTCAAGGTGGGTAAACCCTGTAATGAAGTGTATCACTTCAATCTCATACTCAGTTATTATAAATGGGGCTGCTTGTGGTAACATTGTGCCTTCACAGGGGCTTAGGCAAGGGGATCCCCTTTCCCCGACTCTTTTCCTTATTTGCTCTGAGGGGCTTTCAGCTCTTATCAATGAGGCAACCCAGAACCAGCTTTTGACAGGCATTTCCATTTGTAGAGGCTGTCCAAGAGTTACCCATCTTCTCTTTGCGGATGATAGCATCCTTTTCTGCAAAGCCAGTATGGGGGAAAGTAGGGAGTTAAAGTATTTACTCCAAAAATATGAGGATGCTTCGGGTCAGAAGATCAATACTGATAAGTCCTCAATTTTCTTCAGCCCCAATGCTGCTTTAGAAGTCAAGGAGGAGATCTTTGCTACCCTAGGTCCTATGCAAGACTCTAGACACTCAAAATACCTTGGCCTTCCTTCTTTCATTGGAAGATCGAAGATGCAAGTGTTCTCTATCCTAAAAGAGAGGATTGGGCAGAAGCTAGTTGGCTGGAAGGGCAAGCTCCTCTCTATAGGGGAGGGGGAGGAAATCCTCATAAAAGCGGCAGCTCAAGCAATTCCCACTTACACTATGAGTTGCTTCCTTCTTCCGCAAGGCTTATGTGATGATATTGAAAGCATGGTAAGGAACTTCTGGTGGGGCCAAAGGTAAAAAGAATCTAAAATGAATTGGGTCAGCTGGAAAACAATGTGTATGCCTAAAGCTCAAGGAGGCATGGGTTTCAGGAATTTGCAAGCCTTCAACAAAGCAATGCTTGCAAAGCAATTATGGCGAATCCTCCAAAACCTAAAGTCTCTAGTGGTAAGGGTTCTCAAATCTAAATACTTCCCTACTGGAGATATTCTGAATGCTAACCTTGGAAGTTCCCCCTCATATTCTTGGAGAAGCATCCACAGTAGCCTTGATGTAATAAAGAAGGGAACTCGGTGGAGAGTGGGAAATGGGAAATTAATCCATATATGGGAGGACAAGTGGCTGCCAACCCCATCTACTTACAAGGTTATTTCTCCACCAAATGATATGCCCCAATTCCCAATGGTCTCTTCTCTAATTGACCCAATGACAAGTTGGTGCAGAGTTGACATGGTTAGAGCAACTTTCCTTCCTTTTGAAGCTGACTTAATCCTGAGGATACCTTTAAGCCACAACCTTCTGGAGGACAAAATTATCTGGATAGGGAATAGTTGGGGAGATTTCACAATCAAAAGTGCTTGCCATATAGCCCATAATTTGTTGGAATCAAGGGAGAAAGAAGAATGCTCATTTGGAGATCCTTGCAAGCTGGTTTGGAGGAAATTGTGGCACTTTAATCTCCCAGCAAAAATTAAAATTTTTGCTTGGAGAGATTGTGTCAATGGTCTCCCTACAATGGAAGCCATTTGTTGCCGTGGGATTACTCAATCTAAAGGTTGCCCTGTTTGTGGTAGTGAAGTTGAAAGTCTTGACCTTGCCCTTCTTCATTGTGGGTTTTCGGCATCGGTTTGGTGTCTTTGGTCAGATAATCCTCTTCGCTCTCATGGCATCAACAAATCCTTTCTTGATTCCACAATATACATTCTCTCCCATGCAACTCTTCAGGACTTGGAGCTTTTCTTTGCCATCGCTTGGGCTATTTGGTTTAACAGAATTAAGATTGTGCACAAGGATTCTATTCTACTTCCTCTTCAAGTGTGGCAATTGGTAAAAAATGTTTCTGAGGATTTTGCTAGTTCGGCAACTTGGGATCTTGGCCAACCTAGAACCACCCCATCCAACTGCGTTCCTCCTCCCTCAGGATTCCACAAGATAAATGTTGATGGGGCCTCATCTGAGCTTGACAGTTTCTCTAGTGTTGGAGTTGTCATTAGAGACTACAAAGGTGCTGTTGTGGCTGCTCTATGTAAACCCCTTCATACTCGCTTCTCTGCTGAACTAACTGAGGTTTTTGCTTTGGAGCATGGCATTTATTAGCTCAAGAGCTTCATTTGGCACGAGTCATTGTTGAATCTGACTCCCTAAATGTCATCCAAGCAATCAATGAAGGTGCCACAAGGAGTAGCTTGGGGCTTATCATTCTAGGAATTCTCCAGGTGAGTGTTTCTTTTGAGTCCTGCCGCTTCAAGCACATCAATAGAAGCTTCAACACCATGGCTTGCTCAACATGCTCGAAGATTTGGTCTCCATCGCCTCTGGAATGGAGTCGCTCCCCACTGTATCTCTTCCTTTCTGCAATTTGATTTGAATGCAAACGGCTTGTAATTATGTTGTTTTTGGCCTGCTTATGCAGGAACCTTTATGTGTATTGCTTTATGGTTTTAATGCCAGTATTTTTCCCTTTCAAAAAGAGAGAGAGAGAGTAGACACAAATTTCACAATTATTAGTGATATGTCAAAAAGTAGTGTCATTGGTGGAGTCAAATATTGTAAAAGATGTTTCAAAATTTTGCATCTATAGCATTAGTTAAAAATAAATAAATATTATCTATCATATTCAACCATTGCATGCCTTTGAAGCTCACTACTTGGGTACTTTTTTTTCTTCTAAATTGCAAATTACACCCATAATTTTAGGGTAATTTTGATTTTATTCCTTTAAGTTTCAAAACTTTAATTTACTTTCTTAACATTCCCTATTGTTTTGATTGAGAATTCTTCTGCTCATGCTAAGATGGACATTGTCACCCTAGCCCAAAGCGATGTACTTTTAATGCGATAATAATAGTTGTTTTTCCATGTCAATAAAAAAAATTATTTAATACTTTATGTACTTTTTATTATTTTTCCAGTTTCTTTTTCTATCAATTATTCATTTTCTATTTGATTTTCTTAGGAAAAAAAAACATAAATACAACAATCTTTGCTGCGTTCTCTTGTTATCTAAATAGAAATCCAACAATCTCACATTTTTAATAATCTAAAAATCGTACATGCCAAAATTACATTAACAAAATTATTCAAATCACAAGGGGATATTCTCCGTATACAAAAATTCAACCACAAAAATTTATATGAGAGCAAGAGAGAGAAAGATTTTTTTTTTTTTTTGGTTGACTGGTAAAGTTTGATTTAATTTTAGATATTAAAGAATTTATTCTAGTTTATGAAAATTTTTATGCTATTTAATTGACTTGGCATGTTTAATTGATATATAAAGATTTGATTGGTCTTACTAATATATATGACAAAAATAAGTGTCACTTAACTGACATATCAAACAGGTATGGTTGGAAGGGTTCTTAATTAAAACGATATGTAACATTAAGGAATTATGTTGGATATATTTAACCCTAAAAATTTAAATCAATAATTTTAAACTTGAGTTCAAATCATCCAGAATTAATTTTAAGGGTATAATTAAGTGTTTTAATATTTTTTCCTTTTCTTTTTACAACAATCAAGAAGAGGGTCATGTGGTTATCTTTAGCATGCACCCTTACTCTTGGGTTGAAGGTAACCCCACCCACCATGGGTGGGTAGCCATCTATAAACACTTAATTAACTTGACCACCAATAAACACGGGACCTATCTTAGAATGCTACTTGGTTATTCCCCATACAAACCACTTTTTACTCTTTTTTCTTTAGTTTTTTTTTTTTTTTTTTAAATTAATTTATTGTTAGTCTTGATTAAAATTTTTGTTGCTTTTAACTTTTTGGAATACTTTAATTTTTATCAAATGAGCCAAGGGAAGAAAGGGACAAAAATGACCAATAATTTGACATTAGCCTCTAAGCATGCGCTCACACATATGCTCAAAGGCACTTCTCTTTTTTTCTTTTTTCTTTTTGAAAAGGTTAATAGTTTTTATTCATAATAATTCAGGGCAATTACATTTTCCAATCACAGAAATTCTTAGGGGCATGATGAATTATTATATAAAAACTTATATCATCCACAAACACATAGCACTCATCACACCCTTAGGTATTTTTGTGATTGAAAAATGTAGTAATATTGAATTATGATGAATGAAAACCATTAACCTTCAAGAAAGGAAAAAAAAGAAAAGAAAAAAAGAGCCTCTGAGCTTGCGCGTGACCGCGTGCTCAGAGGCTAGTATTTTGTAATTATAACTCATGTTTAGCAATTCTGTCAATGTTATAATCAATGTTTCAATGATTGGAAGATGATACTATAATTTAGTATTAACCTTTAAGGGAAAGAAAAGAAGATCCTCTAAGAAAATATTATAAAACGAACATATTTGATGTAGAACAGACAACACATGCCTTCCTAGAGCAGCAGGGGCACAAAAAGTCACAACGCAAGATCAAAAGAGTGAGCCAATAGAGGCCTTCGGGGTGACAGTGTCGGAATTGCATGAAATTTGGCAGGTTGCAGGGAAATGGCGTTTTGATCTAGATTCATGCCAGATGCCATGAACATTGCCAAAATTTAGGCAAATCCCTTCATTAAGGCCCCAAAAACTGTGTTTTTGCTATAGTAATATTTGTTTATCCTTAATAACTTTTAGTTTAAAAGTTAGAATAAGGTCCCGTCTGTTTTAGGACGACCTTTAAGGTCAGTAGTTTATGATTCTGCATTTAACTCAATTTTTCCATTTTTGGTAAATTTCAGTATTTTGTCACCTAATTGCGTAATTAGTGCGAATTAGGATTTTAAACGTTTTTTCTCAGTATTTATATGTTTTGTAGTCGTCAAAGGCAGATTTGACTATTATCAATAAACACATATTTTTTGTCAAATTCTTTCTTTGGTGGATTCCAGTTTATCACCTTCTGGATTCAAAGAACCCCTTATGGATTCGAGGTTTACTACCCAGGAACTAACAGTTTAGTTTTTGTCCATCAAAGAGAGTATTGTGTATGTTTTCTTCAAGCTTCTGCGACATCAGTTGGTATCAGAGCCTTGACTTACCCTAGTCTAATGGCTAACCGATGAGATGGTGACTACCACAACAATGACGGCGGTGACGACGTCGACAACCCAGCCCTTACTAGGGCCGAGTTCCTTGATTTTCATGATGAAAATCAACAGTTTCGTGATTCAACCTAGCAGACTCTAGACCTGATTCAAGAAGCCCTTGCCATCTTGTTTAGCCAAAACCCTAATCGTGATGACGAAGAGCGATGTGATAACCGATCATGTGGCCCTCCCCATCGTGGTCCAAACTGGAGCAAGCAACAAGACTACAACAAAGAGAACAGTAAGGATGAGGAGTATGCAGAGAGAGTCCTTAGGAATCATTATGGTCCTGCGAGGGATAATGGCCAAGATTATCAAGAGCAGAGGGACTGTTGGATGAAAGTAGAGTTACCATCCTTTAATGGTAATGTCTCCATTGAAGAGTATCTAGATTAGGTCAGTGAGGTGGAAAAATTTTTCAATTATATGGGTACTACAGATGACAAACAGGCGTGTTTGGTGGCCTACAAATTGAAGGAAGAAGCATTTGCCTAGTGGGATCTTATTCAATTAAACTGTACCTGTGAATGAAAGCTTCCAATACAATCATGGAGGAGAATGAGCAAATTAATGGCAAATCGGTTCTTACCACCAAATTACCAGCAGGAGTTGTTCAGATAGTACCAAGATTGCAGGCAGGGTACTCGGACAGTTAATGAGTACATGGAGGAGTTTGACAGGCTGGTGAATCGTAGTGATTTAGAGGAAACTGAAGATAAACAGATATCTAGATTTGTACATGGGTTGCGTGTTTCCATCCAAGATCAGGTATCCTTACAAACCCTATATACTTTAAATGAGGTTGTAACCCTATCCAAGAAAATAGATTATCAACATCTCAGGGCAGGTTCAAAGTTTTCCAACCGCAATTCATAGTCCTCCAATTCCATTGCCAACAAAGGCAAACAACCCATGTTTACACCACGATCACAACTCGTGGTTAGGGAGAATAGTGGTATCAACTAGTCCACAATGGCAGTAGCAGGTTCCACAGCCCAACTGATAGTGAATGCCAACCCCTATGCTAGGCCAACTGGGAATAAGTACTACAGGTATGGAGAACCAGGACATCAATCTAGTACTTGCCCTAAGAGAGCCGTATTGAATCTGGTGGTGGCAAAAGAGGGCGAGGCAGAAGGTGAACACAAGGGTGAAGAGGTGTATAATGATGATGATTTATATGCTTATGATCTCAGTAAAGTCCAAGAAGATGAGGAAGGCATGTCATTAGGGAGGTCTTTGGTGATTCAGAGGTTATTGCTCACACCGAGGGTGGAATACGGTGATAAGAGGAATGAGATCTTCCGAACACGATGCACCATCAGTAAGAAGGTCTGTGATTTGATCATTTACAGTGGCAGTGTAAAGAACATTGCGTCAAAGAGTTTGGTTACCAAGCTGGGACTGAAAACAAAAAAGCGTCATTCTCCATACAAGATAGGTTGGATTAAGAAAGGTATGAAAACTCTTGTTACTAAACAATGTCATATTACATTTTCTATGGGTAAATATTACGTAGATGAAGTAGTTAGTGATGTTGTTGAAATGGATGCATGCCATTTAATATTGGGTAGACCTTGGCAGTATGATGTAGATGCTACTCATAGGTGTAAGGATAATGTGTATGTGTTCTTTAAGAATGGCAGAAAAATTTTCCTTGGTCCTATTAAGGCATTGTACCCAAAGCTTCTAAAGTGGAGGGGAAATTGTGATGCCCCAATTTGATTGATTGTGTCATGTGTGTGAGTGTGTGACAAGTCCCACGTCGGGTATTTACTAGGTTGAACTAGGCTTTATTAACAAGTGCAAGGAGCTTCAATTGTGACTTGTCCTTTTGAGGTATAGCACAGATGTGGCTAGCGCTTTTCTTTGGGTTGTTACATATGGTATCAGAGTCGGTCTGGTAACCCCGTGTGGGTTCGAAGACACTACTCCACAAAGTGGGCCCTAACAAGGACGTTAGGGATTTAAATGGGGGAGATTGTGATGCCCTAATTTGATTGATTGTGTGATGTGTGTGGGTGTGTGATGAGTCCTACACCGGGTATTTACTAGGTTGAACTGGGGTTTATTAACAACTATAAGGAGTCTCAATTGTGACTAGTCCTTTTAAGGTATAGTGTAGATGTGGCTAGTGCTTTTCTTTAGATTGTTACAAAAACTATCACTTCGCATAGTCAACAATTAGGATGAGTTTGACAATGAGTGTAAGGAGTTGAAACAGGCATATGCTGTAGTGGTGACAGATGGTGAGCCGAAGAAGGTTGCTAAGATACCTAAGGCAATTCAATCATTGATCAAGGAGTTTGAAGATCTTTTTCTAGAAGAGTTGTCTACAGGTTTACCACCAATGCTAATTCAACCATTGATCAAGGAGTTTGAAGAGTTTTTTCCAGAAGAGCTGCCTGCAAGTTTACCACCAATGCACAGCATCCAGCATTGCATTGATTTAGCTCATGGAGCTAGTCTACCAAATTTGCCACATTACAGGATGAATCCTTAAAAGGGTTAAATTCTATATGGGCAGGTGGAGGAGCTTCTAACCAATGGGCAGATCAGGGAGAGTATGAGTCCATGTGTAGTATCAGCATTATTAACAGCAAAGAAGGATGGAAGTTGGCGTATGTGTGTGGATAGTCGAACCATCAACAAGATCACAGTTAAGTATCGATTTCCTATTCCCCAACTAGATGACATGTTTGATATGTTGAGTGGGTTCAAGTGTTACATCAAGCTGGATCTCAAGAGTGGGAATCACCAGATTCGGATCCAACCTTGAGATGAGTGGAAGACAGCTTTTAAGACAAATGAGGGGTTGTATGAGTGGATGGTGATGCCTTTCAGATTGTCCAATGCTCTCAACACTTTCGTGAGACTTATAAATCAGGTATTGAAACCATTTATTGAAAAGTTTGTGGTAGTTTATTTTGATGATATACTGATTTATAGTAAGATAGAAGTAGCCTACTATAATCATGTGCAAGAAGTATTGGCAGTGTTGCAGGCCAATGAGTTGTATATCAACTTGAAGAAGTGCAGCTTCTTGACTGATAAGTTGCTGTTTTTAAGGTATGTGATCAGTTTGGATGAGATTCATGTTGATAAGGACAAGGTCCATGTAGTCAGAGAATAGCCAACCCCAAAGATAGTGAGTGATGTGCGAAGCTTCCATGGGCTAGCAACCTTTTATCGAAGATTTGTTCGAGATTTCAGTAGTATAGTAGCCTTTATCACTAAGTATCTGAAGAAGGGGAGGTTCTCATGGGGAAAGGAAGCAGAATAGAGTTTTGCCTTGATTAAGGAGAAGTTGAGAATAGCCCCGATTTTGGCATTGCCCAACTTTGATAAGTTGTTTCAAGTGTTTTAGGTTCTAAGACTATTAGAATTTCAATTTGTAATGTTGGCAAAGCATGATTAGAATGTTTAGTCTTGTTTTAGACCTACTTAAAGTATGTTTTTTGTGTAAAGTTGGAATCGAGTGTTCTGCAGGATTTACTGTGTAAATCTGCCTAGCTCGATCGATTGAAAATTAGACTCGATCGATCGAAGCTCGTGTATATTGTGTTTTTGCAAAATTTTCCAACTCAGCCCAAACTCGTTTGACGTGTAGGGTTTTATGTTTTGCCTTAAGTATAAAAGGAAAAACCCTAGCCACGTTTTACTGGTTGTTACAGTTGTTGTTTATGTTGTGTATGTGAATCTCTTTTGAGATCTAGAGGTGTTTGCCTTCACATATACTTAGGGTTATCAAGAATCAAGATTTAGGTCAAAAGGTTGATGATCATTCAGTTGCTGCATTAAGAGCTTAAAGATACACAAGGGAGAGTGCTTGTACTTGCTGTGAATCCAAGAAAGAAGTAGTACGTGGACTCGGAGCTGTCACGTAGTCGTGGTAGTAAGTTTCATACTCAAGGTAGTAATAGGATGTTAGTGTTTAAGTCGCTATTGTGTAAACTTCAATTCTTTCATAGTGGATCTGTTTTACCTTGAGGATAGCCAGGTTAAATCCTCCCCAGGTTTTTTACCGGTTTGGTTTTCCTGAGTTATTGTATTATTGTGTTATTTATTTTCCCCACTTTACAATGATATGATATATTTGTGTTAACCTAGATCTGATAATTTGACTTAGTAATTACTTGCCTAATTAACTAGGTTAATCTGGTTGTGTTTTAAGGGGTCTAAAAACGTACAAGTGGTATCAAAGCAGGTTAGCTCTAGTGTTTAGATCCTTTGATCTAAGAGTTGATCCTTGACCCCTGTTGTCATGAATTCTTGGAAATTCTTTTTTTTAATGTTCCATCTTGTCTACTTTTGGTTTGTATCTTTTGTTGCTTTTGTTAAGTCTTTCCTTGCGCATCTTGGTATAATTACATGTGATGATAATTATGTGTGTTATACTGCTTTAACCGCCTTAAAGGCACGTGATTCTTGTCTTTGGTATTTGGATAGTGGTTGTTCTAGGCATATAACAATAAATAAAGCCCTATTCAAGACACTCTTTGAAGGAAAGATTGTGACAATCACATTTGGAGATGGAAGCAAATCTGTGATCAGAGGCATTGGTACTGTGGACATTCCAGGGTTGCCAGTTTTTGAAGATGTTTGGTATGTTGATGGGTTGAAAGCTAACTTACTCAGCATCAGTCAAATTTGTGACAATGGACTGAATGTTCTCTTCAACAAGTATGAATGTGAGGTACTTGATGGAGGAGGTGACTGTATGTGTATTGGTGTGAGGACAGCTGACAACTGCTATGGTATAACACCAAGTATAAGCAACAAGTGTTTTAATTCAAAGATCAATCAAGTAGACTTATGGCATCAACGATTGGGACATGCAAGCCATAAGCAATTAGAGAAGATTTCCAAGTGTGATGCAGTTATTGGTTTGCTCAAGTTTGAGAAGATAGAAAAGTGCATCTGTGGACTATGTCAGATGGGTAAACAAGTGAAGTCCAAGCATCTGACTGTAACTGAAGTTCAAACTTCCAGACCTCTTGAGTTGTTGCACATTGATCTCATGGGTCCTGCCAGAGTTCAAAGTTTAGGTGGAAAGAAGTATATTCTAGTTGTTGTGGATGATTTTACTAGATATACTTGAGTTGTGCTTTTGAGAGATAAAGTTGAGGCTCCTGAAAAGATGATACACTTGTGCAAGAAATTGCAAGTTGAGAAAGGTACTGTGATAGCCAGAATTAGAAGTGATTATGGAAGAGAATTTGAAAACACTAAGCTGGCTTCCTTCTGTAATGATCAAGGCACACATCAAGAGTTCTCTTCACCCAAGACACCACAACAAAATGGAATAGTGTAATGGAAGAATAGGGCTGTTCAAGAGATGGCTCGTGTCATGTTACACAACAAGAAGTTGCCCAAATCCTTCTGGGGAGAAGCTGTTAACACTGCTTGCCATACACCTAATCGGGTGTATTTCAGACCAAATTCCAAGAAAACTCCCTATGAACTCTAGAGAGGAAAGAAGCCTGTTGTCAAATACTACCGGATATTTGGCAGAGACTGTTATATTCTGCGTGATAGGGAGAACCTAGAAAAGTTTGATGCAAAGAGCAACAAGGGATACTTTCTAGGATACTCCTTCACTAGTTGAGCTTACAAAGTATACAACCTGAGAACTAAAACAATCATGGAGTCTTCAAATGTGGTGATCAATGATAAATTGTGTTCAGAAACTCATTTAGAAAACACTCCTCCGGTTCAAGAAAAGAGTGTGGAAGTTAATGATCCCATTCCTGATGATTATATTGGGAAGCATAGTGATGAAGAGCTACTGTTGTTGAATGATGCTGTTTCAGTGCCATCAAGTCTCGAACCATCTACATCGGTTCATGAAACTTAACAAGAACAAGGGATGTTGCAAGAAGAGGTATATGTTGAACAACCAAAGAGTTTTGTTGATCCTCACAGATCGGATGATGTCTACAAGTTGAAGAGAGCTCTCTATGGTTTGAAACAAGCTCCCAGGGCATGGTATAATAGGTTGACTACATATCTCATTGAGCATGAATTCAAAAGAGGATTTGTAGATACTACTCTCTTCATACGAAAGGATAAGAATTATTTTATAGTAGCTCAAATTTATGTTAATGATATTGTTTTTGGTGCTACTAATGACTCTCTTGCTCAATCTTTTGCAGATGAAATGAAGAATATGTTTGAAATGAGTATGGTTGGTGAACTAACTTATTTCTTGGGATTGCAGGTGAAGCAAACGGATTCTGGAATTTACATCAACTAAGCAAAGTATGCCAAAAATCTAGTCAAGAGATTTGGACTTGACAAGGCTGCATATGCTAGAACACTAATGGCTGCTAATGCAAAGCTAACAAATGATCCCTCAGGTGAGTCTGTTGATGTAACACTATATAGAAGCATGATTGGTTGCCTTTTGTATTTAATTGCAAGTTGGCCTGATATTGCTTTTAGTGTTAGTGTTTGCTCTAGATTTCAATCTAATCCTAAAGTTTCACATTTGAATGTTGCTAAAAGAATCATAAAATATGTTAGTGGAACTTGTGATTATGGTTTGTTCTATAGAAAAGAGTCAAATTTGCCTATTGCTGGTTTTTCTGATTCAGATTGGGCTGGCAATGCTGATTATAGAAAAAGCATCACTGGTGGGTGTTTTTATGTAGGAGCCAATCTTATTGCTTGGATGAGTAAAAAGCAAATTCTGTCTCTTTGTCTACTGCAGAAGTAGAATATATTGCTACTGGAAGTTGTTGTTCACAGTTTCTTTGGATGAAAAAGCTTTTGAGTGATTATGGGATAGCACAAGACACCATGGTTGTGTATTGTGATAATTCTAGTGCTATTGATATCTCTAAGTACCCTGTTCAACACTCTAAGACTAAACACATTGAGATTAGATATCACTTAATTAGGGATCTTGTTGAAAGAAAGATTATGGTTTTTGAGTATATCCCTACTAAACGTTAGAATGCTGACATCTTCACCAAACCTCTTGATAGAAGTAAGTTTGAGACACTTCATCAAGTAATTGGTGTAATTTTGTGTCCTTGATCATCTTTGGATTTCATGGTCCTTGTGTTTCATCGCTTTACTCTTTATGACCATTCTTCTTTGTTGTTTTTGTTCTCTTTTTTTTTTTTTTTTCCTAGGATTTGCATTGCATAACATTCATGTATTTCATTCTAGGTTGTTTTTGTTATTTCTTTTCAAAAATTTAAAAAAAAAAAAAAAAATGGAAAAGGGAAGCAAAATGTGTTTTGCATTATTTTCTTGGATTCAAAATCAAGGTTGGCCATATTATCTTTACATAACATGTCTATGTACCTTGTTTAGCTTGGATGAGCTTATTTATTGCATTTTACTAGTTTGAGCTTTGTAGTGCAAGTTGTGCGGGAAGATGTTTATAATTTTTGATCACATGATCTTGATCTTTAAATCACATGCCTTTGATTGTCGGACTTGAACTTATTGAGAAAGGCATAAATAACCATCTCACCACTGTCTACTAGCCAATCATGAACACCTTAGTATATATCGTAAGATTTTGTGCTCGAGAAAGTATAGCATATGCACAAAAAGAACATAAGGTGTAGCCACGGTTCAAATGCTAAAATTGGTGTGTACATTATTGGGCTATAATAACTTCACAATGAAATAAAATTGGCTTGTACATTATCTTGGCTATTTTAATAAGCTTCTGATCAAATAAAATTGGTGTGTACATTATGAGGCAAATCAAGAAACTTACATGATTGCAAGCTTGTTTTCTAAGAGTTGTGGGAGTTATATGATATAACTCTTTAGGTGATAATCTCTTTCAAATTTATGTGATGAATTTTGTAGAAATTGTGCTTGATTACTATTTACATATCACCTCACATGTATCTCAAGCTTTTGCTAGTTGAACACATTACACAAGTTACTCTTTGCTAAACCTTGTACATGTTATTGTGTGTGATTTTGTTTTGGCCATCCAAGATTGAAACTTCCGTGAGTTTAATGCAAAATGTGTTTGAAGTTTGAGAATTTAAGGAAAATTTATTGAAAATCTTATATTTGGGAGATCTAGGTTCAATATAAGTGTTTTTGAAAAGCATTTCATCTCATACTCATGCATTTTATTCATAAAATACTATGCTTTGAGGAGTTTCAACATTAAAATGCTCTGTTTTTCAAAATTTTGATTTTTCCAGATTTTCAATTGATTCGAATCTATTTTTCGACTAATCGAAATTGCGATTAAAAATTAGGTTTGAATCTACCTGGTTCAATTGGTGCTCAATCATTGCTGGATCGATCGAATGTAATTTTAAATCGAATTCTCGATCAATCAAAAATCGCATAGAGAGTTTTTTAAAATTTTGAGTTTTCACGTGTTCTATCACTTTCAAACTTTTTCCAAAACACTTTCTCTCTCTATTCAATCAGTCAAGGATTCAAGCTCAATTTTTTGTCATTTTCCCTCAAACTTTTTGCAAGGATTTTGTCTTCTAAGGCCAGTAAGACTATTTTACCCTTCTTTTTTCATTTATTTTCACTGTTCATGCATTTAAGGGGGATTTTCGAACCTATGAAAAATTGGGGTTTTTGGTTTTTTTTTTTTATTATTTCTTTCAAAATTGATCATTGGACTTTTGTTATGGGATGATATAAAATTGATTTTTGTGGTTTAATTTGATCAATTTGTTGATTTGGGAAAAATTGAATTTCCTAGGGCTTGAAACTACCCGAATTGGGGATTTTGTTCAACTGAGTTTTATTTGATGAAATTGGCTTGTTTGATTGATTGATTTGGTCATTATAATTTGTTATCTAACTTGTGTAATGATCAATTGGTCAATTTGTTGAGATTTATGAAAGTGGGTTTTCAAAATTTGTGGTTTTTTATATAAACTCTATGCTCAAGCTAATTTTGTGATTTCAAAGTAAAATTGAACTTATTCTCACTGCATTAGAGCATGCATCATGTGTTGATATTGTTCATGCATCATATAGATTGTTATTTTCTATATTTTCTATGCTAACTTGCAGTTTGCCCTTGGTTTTTGTGTTGTTTTTTTCTCTGTCTCTTTTGTGTTTGTCCTTCTGATCTTTAGCATCATGTCTAGGAAGACTAGTGCTAATAGGAAATACTCCTTTTCTTCTGTCCCTACCTTTGATAGTGAGAGGTTCCTTAGTGAGAAAAATCAGGAAAATTATGATAAGCTAAACATTCATAGGAATATATGGGCTGAGCGGAAGGTAGTGTTAGATGAGTTAGATGGTGAGATTCGGAGAAACTTTGAGTGTAGGGGTTGGCTTCCTTTGTTGGACATTTCACATCCCCCTCCAGCTGCCTTGATCAGAGAGTTCTACTCGAACCTCTCTGTCCACTCCTATGATTCCAACACTTTAATGAGAAGTTGGATACGGGGTGATGAGTACACCATTACTCCTTTAGTAGTGGTTGATGCTTTTGGGGTGCCACTAGTCCAGCATCCTATTTATCCTTATGATGAGTCTCCACCCCTTAATGACATTATGTCATTTATTACTGGTACTTCTATCTAGTGGGGTTTTGATCCTCGGATCACCTCTCACGAGTTGATCGAGATTCATTATCTCTTTTTCCAAATTTCTTGCCATTCCATTTGGCCTATCTCTCACTTGCACACTATTCCTTTAGAGAGATGTGCATTTTTGTATGCCCTTGTCACAGATGCTCCTATGAGTTTTCCTCATCTTTTCATTCATTCTTTGATTGAGGTTTATAGGAGTAGTTCTACTGCTCATGCTCTTTTCTTTCCTATTTTCATTCATAGGATTTTGTTACATCTAGGATTAGATGAGTTTTTGGTGTCTAAGCTCGTTCATATCATCACTCCTATAGGTGCCACCTTTCTCCGGCAGAGGGCTGCTCAGATGCAAGCTAGCTCTAAATGCCCTAGAGTCGTTTCTTCCTCTTCTGGTGCACCTCCTTCTCCTCCTTCTTCTACTTCAGGTGATCTAGCTGTAGATGCTTACGTTGATTTGACCGCTGCTACTGCTCCTCCACCTTCTGCTTCGGATGTTTCTAGCATTTGTCATATTTTGGACACTGTCGTGATCGTTCAGGCGGCTCATGGTCAGCTTTTGGTGGATGTCCTTACCGAGCTTCAGGCTTTGAGAGCAGATTTGCCGAGTTCTAGACGGTCACCTCCACCACCTCCTTTTGATGACGAGTGATTGCCCTTTGACAATTTGTCACAAAAAGGGGGAGTGCATATGTAAAGGAGATTTTGTTGATAGGGGTAGAGGAGATTTTGTTGATAGAGGGAGATTTTTGTTGTTTTAGAGCTGTGGAGCTTTAGGTTGTATCTAGGTGCTTCATCCTGTATTTATTTTTTGACTCATAATGTATTTTGTTTTATTTGAGTTGTCTATGATAGGGGGAGATACTGTGATGTGTTTATTTATGTTTCTTGTTTCACATTGTGCTATATTAATTATTGATTTATATTTATGAGGTTATTCATGATATATGTCTTGTAGTTTATGTTATGTGAAATCAAGAATTTATTTTGTTTTACTTGTATTTTCCACACATGCATTTATGTGTTTGTTAAGTGTTACAGGAATATACAGGTTGATTCAGTCGTGCTGTTGTCTACACTTGCAACTGATAGATAGTAGTTAGGTTGAATTTGTTTTGTTGGGCAATGTTTTTGTAATGGGCTGTTTTTGTAAACTTTGAGCACTTGGTTTAGTTTGTGTTTTGTCATGGATTTCCAAAAGGGGAGTTTGTTGGGTTCTAAGACTTTAGGTTTAAATGTATTAGAACTTCAATTTGTAATGTTGGCAAACCATGATCAAAACGTTTAGTCTTATTTTAGACTTGCTTAAAGTATGTTTTTTGTGTAAAGTTAGAATCGAGTGTTCTGCAAGATTTACTGTGAAAATCTGCCTAGCTCGATTGATTGAAAATTAGACTCAATCAATTGAAGCTCGTGCAGATTGTTTTTATGTAGAATTTTCCAACTCAGCCCAGGCTCATTTGACGTGTAGGGTTTTATGTTTTGCCTTAAGTATAAAAGGAAAAACCCTAGCCACATTTTACTGGTTGTTGCAGTTGTTGTTTATGCTGTGTATGTGAATCTCTTGTGAGATCTAGAGGTATTTGCCTTCACACATACTTAGGGTTATCAAAAATCAAGATTTAGGTCAAGAGCTTAATGATCATTCAGTTGCTGCATTAAGAGCTTAAAGATACACAAGCAGGAGTTCTTGTATTTGCTGTGAATCCAAGAAAGAAGTAGTCCGTAGACTCAGAGCTGTCACGTGGTCGTGGTAGTAAGTTTCCTACTCGAGGTAGCAATAGGATGTTAGTGGTCTAAGTCGCTATTGTGTAAATTTCAATTCTTTCATAGTGGATCTGTTTTACCTTGAGGATAGCTAGGTTAAATCATTTCTAGGTTTTTTACCAGTTTGGTTTTCCTGGGTTATCATATCGTTGTGTTATTTATTTTCCGCACTTTACAATGATATGATATATTTGTATTAACCTAGATCTGATAATTTGACTAAGTAATCACTTGCCTAATTAGTTTTATTTTAAGGGGTCTAAAAATGTACAAGGTGGAGTGTGATGCATCTGTGGTTAGGATAGACGCTGTTCTTTCACAAGACAATAGACCAGTAGCATTCTTCAATGAGAAAGTTTGTGAAGCTCAAAGTAAATGGTCGGCCTATGAGCTGGAGTTCTTTGCTATAGTACAGACTCTTAAGCATTGAGAGCACTACCTGATTCAGAGGGAGTTTGTATTATATACAGATCATCAGGCATTGAAGCACATTAACAGTCAAGTTAGCATTAACAGGATGCATGCTCAGTGGGTAGCTTATATACAACACTTCCATTTCACATTGAATCACAAGTCTGGTGTCACTAATAAGGTGGTTGATACGCTCAGCAGGTGAGCATCTTTGTTGACCACTCTACGTATTAAAGTTGTAGTGTTTGATTGCCTCAAGGAGCTGTATGAGAATGATGAGGATTTTGGTAATATTTGGGGTAAGTGTAAAAAAACTCATACTGCTGTCAATGGTATGTACATCCAAGATAGTTTCCTCTTTCAAGGTAATCAATTATGCATCCCTAAAAGTTCATTAGGGCACAACACTTTGGGGGTTGCTAGAAACCAATCAAGGTTTTACAGAAAATAAAACTTGGTCAACTAGTCTAGTCAGTGGTGGAGGAGACAAGCTAAATGTATTTTCTTTAGAGGAGTCAAGCTAAATGTATTATTGTATTTCAGTATCACTAACTCTTGATATCTTTGACTCTTTTAATATAAAATGTGTATTGCATTATTTTTTAGAAAAAAAAATTGCTAAAGAGATTTATTTATATATATTTATAAACTTATGCTCTAAATACTCCTAAAATGAATGTCTTCTATATGACAAAAAGTCAACATTAAACAACAATAAATTTATATATATATATATATATATATATTTTAAATGAAGGGGGCATTACCTAAGATTTAACATCTATTTTTTCTTTTTTTTTAGAATTTCAAACTATGGCGCCAGCTCCAGACCAAGACACTAATCGGTTTTTTGATAAAAACGGAGTTTCAGAAAACAAAGTACTCAAACATTAAACATATTTACAGAAGGGTAAGACTTAGATACAGTACTTAGATGCTGTTTCTTAAGTTCTCCTCTTAAATTCTACCATGTGAATTTTTTTTTCATGGGATGAAAGTGTATTTTTTAATTAAATAGTCACATAGCTGAATTTTAAGAGAAAAATTTAAAAAACAGCACCTAAAGTACTGTACCTAAATTCTTTCATTATCAAGAATCTTGAATGCCTTGTCAACAAGCAAATGGGCATTTCATTTTGATAAACTAGATAAAAAATCTCAAGTTTTCCGGTGAGGTGATGTATTCATGTTGTGAGCAGAAAACGTGTAGCATATATGCGATGTGAAATGAATATGAGGTGGGGCTAGTTGGCTAATGTGTAGCATAATTATTACGGAGGAAAAATGTAGCATACGTCAGATAGTCAAGTATTTATTTTTTTAACTTCTCAAAAAAAAAAAAAAAAGTATTTATTTTTTTTAAAATATAATTTTTTTTAACTTTGTAGTGGATGCCAACTTTGCCTTTTTATTTTATTTTTTTATTTTATTAAGTAATATTCACTAACGTAAGAATTTGTGATCCACTTTCCTCCACTTCCATAATTTATTTATTTTTTTAGTATATATTTCAAAAGTGATATATATAATAATTATTAATTTATTTTATAATAATAATTATTAATTGATACATTTACCGTTAGTAATTTATAAAAAATATAAATAAAAATATATTTAATAATTAATTAATAAACTTATTCCGCTGCACTTATGTCCTACTTTCTTAAAAATTGCCGTGTCCTCGTATTGCATCTATGCCCGTATCTGTATAGGTGCTTCCTAGCCTAAGCCCCATCAAATATTTATTCGCAAATAAATGAAAGAGTTACTACAATTACTCTGGGGTCCCCTCATGTCCTCTCCTATTTTTCACTTCAAAAACTAATCAATTTTTCAAAAAATTATATTTTAAAACCTATGATTTTAAGGTGTAACAAATTAATAATATCATTTCAAAAGTAACAAATTAAACTTAAAATCTTTTAATGAATTAAACCTAATAGTCTTGAAAGTAACAAATTAAATTGCAGTAACTCATTTGTTTGTTAATATCTAAACTTATTATCATCTTTATACTTATGATGGACCTACCACTTTCATGCATTTGTGTTTAAAAAAAAAAAAACACTTGCGATTTGAAGGCATTATAAACAATTTGGTCCAACTTGCTGTGAATTTCTTAATAAGCTATAGGAGCATATAAGTGTCATATTAACAAATTGGTCTTCATACCTAGTACCATAGCATCATGGGCAACTCAAAATTTAATATGAACATAGTTGAAAGCAATATGACTATTGGTGACTATGCTATATCGCATGCCGCTTGACATTTTCTATAACATAGCAAGAAAAACATTCATTATCTTAGAAGATAATCATTCCAATGTGTAGCCGATTGGTAAGATTGAATATTATTTTCAATTTGGAGAATCTAAATATACCACTCAAATTAAGGAGAAAGAGAGAGAGAAGTTTTGGAAGAGAAAGAGAAAAGTGGTGGGACTGTTGAGGTTAGACTGTATATATATATATATATTATATAAATTTTTTAGAGCGATTTTATATCTTCTTTAACTATACATCTCCATTAGTTTACACAGAATAGTTGAATTAAGACTTGAAAACTGAGTAGGAATATTGGTTTGGTCAAATGGGATCACTGAATCCGGAATGCAAACCGTTGTTTCCAAAAAAGTTAAAGAGTGTGTGTAGTCTGAAAGGAAACTTGTACAAGGGAAGAGAGCTTCTAAGTGAGTCAAGGTCTTACCTTTCAAGTTTCATCTACATGTGGATGAGGAGAAAGAGAGTTTGTAAGTGGGTTAGGGTCTTGGATTTCATCTACAAATGGGAAACCTTACATATAACTTAGTTTTAAAACATTTACACACACACACACATATATAATGTGAATCTTTACATATACCTTTAAGTAAACTCTATAAATTCCACTTATTTAGATACGTAAAAAATCATTGACTACTATTGCATGATAATAGTTGCTAATTAATTTTATATATATTTTTAATGATTTCATTTGTAACGCTTCTTACCATTGTATATTTACTAACTGATTATTTGCATAATAGAGACGTTAAATGCAAGGTAGCATCGTTCATTAGATTTTCAAGAAGTAACTGTATTTAAAATTTTTATATAATATATATATATATATATATTCTTTGAGGATTTGTTGAGTGGATTTTTTCTTCAAGTAACTTTCTATATTTCTTTAGCATTATATTTTCTTAACCAGTTCCCATAATCTTCTTACTCCCGCTTCTCTCACATATATTGGTATCAGAGCCTTATCCACCATATAGTTTCCATCTCCTTTGATTAGTATACTATGATTATTGTCTTGATTAGTATGCTTTGTGATTTACAGTTGCTGCAATACGTGGATCCTCTATATTAGTCACATCAGAACACTGGATTTGATAATCAATTAGAACACTAAGGAGTTTGTTTCCAAAAGTCTTAAAGAATCCAGTTTCCCATTGTTACCTTATGGACATTTGAGCCTAGAGTTGATGTCTTAGTCCTGTTAGGTTTTGGTTAAACAGTTCTTTCCTGAAGAAACTATCTTGGCCAGTTCATCTTTGGCAGTCACTGATACCTCTAAACCCACCTTTGACCACTCTAAATGCAAATAGGTTAGACTACTTGTATGAGATCTCCCACGTACTTGAAGATAGTAAAATCCCTATTATGGATTTCCCTATTATAAATCCTTATACTGTGTTTAATAAACCCCAACCTTCATTCAAAAAAACTGTAAAAAAATTATTGGTCCTTCTCATCCTTCTACTGTAAAAGAATATGTACAGGCTTCCAAGTTTGACCAATTCAATATCCTAGCAAGTGAAAATGAAAACTTCATCACCCATGCTCTTCCTAGAGAGTTTGTAATTCCATGGCAAAAAAAAAGGGTACACACATCTTCATTTTGGTGCAATAAGGCTGGCACTAACTTTCTAAGAAAGAAAGGGACTCCCTGTAGCCTCGAGGATTTCACTCCTTGACTCTAGATTTTTGGAATATCAAAATGCAGTCATAGGAACTGTTCAAACCACTTTAAATGCAGGAACAATTTTTGTCACACTTTTTCTAAACTTCAATATACCCCTCAATGATCCTCACCTTTGTGATGCTCTCAAGTGCAAGTCTAGACTATGGGAGCCTCTCAAGTAGAAGACACATTTGCTACTACAATTCACTATCAGCTTGCTTATAGGCTTCAAAATCATGCCTTTGGCATGGCAGTTCCAGACATGGCTCAATCTAATGATGCTTTATTGATCCAAGTTGATCCAGGAATGACACCCATGTGTACGTTTGTCCCAAGACAACTCACCAGAGACCAGATGACTTCTCTCTTCCCAGAATCATGGATTACGAAATATGAGACGCTTCACCAAGTGATCAAGCTAGTCTAGTTGAACAATCCTTTCTTTATTACGAAGGAAAATGGCGAAGATGAAACAAGGTTTTTGGTGGCCCCACCAAAAAAGAATGATGTGACAGTTTTTCCAACCCAAATTGCTATGCTTCAACCTGTGTCATATGTTTGTGAAGATGGCCTTAAGATTAATGCATTTCATGAAGATGGAGAGCCTTGCTATGAAAGCAAATCACCATCTGGCCACATATGGTGGGATATTTGTGATTGTGCTGAATGCATTAAAGAAGAAACTCTTGAGGAAGACTATTCAAGAAGAAGGAAGAAAAAATCCACTCAACAAATCCTCAAAGAAAGATATGAAACAGGTGATCTAGAAGTTGATCTCCTTGGAGAACCCTCTGGAAAATTTGACTATTATGTTCTTTATCCTAGAACTAGAAAGCTAAAAATCCCTCCTTCTCCTCCTTGAAAAAAAACCAATTCCAAAGAAGATCATAATCAAATCCTTAAACCTCCACTAATCCCATACTACCGGAAAGTCCCCCAAATATTGAGATGCCAACCTTTTCCTACTAGTCAAACCCATTCACAAAAACCCTTATCTTGCTACAGGTTTGACCATACTTCACCTTCCTACTCACAAGATTTTCCTCCTCTTGAAAGTTGTGAACTTCCTCAAACCAACACAAAGCATGTTTGGAAAATTAAAAACCCTGTTGGAACCAACCTAGATGGAACCAGGAGACAAGTTTCGTCAGCAGAAGCAGACCTAAATTGGCAAATAGAAAATGTTGTGGCACAAAACCAAGCCCTTTCAAAAATCCTTGATAACCAACAGAAGTTAGTTGAGGTAGTTACCCATAACTTCTCATCCTCAGGTTCTCTTATCGATGATTTGAAGAAAAAAATCAAGGTGGTTAAACAAGAGCTTGCAACAATTGTATCCACAGTTAAAGACACCTTTGTTTCTTTCCCTCTTATAGGGGGAGGAAAAAAAAAAAAAAAAAAAAAAAACAGTTGCTGACATAACTTCAATCCATAGAAGGATCACAGAAGGAAGTTACCCAACCTTCCTCGATGCTTGTCTATACTCCTTACCAACCTTGACAATCATTATATAAAGACTTGTCCATACCTTTAACCTCTCCATTTTCATCAACCTCACCTAGACAAAATCTCCAACCATTAGCCATGACACATCCTGATTATAACCTTTTTAAGCCAAGTGGAATTTTCCCAGCCAGAACATATCTAGCTCCACTTAAGCTAGAACCTTAAGCTAGGCCACAGAATGAACCTTCTTCTAAGAAAAAGGACAAAGAACCATTATATCAACCTTAAGATCCAACCATTGGTACTTTTTCAAAACCTCCAGACAGGGACATGTTGGTTGTGGATCCTAACCCTCTAAATCCAATTTCATCATTCTTGAAAAACCTTACCCTTGAAAATCCAAGAGAACCTTTTGTGCTCCTAGTAATTGATGCCACTGATTTAGACTTGTCTTGAAAGCTCGGATTTGTGTGAAATACAAGAGCTTGTTTAGACCCCTAATTAAAACTTATGGCTAGATTGCTTTTACTCTAACTTATCTAAGTATGGAACAAGAGTAAACAAAGCGCAATCATTGGATCTACTCTAGTGCATATACATGAACAATAAACAATAAAATTAAGCACAAGAGGAAGGGAGGAGAGATGCAAACACAAGATAACAACAAGACGTGTTATCAAAGAGGAAACCAAAGAACTTGGCTAAAAACCTCTCCTCCACCCTCCAAGTCGAAGTCGTTCCACTAGTGAATAAGTTGGAGTATACAAATAATAAAAGGCCCTTCAAGTTTAGTCTACCTAATGTACTTGAGCAATACAAGCTCCTGCTGCCAACGGGCTTCTTGGAGTCTTGTCTTCACTAGTTTTTTGGATCCCGCAATATGCCCGATTGCATCCGATAAGCCTCATCAGCCTCTTTTGGCAAATCCCCAAAGCTTCCCAAGCTCCCAAACACTCTCTACACTTTGAATAGGTGCAGGTTGTGTTTGGGTACAAATCTCCTCTCAAGGTATGACAACAGGAGAGGGAAGGAGAAGAGGCACGAATGATTTCTCACTAAAGATGAGTAGCTTTCTCTCTAAAAGATGGGTTTGTTGTGTTGTAGAAAACCTATCTAGGGTTTTTCTCTCTAAATATAGTCTCTCTACTTTTATGGTTAATGAGGGTATATATAGTATGGGTGAAGGGTAAGAAATTCACACTTAAAATCCTCCAGGCAGAGAGTTTCACGGGTACCTCACAAAATGGCCTATCTTGCGAAGCACTCGCAAAATGCAGCTTGGCACTTGACTCTTTAGCTTCCCACATATGCTTCTCTCGTGCCCTTTTCATGGGAACCTCTACTCACGAGCTTCTTGGAGCTAGTCGCGAAACAACATTGATCTTCACCAACTTAATACTAAACCGAATACAATAAAATCTCACAAAATACAAAGAACAAATTAATGCAATTACAACATTTTTTGTTATGGAATAAAGTCAATATAAAACATAGTTGTAAATCACAACTTTACATGTTTGATCTTGGTCTAGAAGAAGTGTTCATGACAGAAGACCAACCAATTGTAGAAGAAGATGATGTCCTCCACCCTAAACCATCTCCACCTCCACTGCCAATTTTTCCTCCACCACCTTTTGTCCCTGATGACCAAACACGTTTAACCCACCCATCAACCACAGATTCAAAACATTTATTTACCATTGATAATGCTTCTCCTTCCAAATGGCATGATGAAATATTTAACATGTATACATGGTGCAAAGCTAAACTCCAAGCCCTAAATTCTACTGTTGTCCACATCATTGCCAAGTTTGTTGCGAGACTCACAGGAAGAAGAAGAGAATGGTGGATTAATTTAGGAGAATTTCTGCAGAGACAAGCAGCCCAATCCAAAACACTAGAAGATTTTATCACAATTCTTTATAATGAATTTCTTGACTCACTAGACCATCTTACAGAAGTAGCACGAGAAGAATTCTTGGCTATGAAGTGTTGCTCATTTGAAAGAAAAGAGCTGGAAAAACATTTTGATAGGATGTCAAGACGATTCTATTCTTTCAATGGCATGGATGATGTCAATTCCAAGCATACCTTCCTCAACTCCCTTCTAGAACCATTGGGAGATGAAACTCTCTGCATGATGAACCTTCAAAAGATAACACTGCAACAAGGCTCCTTGGGAGAAATTTATCAACATATGCTTATTGCTCTAGAAAAGCTCTACAATCAGAGGAAATTTCTTTTAGAAATAGAAAAGGTTCATAGTAAACTCAAAGACAATTACAAAAGGAAGGACTTGCAGATAAAGTGCTATGAGAAAAATTATGACTGTTCAACAAAAAGAAGAAATCATTTGAAAAAGTATCCCTTAAAAAGGAGACACCATGCAGGACCAAAGAAGAAATTTTTCAGGAAGAAAAAATGGAAGTTTCTCAGAAGAAAGAAGTTTAAAGGAAAGACTTCAAAAGTCAGTTTTGTGTACAAAAGACCAGGTCATTTTGCAAAAAATTGTAAAAAAAGGAGAAAGCGGCAAAGCTTCTTGAACAAGCTTAGATTCATATAGATGATGAACGGTTTTAGACCCCTTACAAACAACCAGATTGCGTAGCCTAGATTAATTAGCCAAGTTGTTACTTAGTCAAATTAAACAATTTTAGGTTAAAACAATCACATAATCATATCATGCATAAAAAACATATAAAGCAGCGGAACTAATAAAGAACACAAGATATGATCACCCAGGAAACCACACGGAAAAACCTGGGGAGGATTTTACCCACCGATCCTCAAGGCAACACGGAATCCACTAAAAAAGAATTGAAGTTCTTACAAAAGGACTTACAAGCTCCCCGCTTGACTTCCTAATGCTACCCACCAGTAAAACTTCCTGACACGACCACGCGCAGGCTCTGAGTCCACGGACTACTTCTTTCTTTGAATCCCTCAATCAGCTACAAGCACCCACGCTTGATATTCTTTAAGCTTCAAAGGCAGCAACCAAGTTGATCATCAAGATGTTGAAGTAATCTCAATCTTAAAAACCCTAAGCTTTGTGTAAAGGAAAGCTCCTCTAGATCTCACAAGAGATTTACACAAAACAGCAATGTATGAGCAACAATACAACTTGTGCAACTCTTAAAAACATGGCTAGGGTTTTCCTTATATACCTAGGGCAAAAACATAAAACCCTAAACATTTAAAGAGTTAGGGCTGAGTTGGAAATTCTGCAGAAAATGCATTTGGGCCGATTTTCGATCGATCGAGCCAGGCCGAAATGCCCCAATGCATCTGCAGTCACTCGATTCCAACTTTACAATATTTTATCAACTTTGAGCAGGCCTAAACAAGACTAAGTACATTGTTTTGATCATGGTTTGCCAACATTACAAATTAGAGTTCTAAATACATAAATTCCTAAACCTTTAGAACCTAACAAATGACACTCCTTTCTTAGATGTAGAATCACTCTTTTCACTTGATGATAACTACTCTCCTCAAGCTCTAGTAGTCATAGCTTATTCCACATTAGAAGAAGATTCAGACTCAGACAATGATGATGCCTCAAACCTAGAAATCCAAACCAATTATACATCCCAACCCATTATAGCTCCTCTAACCAACCCGACTCCTATAGCTCAAGTATATATCCTCCTAGAAACTTACTCTAGACGCATCCCAGTCATAGCCCTTTTCGATACTGGTTAGAATTCTAGTTGCCCCATAACCAAATGTTTTATGCAGTAAATGGGGAGACATTCTTAATTACCCAGAAGAGTAAGCCTATCCTTATCAGAATTTTTCCAACCCTCACCATAAAACACCAAGTTCTTGGATCCCCTCTTACAAGTAGAGACCTTCTTATAGGGTTTGATCTCTTTCACCAAATACCTAGCCTTAGATGGTCTTCAAAAGAACTTTTGTACAAACAGCACCTTCTCACTTGGACCTAGATCCCTTATCTATTTACAGTTGACCCCTTTAACTCTTTGAGAATCCAGATCATCCATTATTATTATACAAATAGTCATTTTGAATTCCTCTTTAAAAATCCAAATCCCTTATGGAAGAACCCAAACTTTTTCATACATCTTCCCTTCAAAAAGAATGAAGATGTAAACCCTACAAATGCTAGCCACCGAGGAATGAATCCAAAACATTTAGCTTTAGCTAAACAAGAGTTATCTACCCACAGCCTCCCTATGGGTGTGTGAAGCTTTTTATGTTAACAAGCATACTGGTCAAATCTGAGGAAAACTCAGACTGCTAATCAATTACCAAGATCTTAATCATTTTCTTGCAAATGACAAGTTCCCTTTGCCAAACAAGAGTGCTCTCTTCTAGCATCTTTCAAATGCAAAAGTATTCTAAAAATTTGATCTTAAAGCAGGATTTTGGTAATTAGGAATCCATCTAGAAGAAATGTACAAGACAGTGTTTTGCATTCAAAATCACCATTACCAATGGACAGTCATGCCCTTTGGCCTAAAAAATGCCCCATCCCAATTCCAAAAAGCAATGGTAACGTTGTTCTTGCCACTCTTGGCCAATGCATTAATCTATGTGGATGATATCCTCCTGTTCTCAAACGATGCAAAATCCTATGAATTGTTGCTCACTGAATTCTATAATTTAGTGAAATCTCAAGGAATAATGCTTGCAACCTCACATAGTTGTCTCTCTTGGCGAATTTCTAGATAAGCTCACAAGTATCAAATTCAGATACAATTTACAATCTATTTTACACAAGATGGTAGGGGCCTGGCTTGTGATGGTAGTAGGGGCTTGGCTAGCTGCTTCTGGATAAGTTTCATCAAGGACAATAAGTGTTCCGACAAACATAGATAAGGTTGAGCTACCTTAGGATGTTTCTAGGACCATTTTTTTTTTTTTTTTTACAATAAACTAACTGATATTATTGAGAAAGGGACTTCTTGTAGCCTCAAGGATTTCACTCATTGACTCCAGATTTTTGGAATATCAAAATGTAGTCATAGGAACTGTTCAGACAACTCTAAATGCGGGAACAGTTTTTGTCACACTCTTTCCAAATTCAATATGCCCCTCAAAGATCCTCACCTTTGTGATACTCTCAAAGTGCAAGTCCAAATTACAGGAGTCTCAAGTATAAGACACATTTGCCTCTACACTCCATTATCAGCTTGCATACAAGCTTCAAAATCATGTCTTTGACATGGCAATTCCAGACATGGCTCAATCTAATAATGCTTTATTGATCAAAGTTGATCAAGGAATGACCCCCATTTGTATGTTTGTCCCGAGACAACTCACCAGAGACTAGATGACTTCTCTCTTTCTAGAATCATGAATTATGAAATATGAGACGCTTCACCAAGCGATCAAGCTAGTCCAGTCAACAATCCTTTTTTTATTAGGAAGGAAAATGGCGAAGTTGAAACAAGATTTTTGGTGGCCCCACCAGAAAAGAAATATGTGATAGTCTTTCCAACCCAAATTGCTATAGTTCAACCTGTGTCATATGTTTGTGAAGATAGCCTAAAGATTAATGCATTTCGTGAAGATGGAAAGCCTTGCTATGAAGGCAAATCACCCTCTGGCCACATAAGGTGGGATATTTGTGATTGTGCTGAATGCAGAAAAGAAGAAACTCTTGAGGAAGACTATTCAAAAAGAAGGAAGAAAAAATCCACTCAACAAATCCTCAAAGAAAGATATGAAGCAGGTGATCCAGAAGTTGATCTCCTTGGAGAAACCTCTGGAAAATTTGACTATTATGTTCTTTATCCTAGAACAAGAAAGCAAAAAATCCCTCCTCCTCCATGCAAAGAAACCAAGTCCAAAGAAGATCATGATCAAAACCTTAAACCTCCACCAATCCCATACTACCAGAAAGTCCTTCCCCAAATACCGAGATGCCAACTTTTTCCTACTAGTCAAACCCATTCACAAAAACTCTTTTCTTGTTACATGTTTGACCATGCTTCACCTTCCTACTCATAGGATTGTCTTCCTTTTGAAAGTTTTGAACATCCTTAAACCAGCACAAAGCATGTTTGGAAAATCAAAAACCCTGTTGGAACCAACCCAGATGGAACCAAGAGACAAGTTTTGTCAGCAGAAGCAGCTCTAAATTGGCAAGCAGAAAATGTTATGGCACAAAACCAAGCTCTTTCAAAAATTCTTGATAACCAACAGAAGTTAGCTGAGGTAGTTACCCATAGCTTCTCATCCTCTGGTTCTCTTATCGATGATTTAAAAAAAAAATATCAAGGTGGTTGAACAAGAGCTTGCAACAATTGTATCCACAGTTAAGGATATGTCTGTTTCTTTAAATTGCTTTCTTCTGAGAAACTTCCACTTATATATATACATATGCAGGTACCAAACAGCATATGTAACAAAAACAAAGGGAAAATCCAATTAAAGGACCAAATAGGTCTACCAACACATATCTATGTAGCCCTGGCAACTCTATATCAAGGCAGATGGAGTTAGACACAAACGGAGTACAAGTGGAATGCCTTTGAAGCCATAAGTAGGGAGGAAAGAAGTATTTTGGAAGCTTGTGACACAACTAAACCCCAGTCGACATTTATAGCCAAGCAGATAGCCATACAAAGTGCAGTCATAAATGCTACACAGCTAGAGTTCATAAGCATTATCATCCTCACTAACACTAAAGGAATAGAATAGAGGTGGAAGCAAAATATCTAACAATTTAAGCCAGTAAGGAATGGAGCTTATAGTCCAAGTTTGTTCCTGGCCTCATTTGGCAGGGAATTACTATGAGCAAGACGTGAATCGAACTCCTCCGTACATTATTTTTGGTCAAACCAAATAGCTGTAATAGCTAAAGACTTCCTTTGAATTGTACCTCCCAGACCTGGTATAAAAAAGAAAAAGAAAAAAGAATTCAAATTATAACTGAAGATCAATACATGCTAAAACTGAAAATGTGAGATAAGGGAAAATCATTTAGATTGAGCTTCTCTTATAGCAAAGAAGTATTCTCTAAAGCATCAATCTGAATATCCATAGCATAAACACAAACCCCTGTTGATTCATCAGCTACAATTTTAACTATTGTTTACGTATCATAAACATTGCCACAAGCTGGAAAGCATGGACGCGGCTCCAGAGGAGCCGCACCCGTGTTCAACTCGACGGGACGCAGGAGTGACGCCGCTAATCGTGCGTTCGTGCTGTGTCGGGCCGCGTCCTGCCACGTGGATTCCCCGACTCGCGCCAACGCGGCTCAAATCGGGCCGACTTGGGCTGTATCGGCCGAATATCAGTGTGTTTCGGCCAGAAGAAGGAAATCGGCCGGTAAGAAAAAAAAAAAAAAAAAAAAAAAAAAAAAAAAAAAAAAAAAAACTTAAAACCGAAAATACCAAATCCACCGTCTTCACCGGCTTAACCCCTTTCTTCTTCTTCTTCATCTTTTTTGCTTTTTCGTCTTCTTCATATTTATTATGATGCTAAGCAACTAACAAGAGAAAAAGAGAGCGCAATGGGGAACCAGAGGTTTGCGCAGATCTTGATGAGCGACGGGGACGAAGAGGCGCCGCGGAGGCCATCGGGGGAGAGCCCATCGAGGCGAAAGAGGCTCATGTGTATCAAGCTTCTCGAAGATGAAGTCGAGCCCAAAGTGGAACAACCACAGCAAACTAAGAATAAGAACAGTTAGTTCTGTTCTGTTTTTCTTTTCTTTTCTTTTTTGAAGAGCTATGTTTCTTGTCCCAGGAGATTAAATAGCTTTATTTTTACTTTGTGCTCTCACGCCTCTTTGACCAAACTCGTGAGAGCCACATCTACCCTTTTTTTTTCTTTCTTTTTTTCTTTTTTTTTTCTTTTTTAATAGGAAGCTACACCTCTTTTAATACTTACTACATGCATCATTTATTTTATTTTTGAGTTAAGTCACATCTTTTTATTTATTTATTATTTATGAGAAGTTTTATCTATTTTAATACCTCTGTCAATAATTCAAGTGTCATAAACTTTATTATTATTATTATTATTATATAAAAAAGTATGCTTAGGAATATATTAAAAATATAAATAATAATATTTTTAATAATATTTTATTCGCCGAGTCCCACCGCACCCGCACCCACCTTTTTCAAAAATTGCCGAGTCCTGCACCCGCACCCGTTCCCAAGTCCCGAAACGCACCCGTGCTTCATAGGCCACAAGTGGCATCAATAGCTGCATCGCCTTTTTGGATAAAAATTGGCAATAGAAAATATTTGATGCCTGGTTACAATTGTCAGAAATAATATGAAAAGGTGTGAATGTAATTGTCTCAATCTAGAGATGGCACAGGACAAAATGGACAATATCTAATACTGCTATTGGTACAAACAAAATATTGCTTGAAGTCAGAATATCAATTGGGTTTTTTAATTGCTCCAACCCAATTTGAAAATGGCTCATCAGGAACCTGTAGAAGCACATTCCTATAAAGCATCATACAAGGTCCATAAAAAAAAGCTCATTTCGTTGACCCACCAAGTATAAGTAGCAAACAACTCATAAACTTAAGTATAAAAAAGGGTGTGTGTGTGCTTATGGTTAATTGCAAAAGAGTTCTGCAATCATCTGCACCAGTGTATAAAATGGCATTTTATAGTTCACCACCAAATCTAGAATGCAGTACTATTTCCTAGGAAGGAGCAATTAATAATAAATGGCAACATGATCTGTTGTAATTTGTTCTCATTTTAAGGATGAGCAGATCACTTGCAAGATAGGATGTAAAGTAAGCATGGAATATGTATGGCAACCATCTCATCATTGAGTATGCCATTGAAGTGTCAATAAAAGATATCCTGGGACCTTAAAAGTGGCTTCTGTCAATTATTAGATTGATAAAAAAAAAAGATAAGAAAATTTTAGAGAGTGATCCAACCTGCATAATGTTGCAACTTATGCTTATATCAAACAAAGAGTCATAAAACATTTATCCACACATGCACATGTAAGCACACACAACCCCAAAAACTAAAACTCACATCAGGTGCTTCTATTTTATACAGAAAAGAGATTCTTATGCAAAATTGCAATCTATTTTTGTAAGAACTTATTCTCTGCTGTGTTTAAAGTGCACTTATATATTTCACTTTGTATACTTTTGTAGTTCCCACTATAATGCTAATAATATATTTATCAATTTAGCAGTTTTGCACTCAACCAAAAGAGGTGGTGAAGCAAATGTTTCTGTTTCCTTCTAATCAACTATATCATAATTTGAATTATCAAGGTCTAAAATCTTTGTAAAGAATCAAAATAGCAAACCAAATATACAACTATATAAAATCAATAATTCAAGGATTCCAGCCTTTAAGTACTTACAAGTGAGCAACTTCTGCTGTCTTCTTCTTCCTTAACCCATAGCTCGCTAGAACATCCTCCATTCCTACATCACAGCATTCACATTACAAATATTCAAAACTGTAGGGGCCACCACAGTTTGGCTCCCGATGACCGCTCTAAAACAGGTCTACGAGGTGTGATGTTAAATGCCATAAAAGACATGACTTTCTCATTACTAATTGATTTTGAGGCAGAGTAGCACAGCTCATGGTCCAACAAGCGATAACAAAGCCAACGTCATAGATTTGAGTTGTGGGACCATCATCATGGGGGATTGTTGGAAGAACCACAATTCCGCTCCTAATGACTACTCTAAAAACAGACCCATGAGACGCAATGTCAAATACCAAATTAAGATTAAAGAAATTAACCTTCAGGTTTAAAGCAATTAAGCTTCATTTTATCAATCTTATACCTTTCCTCGCTTGGCCCATTATTGGATTAAAAAAATTTAAAGAACTCATAAGGTAGGGCATCTAAAAAAGTTAACTAATTAAATTTTATTTCTATATTGAAAACAAAATCATAATACTAGGTATCATACAGGCACTCTTATTGTTTGGCACAGACTACTTGGAACTTGGAAATTCATCTGAGCCAAGTTTCCAATGATGATAAACCGCTAAGGCAATTATCATTACTCTGGCAATACAAATTCTATACGTTTTTATTTATTTATGGGAACACAAAATCTGTTTGACTATGAAAGTAACATGGATTGTTATTGCGGGACAATAATTTCAGGCTGTGTACCATAACACAAGTTTTATTTTTTTAGCTAGACAATATATAGCATAAACAATAGCACCAGTTGAATGTTCCAGTTGGATCTTTTACTAGGTTGAGTCCAATGGCCTCTTTTACTTTAGCTTCTGTTAGGACATATGTGGTTCACATGTTAAGAACATATGTCATACTTTTATGTAATTGGCTAATCCTTTGACAAAACACACTTTACTTATATTTGAGTAGATTTAGGATGTGTTGAAATACTTCAAGAAACCATGTTTCAAGATCAAGTATTGAAGCCTTCAAGTTTGTTCAAGAAAACAAGCTAAAAGTGAAAATTCATTAAAACTCGACAGCTGCATCTATCGAGTTTCAGTAAAGCTGTTCAAGCCCGTAAGCTCGACAGCTTCTCGATAGCTTCTATCTGTCGAGGTTTATAAAATCATAATTTCTGATCTGATTTCTTGGGATCCGTGAGTGTGTCTTCGCGCCTTTTTTTCTCCTAACCCTAGACATATAAAAGGATTTTTTTTAGGGTCGTCTAAGTGTTCACAAGTTGCATAAGCATTGACCAAACTCTGTTCAAGCAAATTGTGACCGGAGACAAAGTTCTACCCTAGTTCATCTCTTCTAAAGAAGTTGTTGTGTATGTGTACCTTTGGGTTTTGTGACTGAGCATCTTCTTGATCTTCATCATGTGTATGAACTGAAGAAGTTTGCAGCTAACCTTTCTTTCTAGTTGGTGATTGAAGTCGCATACTAGGATCCGCGCAAACTGGTTAGTCACGTACTTGGGAATCATGCATCAAAAGTGGGAACTGTCACTACAGAACAAGTCCAATTAGGTATTAGGGTAAGGGTTCAATTGTAGGTTGGTAAGGTACTTGGGATTCCTTTACTTGTAACCGCTTGTTGTGATAATAGTGGAGTTTCGGGAATGGTGACCTGAAAATCACCCAGTGGGGTTTTTACCGTAGGATTTTCCCCATTCGTAAACAAATCACCATGTTATTTATTTTTCCGTTGCATATTTAGTTTATTAGTGATTTTTTTTGTGTTGCCACGCAATTGCATGTTAATTAACTTAATTAATAAACTTGATTAAATTAATTGTTAATTAATCACAAGGGGTCAATACGCGTTTGGCCTATCAAGTGGTATCAGAGTAGGCACACTCTGATTAGGTTTTAATCTTTGCTGTGTTTGATCCATTGACCCCTGTTGTCATGGCTGTAACCTGCTTGAAGAGATCTTTGTTTTCAAATACATCTTATTTTTCTAACCACTATTTGTTTGAGTGTCTCAGAAAATACATGTCTAAAAGTTATTTGAATTCGTTTATGATGACTATTGGAAAAGATCTCAGTTTGGCTAAGAAGAAACTAGACTGTCTCAGAATAAAAATGTGCAAAGGAGTTCGTTTAAGAGAAAGGATTAGATCATAAAAGGCAGTTGAGAGAAAGCACCATTCCCACTGATTTGTCATCTAAGCACGAAGTGTGTTTTATGATGAAGTCTGCATTTAAAGTGATGGACACATGTTTATGGTACCTTGACAGTGGTCGCTTAAGACACATGACTGGAGACCGATCTCTCTTCAAGGTTTTCGAGTCTAAGAAAGGAGGAAATGTCACTTTTGGTGATGGGAGTAAGTCACAGATTAAAGGGAAAGGAATCATCTCTCTACCTGGATTGCCAGACATTGCAAATGTTCTTTATGTAGAAGGTTTAAAAGTGAGCCTGTTGAGCATAAGTCAGATATGTGATCAAGACTTCATGGTACTATTCTCAAAAGGAAAGTGTCTTGTCATGGATGAGTCTGGAAAGAAGCTCATTAGTGGAGTTCGCACTTTAAACAACTGCTATAGATTGGTTCTTGATGCTGATATTGTGTGCAATAACATTCGTTTGCCTAATGAAGATCTATGGTATCAACGAATGGGACATGCTAGTTACAAAGATCTTTCTATTGTATCTAAGCATGAATCTGTCTTGGGGATACCAAAGCTTAGTAGAATGAGCAATGTAGTGTGTGGACCATGTCAGCTTGGAAAACAGATGAAAGCTAAGCATCCAGGTACACAGACATTAGCTACATCTAGGCCATTGGAACTTCTACATTTAGATCTTATGGGTCCAACTAGAACCGAGTCTCTTAGTGGTAAGAGATACATTATGGTTGTGGTAGACGACTTCATTAGATACACTTGGGTCATTCTTCTACGATCCAAATCTGATGCTCCTAAGCATATTAAGGCCTTGTGCACAAGACTGCAAAATGAAAAGAATCTAAAAATAGATGGAATACGAAGTGACCATGGTAAAGAATTCGAGAACTCTTATATGAAGTCCTTTGCACAAGATCATGCATATCTTAAGAATTCTCTGCTCCTATTACTCCTCAGCAAAATGGCATGGTAGAAAGGAAGAATAGGGTTATTCAGGAGATGGCTAGAGCCATGTTGTACAACAAAGATGTGGCTAGAAATTTGTGGGGAGAGGTCATGAACACTGCATGTCATACGGTTAATAGGATGTACTTCAGACCCGGTACCAAAAAGACTCCTTATGAGTTATGGAAAGGAAGGAAGCCAAATGTGAAGTATTTCAGAATCTTTGAAAGTACTTGTTTCATCTTCAAGGATAGAGAGAATGTGGGAAAGTTTGACTCTCAGAGTGATGAAGGTATATTTCTGGGTTACTCTTCTACAAGCAAGGCCTATCGGGTATACAACAAAAGAACTATGAAGGTAATAGAGACAGTAAATGTTGTTATTGATGAGTCTTCAGATTCCATTTCTGAGAAAGGCATTGAGGAACTCCCCAGAGAAATTCTTCCTCCAGAGTCGAAGGAAGTTCAAGACATTGTTGAACAAGAACCTGCATCTCCAAGTACTCCCGCTACTCCCAGTGTTATGGAAGAATCCGCGGACATACCCACTTCACCAGATTCTGAATCTCATGAGAAGAAATGACCTTTCTCTAGGATTAAATTAAATCATCCTCCAGAAGTTATTGTGGGAAACATGAATGAACTCACATTAAGGAAACGTACAGTTGATAAATGTGTTGTTAACTTTGTGTCTTATTCTTACTACTTGTCACAGGTTGAACCTAAGAAAGTTGAGGAAGCACTGCAAGATGAAAGTTGGGTTGAAGCAATGCATGATGAACTACTACAATTTCAGAGGAATGATGTTTGGACTCTAGTACCTAGACCAGAGGGTGAGCACATCATCGGTACAAAGTGGATATTCCGCAATAAGACTGATAAAGAAGGCAATGTGATTCGCAACAAGGCTCAACTTGTAGCTCAAGGATACTCACAAATGGAAAGAGTAGACTATGATGAAACATTTGCCCCAGTTGCCCGAATGGAGTCCATCAGGATTCTTCTTGCCTTAGCATGTCATCTGAAGTTCAAACTTTACCGATTGGATGTAAAGACTGCTTTCTTAAATGGGCTGCTTAAAGGGAATGTCTATGTGGCTCAACCAAAAGGATTCATTGATCCACACTTTCCTGATCATGTGTTGTACCTTAAGAAGACATTTTATGGGTTGAAGCAAGCCCCTAGAGCTTGGTATGATAGGCTCACACAATATCTGGTGTCACATAGGTTCACAAGAGGAAAAGCTGATTAAACTCTCTTCGTCAAAAAGGAAGATGGTGAGTTGATAGTTGCTCAAGTATATGTTGATGATATCATCTTTGGGTCGACTAAGGATGAACTTGCTCATGGCTTCTCAAAACTCATGCAAGCTGAGCTTGAGATGAGCATGATTGGAGAGCTGACTCACTTCCTTGGATTGCAGATTCGTCAACAAGATTCAGGTATATTCCTATCTCAATCTAAATATGCTAAGAATCTTGTGAAAAAATTTGGCTTGGAATTTGCTAGTTTTTTTCGAACCCCTATGAGCCCTAATGTTAAACTCACTGTAGATGTGTTAGGCAAGAGTGTTGATCCTTCTCTATATAGAAGCATGATAGATAGTCTTCTTTACCTTACTGCTAGTAGACTTGACATTAGTTACAATGTTGATGTGTGTGCTAGATATCAGGCTAACCCCAAAGAATCAAATATGATTGCTTTAAATAGAATTATAAAGTATGTCAAAACCATTACTGAGTTCGGTGTGTGGTACAGCAAGGACACAAATAATGTCCTAGCTGGGTATTCTGATGTGGATTGGGCTGGGAATGCTGATGATAGAAAGAGTACATCAGGGGGTTGTTTTTATGTAGGTAACAATCTTGTCTCTTGGATGAGCAAAAAGCAAAACTCCATCTCTTTATCAACTGCAGAAGCTGAGTACATTACTGCTAGTAGCTGTTGCACCTAACTCATCTGGATGCAAAAACAACTTTATGATTATGGTATTTGTCAAGAGCATCTCACCATCTGCTGTGACAATACCAATGCCATTAATATCTTTAAGAATCCAGTTCAACATTCTCAAACCAAACACATTGAGATTTGACATCACTTCATTAGGGAGCTTGTCGAGGATGGTATTCTCACTTTTGAGTTTATTCACACCAATGATCAGAAGGCTGACCTGTTCCCCAAACCTCTTGACAGCAAAGGTTTTGAATTCCTTCGTCAAAACATTGGTGTTATCTCCATGGATTGATCCCTTTCTCTCCTCTTTCTTCCTCATGCATTCGCATCTAGTTTTATGCTTTGCTTTGATAACATGTTTTTGTTTGTTTTTTTTGTTTTTGATATAAAAAAAAAATTGAAAAATCAGAAAAATACAAAAACAGTGTGTGTTTTTTGTACATTGGTACTTGTGTACCTTGGATGGCCATTGAAACAAAGTTTTCTAAACTTTGTATCATTTGTAGCTTAGATGAGCATCTCTATGTACAACTAAGCAAGTGAGCTTTGTGGCTCTTGTTTGTGATGAGTAAGATTAAGTTATCTCTTAAACTTAACACTCATATCACTCTTTTTTACGGGTAGGACTAAAAAATCTTAAGAGAAAGGCATAAATAACCATCTCACCACTGTTGCCCACCAATCATGAATGACACCCATATGCTTTGGCATAGTAAAAGTTCAGTGTCAATGACATTTTTGTGCTTTGGCATAGCAAAATTGGAATGTCAAATATCAATGGGTATTTCTTTTCTCTCTCTTATATGCCCATGCATGATATGTTAAATAAAAAAAATATATATATATATGCAAAGAAAATAAAAAGCAAAAAGATTAAAAATGCTTTAAATATGATTGCAAGCGTGTATTCTAGGAGATGTAGGAGTTATAGGATGTACCTCGAAGGTGATAGTCTCCATCAAACAGTTATGATTGTATGTGAGTTAAAATGATTTTCTCATATCTCAAATCGTTATAACATGTGTACACTTATGCAATCTTGCGATGTTTTTCACACACGACACGCAATATTCTTTACTACTCTTGATACATGTGCAGGTACAATGTGATTTGGCCATCACAAGGTTTTACATGTGTTAATGTATGCTTACTAAACTGTCATGACTTTTTTTTGAAATATAAAATTAGTTAGACTTGTTTAGTGTGTGTGTGTGTTTTTGAAGATCCATGTGCTTAAAATTACTGTTGAGAGATGATCTTAAGAGATTAATATATTGATTGGATCATTGGTTGAGTTGCATGTTGGATTGCATTCATGTCTATGTTTTTCTTTTCTCGAAAAACTGTTTTTAAAAGCAAGCTCGACACCTCCTCGATACCTAGCTGTCTGTCGAGCTTCTCAAGCTTTTTCATATCACAATCTCGACACCTTCTCGACACCTGGTGGATCGATCGAGAAATCTCTTGTCTCCTCGATAGCTTCTCGATACCTGGTCGATCGATCAAGCTTCTGTTCTTGATTCTGGTGTTCCTTCCTCGATACCTCCTCGACACCTGTATCTGTCGAAGACCATTTCCTCAACACCAATCTCGACAGATGTCTCGACACCTCTCGATACCTATACCTATCAAGATTTACTGAAGAGCTATTTAAGCCCCTCATGTGATCCGGTTCTCATTTTCTCGATCTCTCTCGATCTGTCCGCACCTATTCACCTCCCAAACTCACTTTTCTCACTCCAAACCTTTAACCCACATGATTTTCGGCCTTTCTTTGCTTCAAATCACTTGGTATGATCTCTTTTCTTTTCATATTTCATGCATTTCATGATTTTTGAAACTTAGGTTTTGGAGTTTTTGAAAAATTTTGGGATTTTTCAAAATTGATAAGTTTTTGTTAAAATTTTGGGATGGGTTTTCATTTAAATGTGTTCAAAATCTCATGCATTGCATCACATTTTCATTATAATGGTATTTTCATGCATTTAGATGTGTGTAATCTGTTTGTGTGCTAGTAGGATTGGATTGGACTGAGCCCATGATGAAATTTCTTTTGCATGTCACATGTTCATGCATTCCCCATGCATACATGCTCTCTTTTCAATATATATGGATATATTTGAAATGCTTTGGGACTTTTCTGATTGTCTCTTTCTCCCTCTCTCTCATTCTGTTTACGTTAGTAGTGTCAATGGCACCTAAACGTAAGTCTGCTTCATCTCGGAACCCTCTTCGTTTCGGGGCATCATCTTCTTCTAATCCTACTCCTTCCAACATTCAGTTCCGTGATGAGGATGCTAGTAAAGCATACTCGGAGAACTTCTCTAGAAGAGGTGTTCATTCGGAACGCCGAGTCATTTTGGCAGACTATGCCGACACTGACCTTCCCGATGTCATTCACAGTCGGGGATGGGAGTCACTGTGTGACGTCCCGGTCACTTGTCCTCTCATGATTATTCAGGAGTTTTACTCCAACATGCACAGGATTGATTCTTTAGTACCTCTCTTTCACACTCGCATTCAAGGTACGCACTTTGCTGTCACACTGCAGCTTGTTACGGATGTGCTTCGAGTTCTAAGGGTAGAGCATCCTAATTACCCCGGTTGTGAGCGTCTGAGGACTGTGTCCAAAGACAAGATGATAGCTGCTTTCTGTGAGCACCCATCTGTTTAGGGTGAACGTCTGTTTACACCATGTCGGCCTTTTGGTAAAGGTCCTAGATTCATGAACATGGTGATTAATTTTGTGTTGCACCCATTTTCTCACTATAACTCTATCACGGAGCCTCGTGCTCGATTTTTGCTTTCTTTATTGGAGCACCTCACTATAGATTTTCCTTCACATTTCATTCTTTCCATCATAGATGTGTTTAGGGATACGGCTACCCGTGATAAGCTTATCTTTCCTTCTACTATCACGAGGATGCTATGCCATTTTTCTGTTCCTTTTCCCTCCTCTGATCACTTCTCTGTCATGTGTGCCATAGATGCCGCTACCGTAAAACGTAGTGAGGCTTAGTTTAGGTCATGACAGGAGTCAGCAGCTCCTCCCTCTGGTTCGACTCCATCTCGTTCGACACCCTCTCAATCTACTTCATCTACATTTGCTCCCTCCTCTTCTTTGGGTGATGTATCTCTTGGAGACATCATGGTATAACTGCAGCGCATGGATGCTCGCCTTGATACGCTCTCTATTGAGTTGTATCAGGTGAACATTTGTGTTGGTCGTATTGCACGACGTCAGGCGACCATGGGTGGTTTTGCTCTTGAGGCTACTCCTTCACCATCTCCTCTAGTGGCTTTTGATTCTGATGCTGAGGATGATGATGACACTTCGGATGATGATGATGGAGATGCTAGCTCCACTGATGAGATGTCTACTTGACACTCTACCTTTTGTCACTCGTGACAAAAAGGGGGAGTAATTTTGGGATATGAAAGTAGTCATCTTAGGGGGAGAGTTAGTATAGGACATTTTTGATAGGGGGAGTGTTGATACTTGAGGGATGTAGTGAGGATATGATGTATTTTTGATATGATGTATCTTTTCTTTTCCTTCTTATATAGATACATTGTTCTTGTATATTTGGTCTTGTGATCATTTTTACATACATTGTACTTAACTTCTTTATATGTGGATGTATGTTTTTCTTTCACCTACCTTTTACATGTGTTGTTTCTTTTTTCTCTTTATACACGTGTTTCTTTACTTGTATGCAATCTATTATTTATGTTTCACACAAAGATGCCTTAATGAGTTTTGTTAAGTGTTTCAGAAATACAGGTTGTCAAAGTCTACTTGCCATAAACTCTCTTCTTGCAAAGTTTTTCAAGAGTTTGTGTTAGGATAGATTTTATTGTATTAAACAAGTGAATATGAGTTAAGTGATTTATGACTTCTCTCATATGATCATTTGTTAGTTGTGGTTTTGTCATGGATTGCCAAATAGGGAGATTGTTAAGACATATGTGGTTCACATGTTAAGAACATATGTCATACTTTTATGTAATTGGCTAATCCTTTGACAAAACGCACTTTAGTTGTATTTGGGTAGATTTATGATGTGTTGAAATACTTCAAGAAACCATGTTTCAAGATCAAGTATTGAAGCCTTCAAGTCTGTTCAAGAAAACAAGCTGAAAGTGCAAATTCATTAAAGCTCGACAGCTGCATCTATCGAGCTTCAGTAAAGCTGTTCAACCCCGTAAGCTCAACACTTGCTCGACAGCTTCTTAATAGCTTCTATCTGTCGAGGTTTATAAAATCAGAATTTCTGATTTGATTTCTTGGGATCCATGAATGTGTCTTGGGGCCTTCTTTTCTCCTAACCCTAGACATATAAAAGGATTTTTTTTAGGGCTGTCTAAGTGTTCACAAGTTGCACAAGCATTGAGCAAATTCTGTTCAAGAAAATTGTAACCAGAGACAAAGTTCTGCCCTAGTTCATCTTTTCTGAAGAAGTTGCTGTGTATGTGCACCTTTGGGTTTTGTGACCGAGCATCTTCTTGATCTTCATCATGTGTATGAACTGAAGAACTTTGCAGCCAACCCTTCTTTCTAGTTGGTGATTAAAGTCATGTACTGGAATTCGTGCAAACTGGTTAGTCACGTACTGGGGAGCCGTGCATCAAAAGTGGGAACTATCACTACAGAACAAGTCCAATTGGGTATTGGGGTAAGGGTTCAACTATAGGTTGGTAAGGTACTTAGGATTCCTTTACTTGTAACCGCTTGTTGTGATAATAGTGGAGTTTCGGGAGTGGTGACCTGAAAATCACCCGGTGGGGTTTTTGCCGTAGAGTTTTCCCCATTCGTAAACAAATCACCGTGTTATTTATTTTTTCGCTGCATATTTAGTTTATTGGTGATTTGTTTGTGCTGCCACGCAATTGCATGTTAATTAACTTAATTAAAAAACTTGGTTAAATTAATCGGTTAATTAATCACAAAGGGTCAATACGCGTTTGGCCTATCAGCTTCCTAAATGCTGTAAGAAGTATATTCTAACATAAGTGTGGTACTCGAGTCAATTTCAACAAATCCTTTTTTTTTTTTTTCCAAATTTTGTCAAGCAACAAGCTCGGTACCATTATTGATCAAGTACTGTGTAATCTTTAATGAATTTAATGAAAATCCTTGATTTAAAATATTTGAATAATATTAATTGTAATTAATACAATTTAAAGGATAATTACAAATGACTTAATGAATGAAATTCTTGTCTTGAAGTACATAAATTTTCTTGATAAATTAATTTTCGTATATGCAAAAATAATATATATAATAAATCATATTAAAGATGTGTTTAAGAAATAGAATTCATATTTGTGTGTGCTATTTTGTGAATTATAAAAATTTATTGATATAATTATATTGGACCTCTGAAAAAAAATTTTGTCTTTGCCACTGAGTGACAAAGTTACTATCATTCATTAAGAGGAAAAAAAAAAAAAAAAAAAGGAAAAAAACTACTATTATATGTAACCTTATTACTATGAGAGGTACCATACTAAAAAAAAAAAAAATTGTGTAGTAAATTTTCCATAAATCAATGTGTTTTTTTTTTTTTTTTTGGTTGAGAAACTATAATTCTAACACTACAGGGGAAGGGGAAAGCTATGTAAACTGTAAAGCCTTTAAAGCAATTACATAACTCCAAAAAGCACTACAAAAGTGCCTAACTCTTGTAGTGATAGATGTGAATATGATGTACCACATCGGTAGTGTTTGAGTCAAAATCAATGTGTGTTTGTTCTTCACAAATTTGGCCAAAATATGCACCTGGTATTGGTAATGCGATGAACAATAAGGTACAAGACCTAGAGGATAAATCTAAATCTATTTAGGATAGGGATTTCCTCCAAACATGTTTGCAGCAACTCCTGCAAACAGGGACCGGTGTCAAGATTTATTTCAAGAAACTCTAGTATTGCTAAATATGTGTACATCCATGTTTTGGGACTAGTAGTTATTTTTATTTAATCAACAATAAGCATAAATATGAAAATGGAGACTCAAAATATAAGCAAATGCCAAAGATTTTACTTGTTTTGTTTAAAAAAATATTATGAATTAATGTGAAAATAAATGTAATAGTGTTATTCAAACCTCATATTAATCGAATTTATGTGGGTTTTTGTTAGCTTGACTGATAAAGTTTTTGGGTCATTGAATAAGAGATCTGAAATTCAAACCCCACCTCCACTAAAAACCATTTGGTGTATGAAATTCACGGCTTTAGGGTAACTCTACTATAGAATTCTTTCCATTCTTCTTGAAATGAGTAAATTGGATTTTACCTTATCATGAACATTCAAAAAAATATCGAGTATCATAATTTTATTATCTAATTTAAATATTGATAACATGATAAAATATAATAGTAACTCATTTCAAAAGAATGAGTAGAATTTTAGAAACTTCACAGTCAAGTTCTTTAAAACTCTAGAGGATCATAATTCAGTAAAGTTTTACAAGGTCCTAAATCATAGGTAGAAGTTTTTCCGGGATCAAAGAGTGAAGGGTCTTAATGAAAGCATTGCACAAATGGTGTACATTGTACGTGCTTTGATTTGCTTCAAATAAATGATATATAGATGGTTGATGCAATAGCCTACACTACTTGGATTTGTGCCTGTGGATGATTTCTATGATAATGTACAGTGGATTGTGTATTGTGAAAAGATGTGTGTGTGATGAAAATATGTAGAGAAATAAATGATAAAAATCATGGCTAGGGATGTGGCTGAGTAAACTACCTCTAAAGGCTCACTAATATACTGTAAACAAAAATTTGGACCTCTTTTCAGTTGAGATACTTCATGCATTTATAGACATATCTATTTCCTTATTTTTAAGGCTATGAGGTCAAGAATTGGGTGGAATTACTAGAGTGTTGGTTGGCTAGCTGAGACTCACTTTTAGTGCTCTCTCTCTCTCTCTCTCTCTCTCTCTCTCTCTCTAAATTTTACTTATTTTTATGAGAAAATTCACTCTTTTTTAGCAAATTCAGACTCTCTCATGATTGTGTTTTTCCATCATTCTAACCCTAATTCATTAATTTAAATAAATGCGTCATTTGATAATATAAATGCAAAAATTTTTAAATTAATAAAAATATAATATTATTGATATGGAATTTTTTTATTACTTGCAGGTCTACAATAATTAAAATTATGAAACAATTGGATCTTATATCTTTCAATTAAAATATCAATTAATCACTTTGTGGACCAATTAAAATTAACGTAGGATAATCTTTGTATGCATTTGTATAATATGATCATCGATCAACCAATCACATTTATGCATTCATAAAACAATTGTTATGGCTATGTTTCAATTTTGAAATAGACCAATTTACTCTTTATTTCTCTATGACCACTTAGAATCAATGTTATGAATACCATTTTGGAACCTGTTTCGGTTTGTCCATTGGAATGGAATATTTCGGTACTGGCCAATTTCGGGTACCATTTCGGACTTACTACTAAAATATATATTTATATACTATTATTGATCTTATGTAAAATAATGAATTTAATATAGCTTTCTATTAAAATAAAGTGGGATTATTATTTAAAAAAAACATTTATTTTATGTTTTTTTTTTCTTTTGTAAATAAAACTCACATTTTGGGTAATTGAACACAAGTGAGCTTCCAAGAAGCTTCCTACTATCTACTTTTTCCCATTTCCCAACCCACCCACATGATTAGTACACTATAACAGTATAACCTACTAATGCAGATTGCTAGTCTTTCAGCTCTCTTCATCATTTCACGTCGAGCTCCTTTCTCCACTCATTCTCATCTTCTTTGTCTCCTTTTTTTATTTTTATTTTTTATTCACAAGTCATGCCATTTTTGCTTCATCAGTTCATCTTGCTCTTCAATTTTATTTTCAACTTCTTTGTCACAGTTGAGAGGGTCAGATGGTGAGAGATGATAGAGAGACTAGGAGCTATAGGACGCCGATCAAGTTCAGGAAGGGAAAATAAGAAGCCAAAATCATACCGGCCGGAAAATGAATTTCGGCCGAAATTGGCTGGAATTGACTGGAATGCCCAGAATGGGCCGAAATGGGGTGAAATTTAATTCAAGGTGGAATGGAGGGTATTACCATTTCGGTTTACACACCGGTATGAGATATTTCGGCTGGAACAGAACGAAATCCATAACAATGCTTACAATATGAATTTTACGATCAAGGACATTTACTATATTTTCACTTACATAAAATTTCCAATTACGACTTGTGCTAAGAAAGGGTATATATGGGGACAAAATTGCCCTTTGCCCTTTTCAGACAAAGTAAACAGCATTTTGCTCCCTTTCCCAAACTAATTAAGGAAATGCCCCTTTTTTGTAACTCAACAATATGAGAGTTGAGTTTTTATGAAGAATTCGATATTCCTATGATCAAGTTAGTCTGACTGCTGTGCCACACTGGCGCAGCAGACGTGGGTTTTCTCAATAAAAAAATGCTTGTGTAGTCATTCATAACTTGGTAAGAGTAAAATCTAGTTTTCTTCAGCGGTTTGAATCAATAGGATCCTAACGTCTCACAACACCTATTCACTCACTCTCTCCCTGTACACTCTTTTTCCCTCGCTCTCTGCCATCACTCTCTCTCTACACTCTCCCTCGCTCGCTCTACGATCAGGCTTCCCCACTCTTCCTCACTCTCCATGTCTCACTCTCCTTATCTAGTCTCCATCAGTCGTCGTTGCTTCCAATCATCTTTGCTTCCCGCCGCTGTTGATTACAGGTACGGTCCTCTCCTCTGATATCTTTTCTGATCTTGGTTAATATTAGGTTGTGTTTTATGTGGGATTTTGATTATTTTGTTGAAACTTACTTAAAAAGTAGTAAATTTACTAATCAATATGAGAATTTTGTTGTCTTTTATATGCTGCAATGATGATGATCTAAAGTATTTCTTGTTATATGGTTATGTCTGTGTGATTTTCTCATTAATGAGAATTTTTCTGTCTTTTTTACATGCTGCAATGATTATTTTCTCATTAATGAGTTGAAATGTGCTTGGGGTTTTGATGGGGGGGGTTTTGGCAAATCGAGTGGTGGTGTTTCAGTGATGTCTCTGGGTTTGTGTAAAATGTATCTTATTCGATTGTAGGCATGATTTTGTTATAGTTGTTGTAAATGGTGTCAAACTAATTACGTTTAAGTCTAAATAGTTGTTGTAAATGGTGTAAAACGTGTCTCATGCCTCTAGCAGCAATTGTTAGCTCTGAAGCAGAACCCATCTCATAAAGATTGGTTTGGATAAAGATTGGTTCTATTGGGTACACAGGTTAAGAAAAAAAAGATGAAAACTTTGAGACTCTGGTTGTTTGAAGCAGTCTTCCGTAAATCCAAGATGTTCTGCCCATAATGACATCCTATATACATAAATCTATGAAATACAATACACATTCACATGAAAATGGAAAGACAATTACTGTAAGTCCAGTTAAAAACCAGTAAGAGTGATGAAATAGTAGCGTTTAGTACAGCAACAAACAAATTAAGTTCTTTCATATCCCTTAAAAGTTTTAGTACTCATTGTTTTTGGTATATCTAGGTTTTTATAAATTTCATTATTTCTTGGAATTGACACTAATTTTTTTTTGCATATCAGTCCAATCTAGAAATTTTTAAGTAACTTTACGGAAAAAAAAAAATTCATTCCTTGGTACCCTTAGCTTATATGTACAAATGTATGGCTGGAGAAGCTAATATAGCAAGCATAGAAGTTCTTTTGCTTGCAATACAACTCCTCTTTGTTTAAAATTGACCATATGGAGGGGAAGAGGAATAATTGAACATTCAATGGTCCTACACCCTTCGGTGAATTTGAGATTCTTGTTTGATCCTTGAAATATTATAATATTCTTTACTCTAATTTTTTATTTATAGAATTTGGAGAATGGCTGTTTTTTAAGCTTTCTCTAAATCAATTTGGTACTCTTCTATTGGAGCACAAATATGTGAACTTTTTTTTGCCCCCTTTTATTTTGAGTTAGCTGGTTACTATGGATTAAGAAATTTAAAATCTTTGTGTAAATGAAAATGGGTGCTTCTAGTGTGGATATTTCAGGCTCCATTTGTGCTGTTCTAACTCATTCCAACACTCAACATGTTTCCTTGGTTTCTTTTTCTACTGTCATCCATTTGCACTCATCACAAGTTTTTAGAACTTAAGATTTGCAAAGATGAATTTATCATTTGCTCTACAGCCTCATATGATATTTTGCATTAGTCGATGGTGATTTATTGTTATGATTAGCATGCTTTATACATGGTTTTTCTCTAAATACAGAAGTTTAGGTTTGTGCTTCCTTATTTGCACTCTTGTATTTTTGGGTCATGCTCTAGGATACGAGGATTTTTATGAATTTTTTTACCCCTAAATCAATCTGTTTAATATGTTTAAGTAAGGTATGTCTACTTGGGATGTTGTTTGATGAGGACCTAAGGAATAATCTTTCTTTATCAATCAATTTATTTATCTTCTTCATAATTGTTGAATAATAATGTTTCAGCTTGTGTGTTTTTTCTTAGTCAATCTGCAACTTCGTTTTGTTAATTGAAATATAGCTATTTGTTGTCTATTCATCATTGATATCATTTTCTGTCAGCCAGCAACTGGAGTTTTATACTTTTATTTATGTCTTGCTATTTGTTAGTTAGAAGTTTTGAATCTTGATGTGTCTACAGAAGGGGAAATTGTGATTCATAATCTTGAGTTGTGATGATGTGTCTACACTCTATAGGGAGGGGAAATGGTGACTTTCTTATGCAACAAAGTGCGTAAAATTCTTGAATCTTTATATATGAGGACATAAGGCAATAATATGTTTTTATCAATTGAAATCATTATTCTTTCCCCAACATGCGAGTGCCTTGGTTATAAAAAAAAAAAAATAAAATAAAAAATGAGTGCCTTTAATTTGTTGGCTTGCAACTTCTTTTATGCTAAACACTGATTTTTCATTATGTCTTGCTATTTATTGCTATTTATTGTTAGTGAAAAGACTTTAACTCATGGTTTGTCTACGTGAGGAAAAATTGTGATTTACTTTTGCAACAAGGGTGTGGTGTAGAAGTGTTGCACCTTTATTGTTCTTGGGCAATATGAAAGCCCTTGAAATATTCTTTTGATTTCACATTTTTTACCCCTGAATGTTTGAATGTTATCTTGTCACTTGTTCAATTTATTATATGGATTTTGTTTCTTGGTATATATGTTTGATTCATTTTTCTTTATCAATTTGGTCCTCTTTATTAGGTGCACAAATATGTAAACTGCCTCTTTCATGTAAACTGCTCTTTAGGTGCACAAAAATAATAAGGAAAAAGTTAACAGAGCAAAGAAAAGGGTGCTATTCTCACATTCATTGAGGAGTCCATTATTTAAATTCATGGTGGGGTTCATAATAAATTTGAGAGGATGGGGTATCATTTATTCGTATTTTAGGAGTACTTAAAAATTTTCTTAGATTTTGGATACATTTTTAGGAACTTTGTAGAGGACAAGAAAAAAGCATTTAGTTTTTATGACAGTTGATTATATTTCTCATAAAAGTGGTGTTATAACTTAAATTTTTTTAAATAGTTTATTAATAATTACCCTAAGGGCATCTATTTATATGGCCTAAATAGTAATATCAATATAAAAATACTTTTAACCTTATGTTGACCAAGGATTGAAAGTTAATGTATGAAATAATCATAGATTTTGTCATTGGCAAGGTTCGGGACATGTTATCTCTTTTTTAATTAAAAAAATTCCTAAACAGGCAAGCTAAATAGAATTAGCATTTACTGATTTTATAATTTTTTTAAAATAATTTTTTTAAAACATATATCTCCAAATCATGATAATTGGTTTGAATTTTCCCTTTTGAGAAAGTACTAAAAAGAAGCTGAGGTAATATATGTGATTGATATCCACTAATTTTATTTTTATTTGTTTACTAATAATATGTCCATGCATAGATTAATGAAAAATTATATATAATTATAAAAGTATTAATTATATGTAGATATTTTCTATAAAAAATTATGTATAGATAAAGATAATATTTTATTAATATTATTAAAACTAATTATATGTATAAAAGATAATATTATTAAAATAAAAATAATTATCTGTAAATATAAAATATAAAAAATTTTAATAATATCAAAAATATCTGAGTCTATTAAAAATTTTATAGACTTTTGCATAAAATAAATTAACTATGTTAATAATTTTTAATTAAAGAGCTAATGATAAAAAGGCTTTAATTATAATAGTGTAATACACACACATAATATTGAGTTATTTGGAGCAAGGTCTGTAATGAACATGTTTCATAATCTAAACAATTTTTAAAATTTATTTTTAAATTAAATTAAATGAAGCATCTAAAAAAAAATTTTTACTTAAAAATTATGCAATACTCATGGATAAGCCTTGATATACAGAGTCCGTTTGGCAAAGATTATTTTTACCAACTTATTTTACTATTCAGCTTATTGGGTTGAAGTCGGTGAATTTGAGATTCTTGTTCGAGTGGTCCTGCACCCTTTGGTGAAAATGACATGCATTATGTTGTAGATTTTATTGATTTTCTCTCTTTGCGATTATAATCTTTTGATTATGTAATTTTTTTTAGGAGAATCCTTTGCAATATTTCACCCATTTGTTAAACAAGAAATTATATTCACTGGAACATCAAACTGCTCAAGTAACTTCAAGAAAAAAATGAATGCATTTACTTTAGGAAACAACATTCACTCCATCATTGTGGTTTAATGAGTTTGGTACATTTTGATTGACTATTGCTTATAGCTAATACAGTGGAATAGGGTAATACTAGATCCATACTCATATAAATGGATCTAGAACTAACTCCTAAAATTTGTAAAATAGACCCAGCAATCAAGGAAATGGGCCTAAAATTTGAAAACGACTCACCAAGCAGGAAATTGAGTAGAATTAACTCCTAAAATGTTGAAAATAGACCTAACAAGTAGGGAAATAAGCTGACTGAGTCATGGTATGCTTACATATCTAGTGGTAGAAATGTAGAATAATTAGTATAGGTTTCTAGATATTAAGAAAATTGTTTCACCAATATGCATTACAATTATTTCACCAACTAAACAACCTGTGAATAAGAATATTGTTTTTTCATTATGTTGTTGTAAACTACTCTAGACAGTATATTGTATGGATGATTTTCTACACATGGTAGTGTGTTATTCTCCAATTTTTGTTCTCTGCTTCAAACTTCATTGCCTATGTAGATTGTGATGAAATGATTTATTTGGCTATGAAAATATCAATGGGTTAGGTAGTATGAATGTTGTGTTTATGTCTTTGTAATGCAATATTTGGTTCTGTTTTTGTGTGAGCTGATCGTGTTTCCACTACTGACCATCGGTTAATTATGGCTCCGAAGAGGGCTAAGAGGGGAAAATCCAAAGCTGCATCTGAACCTGAAGTGGTGTTTGATTGGAGGTTTTGCTATATATTGACTTCAGGAAACTGTTTTATTGGAGGTTTTGCTTTTCAGTCATGTATTTTCTACTGATTGGATATTTTTGTCGCTCTTAAATCAGCAATTATATTATTCTAAATTTGGTCCCCACCTGGACTGTACCTCATGCATCATATTTTCATTACAAATTTTATTGATGAAACCTAGCATGCAGACTCATCCAAAAAGATAAAAGCGACACTTGGCACGACCTCATGCACTCCTGCATTAGGTCGAACGTTTTTTTTTTATAATCAAATATTGAGTGTATTGATTTCGCGCTACAGCAATGGAGTATACAAATTTTAATCTTATAGAATGTTAATATTCATTGTGTTGTTCAATTGCTCCGTGCATCGCACGGGTTAGCAACCAGTAATAGTCATAATTACTTTCATGTGAATATGTACGCAAACTTTCTCACAGTACCCTCATCAGCCCGTTACTGTTGCCCCGATTCGAGTCATATCAAATCGAATCATGTGAAAACTACATGTACTGTTTAAAAACTATCCCACATTTATAGAGTAGTAAATTAGTGAGAGTTATGATGAGGGTATGATGAGGGTATTTTGGGCAATGTATTAGTGAGAGTTACAGTTCCATTGTTACAAGATTGTCCCTTAGTTTTGTCTCTACTTAAACATAGGGGTGTGGGGGCATTTTTGAACTAAAATATGAGGAATCCAAATAGGGGAAGCCCCTTACATAATAATATAGATAACAGTGAGCTAAAAAAAAAAAACACCGTGAAGTTTAATGTTTTTGTGAAGGACCAAACACAATTAAATAGATATAACAGTGAGCTCAAGCCACCAACATCAAAGGTATAACAGATTTCAAAGTTAGTTCCAGTTGGGCTTCACTTCAAACTGGCGAGTCTTTGACCACGATGTTTGATCAAGCAGTTGAGTAAGTATGTATTCCAAATCTGTAGTGTCACATTAATTGGCTACAATTACAAGAGATATTTCAGTGTTTCAGGCTGTGGGGCTGCGTAATTTGTAAGAGTGATGGTTCTGAGAGCAAAGTGATGCTTTTAACCTCTAAATGTTTAATGACCAAAGATAATGAACACTGTGATGTTTACACACCATGATGTTTAAATACCTTGAAAATAACCAAAGATAATAAACACTGTGATCTTCAGAATCTGTTTTGTGAAAAACCAAACACAATTAATAAATTAATATATCAAAAATGCAACGTGAAAGAGGAAACACAATTAATATAGCAAAGCTTCAAGTTGACCAAGTTCAAACTCTGAATGCACGTCCCCAGCTCGCTACTGTAGCACCAACTGTAGTCATATCAAACTCCTTCAATCGCAGCACATGTGCCAATAGATGCGACTGTTAAACCAAGTCATGTTCGCAATTCTGCACGTTCTGCTCAACAGCTCGGCACTGTTTCACACCCACACTCACGTGAATACACAATTGTGAAATTGGATGCACAGATGTCCCATTTACATCTAATGTTGCAACTACTGCCCACCTTTGATGTGGTATTGGGAACATTTAAAATCCTATTCATATAGTGTTTTTCTAGCATGTATTAACATGACAAGCCCTAATAACTGAAATTGTAATGCTTAGACCATGCAACAAGGTTATAATTGCACCACAATAATGTTAACTTTCTACCCCGCTAACTTCGTAGATTGATTAAGCTATGAGTTGCAACACCTCAACATCAAATCGTACAATGCGAAACAAGTTTGGATCTACTTCAACAAATGCATCATCACAAGTTCCAATATATCAACAACTACATACATACACAGACCACCATGGAGGGAAATGGGTTGGAAAGAAGAGCGATTTCGTTAATATGCCAATATACATGTACGAGAGTCTTGGAAGTGTAGGGCACATCATGGTCGGCAAACCTACAAAACTAAGTACAAATACCCCCGCAATAGAGTTCACTATAGTAGAACCATCATGGTCAACCATATACTAGAAGAAGTGTGAGTTAGAGGTGTATTGTCGATGGCACGGGTTACAAGTTCCTGAGGCACGCTCAGCCGAGTTACCTAGAGATGAACTTGCCAACATACTTACTCGTCTTGAACAAGAGAACAATCAAATGCAAAGACGACTAGACCGTTTTCATGCAATCCAAAAAGCTAAGAAGCATCTAAAGGGGAGGCGCAAGAGCGAGTCATCAAGTCAATTAATGAAATTACTGTGTTGGATGATGAAAGAGATATTTCAAACTTCTCAGATTCAAGCAATGATGATTTCCAAAAAAATTTACCTACGAACATTAGACATTGTTGTTAATTTCTACAGATTCTGTGTAATACATAATGTTGTTGTTAATGTGTGACAAATGATGATTATGTACATTCAACTTTTGCAACTCTAAAGTTTAACTGTTCATTAGTTTTGGCTAAGTTTATATGAAATCAGTTTCTCATTTTTTCCCTGTTGTTCTTTGTTGCTACATTCAAGTAATGTGCTTTGGTTGGACAATGCCCTTTGCTTTATAATGTAGAAAAAATCTTAGGAAGTGAAATTCCTTCAAATTAGATTTATTGCACATTACTTGTAGGAAAATATAATAGATTCAATACATACAGACTCATCCAAACCACACAGACCAACCACACATATGATTCAATAATGCGAATAATTCATTTATATGAGTTGTTTGAGTCGCGATATCATATACACGTATCCGTGTATCTTAGTTCTTATAGTGTCCTACTTTATATAGATACATTACATAAAGACTCGTCACTCACTGAAAATCCATATGGCTCACACAACACACTGTCACAACGATATTTGGTTTGCTTAGAAATAGGGTAAAGGCCTAAAAGCCTGATCAGCCACTAAAATGTTTCATTCAAGTTATTGATTTGTTGTAACATTGCTCCAAATCTCCCTAATGTTGCAATTGTGATGATCGAAAGCCATTGATGTAAACCTTGGAAGCATAGTTTTCTTCATGTAATTTTACATTGATGTTGAGAAAATGTAACTACATTTTGTACCCGAAAGACTCCCTGAAAAGTTTGAAAGGGAATATGGGGATAAAACTCTCCAGTGTTGCTACACTCGTTGCTCGTAATAGTAGCATTTGGCTAGTAAGGTTGGAGAAGGCTAACACAGCTCGTCACTATTCAACCAAGTCATGTTCGCAGTTCTGCACGTGCTGCACAACAGCTCGGCACTGTTGAACCCTATTCAGTCATATCATCTATGCTCATGTGAATAAATAGATATGCAACATTTTGCAATGCATTGTTTCTAAGGATGCAGAGAATCCCTCAAAAGTGTAAGCAAAATTTTGGGGGTGAGCTGTCCACCATTGCTGCACTTGATTGATGCAGTTCTGCATGTGATGCTCAACAGCTCGGCACTGTTGAACCCTAACCACAAGTACCCATCCCTACTCACGTGAATACACAGATATGCAACCCTTTGCAATGCACCATTTTCGAGGTGGCAGAGCATCCCTGAATTGATTATGCATCAATTTTAGGGGTGAGATGTCCACCGTTGCTACACTGATGTTCATAGTGCTACATGTGCTGCTCAACAGCTTCACACTATTGAACCATGTCCAATCATATCACCTACACACACATCAATACATAGATATGCCTTCTTTTGCAATGCACCTTTTCATGGATGTAGAGCATGGCTAAAAAGTTTATGATACATTTAACACAACTCGGCACTGTCTCATCAAGTCATGTCAGATGAAGCATAGGAATGCTAAATAGTCTTCAACAAGACATACCAAACTGGTCAGAGAAAAGTCTTAAAGCCACATCCATCAGATATAAACCATACTAGTGATCAAAGTCCCTAATTAAATATAAGCATAAACATCACTAGTTTAAAATTAAACAGGTTATCCTAGTCCAAACTCTGATGGTCAACCACGTGAAATATTGAGACACTAAGCACAACAGGCTTCCTCTCAACCACCTCAAAGACACAGACATCTCCTTCTTCTAAATTATTGTCTTTCGAAAATGCAACCCATCCCTTCTTGAATCTCATTGCTGAATATGTTTTGATGAAGGGTAATAGCACAAGACATTGAAGTGTGACAAATTGCTTCCCAATAATATACTTGCTCCCATATATGTTTCAAGGCCATATTTAAGAGAACATCATGATCACATTATGTATAAAGCCTCACCATATAATACGCCGCAAGATACCCATGAAAGAAGGATTTTTAGGCTTGAACTTTTCGGCTGCTTGGATTGCTCTCTCTCGTCCTCTGGATATGCTAGAAAATTTTTTCAGAACAAACTTTTCTCTAACTTTATGTTTTATAGGTCTGTACATTGAGGAAGATATGTTTGTATCATCTTCATCTAAGTCTATTATTTCTACCTGATGATCTTCCAATTTACAATTCTTTCTAGGTGGATATTGAATCTCAGTGGCAATCTTATCAAATATAAGAACATGGAAGCTTGAATTTCCTTCATATCTTAAGACTAAAAAAATAACCATAACAGATAGAATGGTATTTAACGAAATCCTGCCGACCATTACAAAACCAAATGTTATTATCAGCTTTCTTCAATCCCACTTGGCAAATACCACCATAGGGAGCAATGAGTGTAGCTACGGTGGATAGCTTAGCCCTGTTGAACCTTGACCAAAAGTACCCATCCACATTCACGTGAATACACAGAGCATCCCTGAAAAGTTTATGCATTAATTTTGGGGGTGAGCTGTCCACCCTTGCTACATTGATGTTCGCAGCGTTGCTCAACAGCTTCGCACTGTTGAATCCTGTCCAGTCATATCACCTACATGCACATCAATACACAGCGTCCCTGAAAAGTTTATGATACATTTAACACAGCTCAACACTGTCTTGTCAAGTCATGTCAAATGAAGCACATGAATGCTGAATTGTCTTCATGTGAATAAATACGTAACCTCTTTTGCAGTACACATCACTAGCCCATTGCTGTAGCACAAGCTATAGCCATATCAAACAGCTACCTCAGCGAATCACATGCACCAACAGATGCCACTGTACAGCCAAGCCATGTTCGCAGTTTTGCATGTGCTCCTCAACACCTCGGCACTGAACAATACACTATCGAGTCATATCATCTTTATTCACGTGAATACTTACCCTTACATATAGTCACATCCACGTGAATACTTACCCTTGCAAAACCCCTATATAAAGTCCCATTTACATCTACCCTTGCCAAACATCTACACATACCAAAGTCCCATTTACATCTACCCTTGCAAAAGATCTACACATACCGATCTAAAGTCACATTTTCCAATGTCAATGCGCAATTGGATGCTACCTCGTTTTTCAGATAGCTATAGAAGGGAAAGAGATTCCGACGAGAGGGAAAACTATACCGGACTGTGGCAGGAGTGGGACTTTCTCGTGAACGAGTCCAACGCTCTGCACGATGATCTTTTGCGACTCGGAGTGCCTCTTGTTGACCGTAGCTCGCTCACACTGCCATGGAGAAACATGCACCAATATGAGCGTGCAATGACTAAAAAAAAAGAGAGAACAATCTTATGATACTCCGTAGGTCCAGGTATCACATGCTACAACTGGCGGAGGAGTTGGCCACCACAACAAACAGGCAACTCACTCCGGCGGAACGTAACAATGTCTTTAACTACGAGGACTACCTATCAGAATGAATGCCTATATGGTGTGTGTTATGTATAGGGTTAAGTTAATAATGCTAGTGTAAGTTATTTTAAGTTTTCTGTGTTATGTCGTATGTGCTTATTGAAAAACATCATATGTGGGAATATTTAACTTTTATGCGTTATGTGAAAATAATCTAGATTACAATTAACGTGCATGCTCCTTACAATCAATAATAAGGTTTACATGGTACAAATGTAACAACGGTGACACACATACATATAAAACATAGTTAAGCAAAATAGTTTTCCAACAAAATCTAATTACACCACGACACGATTACTCTTCATCTAACATCTCCATGTCTGACTGATAAATGGGATTTGCAAGAAGTGATTGCATGAACTGTGCGTGCTCGTACCACCCTCCCTCCACTGACTCTCGAATCTCGACTTGGGTCCGATATCAATTAAGATGTATCTTCATTCAATTATTTTCTTCTCTTATGCGGTTCAATGCTTTATGAAGTTCGTCGACCGTGTCTCTGGGCATCTGCGATGCGAGTCGACGAGGCACTGGCAACTTAACACCAACCAGCTCATCATAACACATTTGCTGTTCACGAAATAACCAAGCCCACTCCTGTTTCATGGTATTGTGAACGTAAGCACTATTTCGTAAATTCGGATTGATTGGATAGCTGAACTCATCTTCCAATACCCAACAACAACCTACAGCAGTGAACACATCATGAGGCTTATAGAATTAAAGGTTGCCAGAACCAGACATTGACGCTAAATACAATAACATCAAATGATCAAGTTAACAATGTGCATCAATTGTTGATAAATAATGTAATACTGCATAAGATGGTACATGACAAAGACATTCAAAAAGTTGTGTACTATTACATGCTAAAAATGAAATACTAACACTAACATTTGACCATAAACATTAGACGTTGTTGTTAATGTCTACACATTGTGTTCAATACAAAATGTTGTTGTAAATGTTTGACCAATGATGATTATGTACACGCCTCTATATGATTATGCATGTGATGATTATGTGCAATACAAAATGTTGCTATAGTAAAGATTTCATTCCCTTGTGACTAACGTTTACTACAACAAACAACCAAAATCACACCAATGTACTTACTTCACACTCATTCAACCAAAAAAATAAAAATTCAGTACAATATCAAATGAAAATACCATTGCCCTAAAATTTTGGTGTGAGTTTTTTACCTGAGGTGATACAAATTTCAGCTGAGTCTGGAAGCAGCTGTTGATCTATGGAGTAGAGTGGAATTCAGTTCAGCAGAAAGCAAGACACTCTGAACGGGAGGAGATGCGAAGATATTATACGAGAATAACTCGATTTTACAGAGTTCGAGTATGCTTTATAACTCGATATTGCAGTAATCAAGTTATATTAAAAGACATGAACTCGTATGCCTGACACAAAGACAGTCTGAAAACAGGTTTATTAAGAGCATCACTCGATATCTGAATAGTTGGTTACATAACTTGATTACTTTAAAATCAAGTTATTTAGGGATTGAAAAAAGAAAATGCCACGCTGGCTGTCCAGCATGGCATAAAGCTGAAGCTAACTCGATCATTGTATAATCGAGTTCTTCACATAACTCGATTTCACAATTGTTGAGTTACAAAAGAGGGGCATTTTCCTAATTAGTTTGGAAAATGGGGCAAAAGGATGCTTAGTTTGTGAGAAAAGGGCATTTGCCCATTTTGGCCCAAAATATGGTATTAGCAGTAGTAACCCTATGATACCAACCACAAATCAAGTGAACTCGTTAGAGAACTATGAGGTTGGAGGAACAGATTGAAACCCATTTGAGAGATAGAGTTTTATAAAAATTACATGTAGTGCACTACAAAAAACGCGACTATAGCTAACCTATAATTGTATTTTTAAGAAATGCAGCTTAAACTCTTACCTATAGCCGCGTCTTTAAACCGCGACTATAGGTTAAGTCTATAGCCGTGTTTGTAAATGTTTTTAGTTGTGTTCTTTTTTTCTTTTTCTTTTTTTGGATAGGGTCTATTGCCGCTTTTTAAAAATGCGGCTATAGGTCTAGCCAAACAAATTTTTTTCTTTTTTTAAGGAGGACCTATAGCTGCGTATAAAAAACGCGACTATAGCTAACTTATGACTGTGTTGTTAAAATGCGGCTACAGGTTAAGCCTATAGCCACGTTTTTAAATGTGGCTATAGGTCCATTTGGTCTATACCTACGTTTTAAGATGTGACCTATACACTATGACTATAGGTCTGACATGTCTACAGTTGCATTTTAACAAACGCGGCTATAGGAGCTATTAAAGCCGTGTTTTTAAAATGCAACTATAGGGTTTACATTGGCTGCGTTTAACAAATGCAGCTATAGGTCCTCCTTTATAAAAAAATGCTACCTTTTGAGTGAGAAAATTAAAATAATTTTTTTTTATGAGATAAAAAATGTATATCATACAAAATTAATCTCATTTATATAAGAATTTTGATCACATATAAAGTTATGGTAACTATTTAATATATGAATATTTATTTTACTATAATTGTTTCTTAGTGCTTATTTGCTAAATGCAGTATCTACTCACTAAAAACTTCTATAAGAATGATAACAAATATTATCATTTTCCAACAATAAGCAACTGAGTTTTGCTAAAACCTTGTCAAAATATTTAAATTTTCACAATGAATGACACCATATGCTACAATTGAAAACTCTTCATCAAATACCTTCAACCATACACAACGAAAATTTTGTCATTCATACTTTCTTCTTTATCATTCTACATGAGTTTAGGTGCAATCTTTAGCTTAATTAGTTTTTAATGAACACCCATTTTAGGCATGAAAGAAAGAAAGAGAAAAAAAAGATAACAAAATGCATGTGTTGTCGAATTTTCCATTTGATAAATTATAAGTTTCAAAGATTTAAACATATAAAATCAATACTCTCCAAGTAACAAATAAAAAACCCTTATATTACTATTCCAACTTTCTAGGCATTACTACCATTTACAACTCAAAATACGTGAAGAAAAGTTTTGGGATGCTAAAATTTAGTGGAGTATTTTAGACATTCAAGAATTAAATATTTTAAGAATTATAAGCTTTCATTAGGGTTTAATTGATAAAATAACAATATCACATATTTGCTTTTTTTAAAAAAATTAAGGGAGAAATTGCTTGATTTTAAAGTTTAAGGAGGAATTGTGAACTACACCAAACATAAAGGATGAAAAATGTTTTAATCCTAAGCTTTTGTTTTTGTTTTGTTTTGTGTGTGCGTGTGTAAAATTGTGTTTTTACTTAAAATGATGCATTAAAAATATATATATATATATATATATATATACAAAAATTCAACCCAAAAAAAAAAAAAAAAATGCATGTGAAACAATGAATTTTGACTCAGCAAAAATTGACTAATAAAAAAATATTTCTACGAACACAAAGAATGGCACAACATTTTCATAATACCTTTACAACTTTGTTATATTTTACTTTGACTTGTAAAGAATTGACACCTCAGCAATTATGAAATATTATGACGACAACAAAATATCTTAACATTTTCACAAGAGAAATGCTATATCCATAACATTTTTATTACAAGTCATAAGAAGTAGGTTGTTCTGGGTTGTTGTTAGTGAGGAAAAAAAATAATTTCAATGGTATATTTAAATTAGAATAACAATTTACCATCTAAGATTTGTTATGAAATTATTGTGGATGTAACACTTTTTTTTCACAATACCTTTATTTTTAGTTATGGTTGGTTCCAGTATGATATTTTATTATTTTATTTTGACATATAAGGAATTAACACCTCAATAATTGTCAAAATATTTTGACAATTTGTTGTGTTAATATTTTATTATCTATTCTATTAATAATAGGATTCCTAATTTGGTTTTCAACTTTTTGCGTACTATAATACCCTTACACAAATTCTTAAATTTTCTAAAATAACTCTATCATTTAGTTAAATAATTTTAAATTAAAAAAAAAACCGGTTAAAAGAGTAATTTATTTTTCCTAAGTTTAAGATTTTTTCCAATCTTTTCTATTTAGCCTAAAACTTAGGACACTATCTTTATCTCATTTTTAAATATTATTCGACATTACCTTATCTCTTTCTTAAAAAAAAAAAAAAATACACATAGTTATTTATATATCACTTTTAAACATTATAACACTAAACCAAAAAAAAAAAAAAAAAAAACAAAAAACAAAAAAAGACAAAGAAATAAAAAAGAAAATTATTGCATGCGCAAAGTGCGTGTGTTGGGTCTAGTTATTATATAAGCAAGTTCAACGGACGATATTACCACACCCCAAAAAAAGGAGGCAATTGTAACCGTGGGAATTGAACAAACCAAAAGTACTTTAGCGCTGTACTCATTGGCTCTTTTTATATATAGTCTAGTTTGGGTGGCACATGTAAGGCACGTGCTATTTCTTGAGTGAGAAAATTAAAATATAATTTCTATTTGAAGAAGTATAAAACTATATACATAAAAAAATGTATGTCATAAAAAGTTAATCTCATTCGTATGCAATTTTTGATCATGCACAAAAATTAGCATAGCCATTTAACATATGAATATCTATTTTGCTATAATAGTTTCTTAGTATTTATTTGCTAAAGGTAATATAGCCAATCACTAAAAAAATTTACGAATGATAACGAATAACATTATTTTCAACAATAAGCAACTAAGTTTTGCTAAGAAAAGAAACAAGAAAAGAAAAAAAAAGAAAAAAAAGAAAAAAAAAAAGCAAAAGGTGTGTGTCATCGAATTTTCCATTAAATGAATTATAGGTTTCGAAGATTTAAACCTAGAAATCAATTTTTTTAGGTAACAAATAAAATACCTTATATCATTCTTCCAACTTTCCAAACATTACTACCATCTAAAACTCAAAATACATGAAGAAAACTTTTGGGGATGTTAAAATTTAGTGGAAGTATATTAGACATTACGCAATGAAATGTTTTAAGAATCATAACTTTCATTAGGGTTTAACTATGAGAATAACAATATGACACAGTTGCTCTTTTCCAAAATAATTAAGGGAAATATTACTTGATTTTAAAGTTTATGAAGGAATTGTGAACTATCCCAAACATAAATGATGAAAAGTGTTTTTATCCTAAATTATTATTTTTTTGGGTGTGTGTAAAACTATGTTTTTTTTTTTTTTACTTAAAATGATGCCTAAGAAAAAAAAAAGTCAACTCAAGAAAATGTATGTGAAACTGTAAATTTTGGCTTGACCAAAAAAAATATATATATATTTATAGAAACAAAATATTTTCATAATTCCTTTATAATTTTTTTTATATTTTATTTTGATTTGTAAAAAATTGACATCTCAGTAGTTGTGAAAATATTGTGACGACAACAAGATGTCCTAACATTTTCACAAGAGAAATGCTATATTCATAATAGTTTCACAACAAATCATAAGTAGTAGGTTATTACTAGTTGTTATTAATAGGTGAAAAAGTAATTTTAGTGGCAAGTTTAAATTAATACGAACAACAATTTACCACCTATGATTTGTTATAAAAGTGTTATGATAAATGTGGTGGATTATTTTTCCACAATATCTTTATTTTTAGTTATGGTTGGTTTCAGTATGATATTTAATTATTTTATTTTGACCTATAAAAAATTAACACCTTAATAATTGTAAAAATATTGGGATAGGTAACAACTCATATGTATATAAAAAATAAAAAAATAAAAAGTGAGTTCAACAGTGATATCTACAAAAAAAAAAAAAAAAAAAAAAAAAAAGTAAAAGAAAAAGCAGCCAACGACAGTGCGACACGATGCAAATAGAGTAAACCTAAAATACTGTAGCTTTACTACTATAGTTTTGCTCATTCCCTCTTTTTATATATAGATGTTGTTGAAGTGACACAATTTACATTTATTGTCATATTTTTAAAGTTTTACTAGTCGCTAACCCGTGCGATGCACGGGATAGTTAAATAAAGGGACAATTAACCAACATCACGTTAAGATAAAAGAATTAGTGAGAGACTGATTTGCCCACCAAGAATTTAAAAGAAAAAAAGATTGATATAATAAAATCTAAGAAATTTAGAAATAAAAAATTGGATTAATAATATGCATATTATAGACATTTTGCTAGTTAGCGTTTAAAAAAAAAAAAATGGATCTGTCATAATTAAATAAAATACAGTGGAAATAAATATTTAACTTCTATATTTTTCATTAGTTTAGAAGTGTTGTCTAACGTAGAATGTTATTGGGTTGTAAGAAAGATTTTTATAGAATGTTAATACCATATATATATGCTTATATTGTCAATGTTTCACTGCAGGTACATAGTTACTGAAACTTACAAAGTAATTTACAATTCTTAAATTAATAAAGCAAAATTCCCAAAAGTTATATATATACACACACTCAAAACTGATATAAACTACAAAGATAAAAACAAATCTTATTTAGTCGTATTAATAACAATATAAACAATTCAAAACATGGAACATTATCAAATTTATAACACATAATTCTATTATCATTTACGTTGAATCCAAACAAATAATTAATTGAAATTAATCCAAACAAATAATTAATCAACCAAAAATCAAAGCTTTAATTAAGAAAACAAAAAATCACATGAACCCAAAATAAAAATTCTAAATAAAGAAAAAACATATAAGGTAAAGAATTAAGATCAACCTACTAAGACGCAAATACCAAAAACCCCAAAACTTAAACCTTCCAAATTTGATAGAATCCCCAAATTCTACTTCAAAACCAAACAAAACCCTTCAAATTCAAAAAATTCAAAAAATTCAAAAAATTCAAAAAATCCAAAAAATTCAAAAAATCCATTTAAAAAAAAAATGGATCTATCATAATTAAATAAAATATAGTGGGAATAAATATTTAACTTCTATGCTTTTCATTAGTTTAGAAGTGTTGTCTAACGTAGAATGTTATTGGGTTGTAAGAAAGATTTTTATAAAATGTTAATACCATATATATATATGCTTATATTGTCAATGTCTCACTGCAGGTACATAGTTACTGAAACCTACAAAGTAATTTACAATTATTAAATTAATAAAGCAAAATTCCCAAAAATTATATATATATACACACTCAAAACTGATATAAACTACAAAGATAAAAACAAATCTTATTTAGTCGTATTAATAACAATATAAACAATTCAAAACATGGAACATTATCAAATTTATAACACATAATTCTATTATCATTTACGTTAAATCCAAACAAATAATTAATTGAAATTAATCCAAACAAATAATTAATTAACCAAAAATCAAAGCTTTAATTAAGAAAACAAAAAATCACATGAACCCAAAATAAAAATTCTCAATAAAGAAAAAACATATAAGGTAAAGAATTAAGATCAACCTACTAAGACGCAAATACCAAAAACCCCAAAACTTAAACCTTCCAAATTTTATAGAATCCCCAAATTCTACTTCAAAACCAAACAAAACCCTTCAAATTCAAAAAATTCATATATAATATACCAAATAAAAATTTACCACACATTGGGTTGGAAGATATAGGTCGCAGCTTTGATTTTTCTCCAAAAAATAGAGATGCTTCATCTGCTGTATACAATATAAAATAATTATTAGAAATTTCAACCCAAAAACCAAACCCACAAAAACACTATCAAAATATAGAGATTAACCCAAATACTTAGAAGAAAATAAATTCTAAACATAACAAAACAATAAGATAGAATGAAAATTTCAGGCACATATGAAAGCAAATAAAAAAGACAAAACCTACGTTTTTTTTTTTTTTTAGTTGAATCTCTCTCCTTTTTATTTTTTTAATTTTAAAGTGAAGTTAAGTTTAGGGTTTTGAGATGGTAATTGCTAGGGTTTTAAGGAGAGAAGAAAAAGTTCTACCAGGAGTCTAAATAATATAAACAATTCAAAACATGGAACATTATCAAATTTATAACACCTAATTCCATTATCTTTTACGTTGAATCCAAACAAATAATTAATTGAAATTAATCCTAACAAATAATTAATCAACCAAAAATCAAAGCTTTAATAAAAAAACAAAAAATCACATGAACCCAAATAAAAATTCTCAATAAAGCAAGAACGTATAAAAATTTACCACACCTTGGGCTGGAAGACATAGGTTGCAGCTTTGATTTTTCTCCAAAAAATAGAGATGCTTCATCTGCCATATACAATATAAAATAATTATTAGAATTTCAACCCAAAAACCAAACCCATAAAAACACTATCAAAATATAGAGATTAACCCAAATACTTATAAGAAAATCAATTCTAAACATAATAAAACAATAAGATAGAATGAAAATTTCAGGCACATATGAAAGCAAATAAAAAAAGACAAAACCTACGTTTTTTTTTTTTTTTTTTTTTTTTACGTGAGTCTCTCTCCTTATTTTTTTAATCTTAAAGTGAAGTTAAGTTTAGGGTTTTGAGATAGTAATTGCTAGGGTTTTAAGGAGAGAAGAGATTTTGGTATGCAAAAAACGTTATTTTAGGTCTAGGTGATTTATTTTAGGTCAAATTTGGTTCCTAATATGGTTAGGTATTAATTAGGGCTTATTTTAGAATATATTTTCTTGTCCATCAAGTTTTATGGAGCCCTTAAATAGGCCTTCAAGTTTGTATACGTTTTTCAATATTATTGTAATAAGATATAAAACCTAAAATAAAAAGAATCAAAAATAAAAAGAAAAAGAAAATAGTGATGATGTGGAAAATTGTGAGAGCTTCAAAAGCTTCGGTTTTATATATATATATATAGATTATAAAATTGGTGGTAGATTTTTACCATTTTCTTATATAAATTTGTGTCACCAAAGGTTTGTAGCAATTTAATATCTATGATTATGTGGCTTAAGGAAAATCGGTAGACCCTCAGCTGGATTAGGTGCTAGGTTGTAATTAATCTTTTCATCTGGAATTACTTTCTCCCACTTGAGTCTTGTCACCACATTATGTATAAACATTAGAATTTCTAATCGAGCATACTCCCTCCCAAGTTAGATCCGTGGTCCTCTTCCAAATGGCACAAAAGTGTAAGGTGCTGGGCCATTCCCTTCAAATCTTAAAGGATCAAATTTCTCAGGATTTTGAAAGTATTCAGGGTTTTTGTGTGTGGAATATAGAGACCATAAAATCTGCAAAAATATGGATTTAGAGCAATAAAGAATCACCATTAAAACGTAGTGAAGATGTACATTTTGGCTAATGTGATGGTAAGTGTCACATGCCTTCCACTCGTTGGGAATATTAAAGCCTACGTAAGTGAAGTCATTTATAGCCTTTCTAAATGTTCCTGCTATTGGCGGTGTTAGTCTGAGGGTCTCACAAGCCACATTCCAAGTGTACTTCATCTTCTTAATGTCATCCCAATTCAACAAATCATTCGAACCTTTGGATCTTGCAATCTCCATTTGCTCTGTTAAATAATATTTCAAAATCACATTTATAAATATGAATTATGTGTGAAGAGCTACATATAGCACACTAAGTTTGAAATGAAAGAAGCATTACATAATATTCATTTAATGGAAAGAAGCCATAATCCCATAGCATGTTGAGAAGAAATACCTTTGAAGACCTCACTATAAACATGAGGATACTCTGCCAGATACTTCATCACGAATGTGACAGTAGTAGTGGTGGTTTCATGGCCGCCAATAATTAAGGCCATAATGTTGGTAGCAATCAATATATCATCCATAAATCTATCGTTCTCATCTAATACGAGGAGCGTGTTAGTTAAAAAGTCACGTGAAACTTTTTCTGTATTCACTGATAACTCCTTCTTCCTCTGTTTGATGACTTGTAAAAACTCCTGGCGAATAACTTTGCCTGCTTTAATGGCACGGTTGTATGCTGTGCCTAGGATATTTACAGGCACACACAGTAAACCATTTATGATAAGGGCAAAGATATCAGACAGCCTTGCCACATGGTTGGGATCTGTGACACTCAAAAACAACCTACAAGCCAAAGAAAATGTATACTTCATGGTGAGTGGCAAAACCTTCACTTGTTTATTAGGAGACCAATCTGCCTCCAAGTGTTCGTTTGCCATGGAGTCCATGATAGGTATGAAGTATTGAAGAGCTTCTGGCTGGAGATATTGAACTATGGCCCTCCTTACTTTAATAGAATCTTCGGGGACAAAGTTTTCAATAGATTCAGGGGAAAGCGCAACTTTATCCACGGAACAGTGGCCACCAAGTGACGACACATTTTTTCTCATTCGGAATAGAAACTTGTGTCCTGAAGCACCATAACATGCAACCATGTTCTCCCCAAACATTGAGGTTTTGAAGAGATCCTAAGAGTATTTTCTCAGTCTGTCCTTAATGAACATCTCTGGAGTTCCCTTTGCCCTATCCGGCAAATTCCAATGTTTCCCTGATGATAGGCGATCCTTTTTTACCTGGTGGCAACTTGTCACGAGTCAATTTTTGTTTATATAAGAGGAAAGATGAGAGAGAATGAAATACTAAAGACTACAAGGTGAAGCATGATTTGGAAGAAATCCATAACAACTCCCAATATTATACCAATGAGTGACATTATGGGTGTGTTTGGATATCGCTTATTTGCTGAAAACTGAAAACTTATTCCTGAAAGCAATGTAGTAAAATAATTTTTATAAGTGTAAATAGTGCTGTAGGACCCAACAATGCATTAGTATGTGTTTTTTTGCGTTTTTAATTGTGTCATGAACAGTGCCGTGGGACCCAGCCAAAAATGCAAACGTTGAATTGCACGCTGGAAACGTGCAATCCAAATGCACACCAAATTCCATATATGAAAAGGTGATATTTTCTATTACAAGATTGCAAACCTTGGCAGTGAATTTATACTGAGATTGCACCATTAGTTTTCCCATATGACTACAAGCCAAGATGCAAAATGGCAATAAATTATTTCCCATGTGAGAGTAATTCACTTAAATTTGGGACCTAGCTATATATTTGCCAAGTGCCACCCCCCCCCCCCCCCCTCTTAACGTCAATAATATTTAATAAATTGTATGCATTTTTTTAATCAAAGTTAAAAGCTTTAAGAATTCATGATTTGGAAGAAATCCATAACAACTCCCAATATTATACCAATGAGTGACATTATGGGTGTGTTTGGATATCGCTTATTTGCTGAAAACTGAAAACTTATTCCTGAAAGCAATGTAGTAAAATAATTTTTATAAGTGTAAATAGTGCCGTAGGACCCAACAATGCATTAGTATGTGTTTTTTTGCGTTTTTAATTGTGTCATGAACAGTGCCGTGGGACCCAGCCAAAAATGCAAACGCTGAATTGCACGCTGGAAACGTGCAATCCAAATGCACACCAAATTCCATATATGAAAAGGTGATATTTTCTATTACAAGATTGCAAACCTTGGCAGTGAATTTATACTGAGATTGCACCATTAGTTTTCCCATATGACTACAAGCCAAGATGCAAAATGGCAATAAATTATTTCCCATGTGAGAGTAATTCACTTAAATTTGGGACCTAGCTATATATTTGCCAAGTGCCACCCCCCCCCCCCCCCCCCCCCCCCCCTCTTAACGTCAATAATATTTAATAAATTGTATGCATTTTTTTAATCAAAGTTAAAAGCTTTAAGAATTTGGCGTCCAAAATAAGAATTTGGTTTGCTAGCTATGTGGGTTTGTTGGAAGAGAGAGACAAAGAGAAAGAGAGGAAAGAGAGACGTGGGAGAGAAGAGAGAAATGAGTCATTTATATTATTTAATTGGGTAGTTTACATTATTTTAATGAGTTGTATGTTTAAATAAAAGTTGAGATGTCTATTGTATTGTTAAATGAGATGTTAAAATAGATAAAGTAACTTTCTTATGTTTTGAAATAATTTTTTTTTAGAATCCCGGATGCTAATGCTCTAATAGTATTGTGAGTGGCAAATGAAGTTGTTTTATTTGAAATTTAAATTCAAATGTTTAAGAGTTTAAAAGTTTCAATAAAGTAAAAAATATCTCATAATTAATGAATAAGATAAAAATATATTACAGATGCCATATGAATGCTTAATTTAAATTTAATTTTTATATAAAACATATCTCAAATTAAGAATTATTATGTGATTTTAATATAGTTATATCTAACAAAATATAAAAATTTCGCTACTATTTTCAAGCAAAATAAAAATGTATACATTATTTTTTTTTAATAATTTTTTTGAGGGATTGATCACAATGATAGTTTCTAAAAATAATTATAAATTAGTGTTTTCCAAACACATACATAATCACGTGTGACTGTGTGAGCATGTAGATATACAATCCTCAAAAGTGTCATTTAAATACCATTATTGGTCTTACGATAAGTGGATACACAATCATAAAAGATGAAATAGTATAATTTGAAACACAATATCATAGACTAAGTACAAATATTAAGTATTCACAATAATTTGTACAAAACATTAAAAATATTAAGAAACTATGCATGTGCTAAACAACATTTTGAAGGAGAATATAATGTATAAGATTTGTCATTCTCATTAGTTATTCAAATAGCAGGCAAAAGCTTATTAAAAAGTCCAGTGTATTGGGAAAAATACAAGACCAATACATGTCATGTCCATATTGCGTCCAAAGCCCCAATAAACTTGACACAAGACAAACCCTTGAATAGATTTAAAGAGAAGAATTTGTATTTTATTTAAATGACTTGAATAAACTATTGAGTGACAATTTTTTCTTGTTGATGAAATTTTATGAATAAATCTAAGCATCATTAATAAATGGATTTGGAATGATTAGATTTACAATATAATTTTGAATTGATAATGTTACAAGTACTTTTATTTGAACAAAATCTCTAAAACATAAATTTTCATGTGTCATTAAATTCATATCTGGTATTTTAACTAGAAATAATTTTTCAAATCCCTCGATTTTTAAATGCATCCCAGGCGAAGTAATATCGATTTGCTAAGAAAAATTTACATTTTGACCAATTTTTCAAGTTGTTATAAACTGAAGAAAATATCAGGAAAAGGATGAGAGAAGTATTGTGATTCCACTGAATCTAAACTATTTTCATAAATAACAATCAAAGTCTGTAGGTGTAGGCAATGGTTAGAGTACAAAAATTCTTACAACCTGGAAAACAAAAATGACTATCTTTTGAATTAGAGAATAAGTAATGACAACCTGTGCAAGTAGTGTTACTTCTGGCTTTGTAATTATATTTTTGTCACCACCAGGAAGGCAACCTAAGTTGAAAACAACAAGCCTAAAAGCACCTAGGTCATCAATTTTTGCCTTATTAAGTGTATGTGTTGTGGTTCTTGATAAAGTGCAGCAGTATAATTTTCAACATTAACTGATGTTATATGAATCCAATAAAAGTCACAAACAAATTTTAATAAATATAATGAAATATGAAGCATAAATACAAAAACGAAACCAATTTTATTGTCTCCCTGCTTGTAGAATAGATACCACAGCTAACTGCTATAGATATTTGGAATTCTTCTTTCTGGATAATTGTTTGTTCATTTATATATTTTATTATATGATCATAAATGCAGACACTATTTCCAGGGCATCTTTTTATGCGTTTTCTACAAATCTTGGTTCTAAGCACTGTCTTACGAACTTAGATTTGAAAAGTTTATTTGTTGAAGCATAAAAGTATCTTACTGGCTTCCAGCATAAGTTGGAACAGAAGAGAATTGAAAGGAAAGCCAAGAAGATCTGCTGGGGAAAAGGAGAGGGAAAAGGTACTAGATTGTTTTACTCGTTAATATGAAAACACCTATTTTTGAACATTGCCTTAAGGAAATAATCATGTTCTAGTACCATAAAATGAAAACAAACTGCTATGCACTGCAGAAAGCCAGAAACATGGTATAATAACATCAACTAGCATATTACAATCTCCAATCATAGTATTCCAGATCTTACTATTAGTACACGTTCAATTGGTTATTTAATTTGCATATTAATCATGATTTATGATGGATTGTGAAAAAATTTAAAATGAACTGGGAATATGAGATAACAACTTTTTCAAACCATATGTAAGATCTAAAGAACTTGGACTCTGAGGTATTGAGGAAATGAATAATGGTATATGATTTGTTGAGGATGTGGCACTTGAAAGAGCTCAAATGTGGACTTCTGTAGCCAAATTCCAAGTTTTCAGGACCTGAGAATTAAGACATTACATAGTTGTTCAATATTTATGCGATAACTAACACCAAATAACTCAATTGAAGCAAAATTAGAAGTTGATCAAGAGTGGAAAACCAAAACAATAGCCATGTCCTCTAAAAGTTGCAGTATCTCACATTTTCAAATAGGTAAGTACTCTTTTGAGGTCCTTATGACAATAAAGATATTTTAATTAAGTTTCAGTAGGAGGGAGGGAGAAGAAAACAACCAAACTAAATCCGAAAGTAAAAGAGTATTTTAAATTAGAAGTTGATCAAGAGTGGAAAACCAAAACAATAGCCATGTCCTATAAAAGTTGCAGTATCTCACATTTTCAAATGGGTAAGTACTCTTTTGAGGTCCTTATGACAATAAAGATATTTTAATTAAGTTTCAGTAGGAGGGAAGAAAACAACCAAACTAAATCTGAAAGTAAAAGTGTATTTTAAATTTTGTTTTTTGATAAGTATTTAAGAATGGAAATGGAAAACATAAGATCCATTTTAATTTGAACATGAAAATTGAAAAATAGCCTTAATAATTTACATCATTTCACCGATCCTAAAGACAGAACATTTAAATGACGATTTTCAATAAACTAGGGGCATAGTAAGTACCTTACAGAGGCCTTGGAAACATAGACAAGAGCTTAACATGCTCTTTCTGTGCATATTTGGAACTCATAAGCAATTGCACTACGTGTAAAATTAGTCTTAAAAACATATAACATATCTCCGATTCCAGAAGAACATATCATAAAAAATGGTTTAATTTAAATACATTAGCAACCAACCAAAATATTGGTTTGATCAACATGCGTATATAAGCTATGTTGTTCATTATTACGTATTTGACATGTGAGATACTATAGAGAAATAAAGAAATCTCAAATCAACAATTCTACATTCTAGAATAGTAAAGAAGTCCCTTTAGGGGCATCCAACGGAATTGGAATGATATCTAACTAAGGAGAATTCTATCCATGTTTACATCTATACTAGCAATTCCAATTTTTTGTTTTTGTTTTGAGGGGTGGCATGTGGGAATAGGATAACTAAAATCCTTTTCACTTCACTTTCCTACTAAAACAGAAAAGTAGTTCACATTAAACAACTCTGACCTGAAATTGAGGGAAATGACAAGTGAAAAAAGAAAAGGATAACACAAAAAGATTAAATCCTATATTTGTTCTCCAGTGAACATGCAGTCTGCCAACATGTGAACGAAGGTCGAACATATAAAAGAACAGGTCCAGAAGATCTCCACCATTTCCAAGAATAGTGAATGCCTCATTATTCATCAACAATCAAATTGGCATTTCTAAAAGCACTAAAAGTAAGTCAAGTGGTCCATAAGTTTTATCACATTTGGTGTCCCCTTCCGCTGCAAGTAATAAAATTGACTTTATACACTAAATAAGAAATTCATACATACATGATTAGCACACTAAAAGAATCTTAGGCAATTTGGAATCAGAAAATTTCCAGCTCTGGCACTCATGCACCATGAATTAACATCAGAGAGCACTAGGAATTTAGATTAGAACTGAAGATCCATATATGTTAATACTGAAAATGGATTCCTTTATAAGCTTCATTATCCAAAATTAGTAGGGTGACATCACAAAAATAACAAAAAAAATGGCATAATGTTTTGTTTTCCATAGAAGATTAAAAAAAAAAAAAAAACTGTGAGATAAGGGCACCTTGTGTGGATTGAGTGAATCTTCTATCAAAGAAGAAGTATTCTCTAAAGCATCATTCTGAATATCCATTTTGCAGTTTTCCTTGATGAAGGAGAATCAGTCACATAACAACTCACTAGTCACACAGAAAAGTTCATGTATACTTCCAATTTTCAATAGATAAAAAACCTTCAAAGATTGAGGGTTTTTCAATGAATGATATAAGTCACCAATCTATGGAAATTATATAATCTCAGCGACACTCTAAACAATATAAGTCTTTAACACCTAGAATATACAGTTTCTAGTTGAAACATGTTCCACCATAATTAACAGAGCCTTGCAAAACAAAAATGAACTGTTTATCATTCAAATAAGATACTTACAGCTCAGAATTGATCCCAAATGCATAACACCATTTTTAAAAATCAACCTCTTTTTAATCACTCAAATGAAATGAAAATTCCAAATAAAACACAATTGAGTCAAAAGAAACAACATTGTTTTCAACAAAAGAATGTTTCAAAATGCACCAATCAATAAGATTAGAATAAAAGGGCTTTGACCCACTGAATCTAATCTTACTTAAACCAGATCAAACCCATTAACAAGCACAAAAACGATGAGACACACGCATAGAAATACAGACACTTATTCTTGTGAAGGTTGATAGTGTACTCTCTGGTGACAACCTCTTCTTTCGCAGCTTTTCAATTTTATTTTTGTTTTTATTATGCAAAACACAATATAAACATTAGCCTTTTTTTTTTTTATTTTTTTAAATTTTAAACTTGTATAATTCTGGCCATTAAAAAATATGAATGAGGACGATTTAAACTCATGGCTAATAAATAATTTGAGCAAAAATATTCTGATCTGAAATCAGAAAATTTCCAGCTCTGGCACTCATGCATTATGGATTAAAGTTAGACAGCACTAGGAATTCAGTTTAGAACACACATCCCCATCAACCACCCAGCGTGGCATAACCACAAACCACAATTGACCCCATGGCCATAACAGTAACTGATCTCATTGATCATACGACTTGCTCATTGAAACAAGACATGCATCAAGTCCTTCATACATTCTCTTCTGTTGGACCAAATCTTTTGTAATAGCCGTATTAGGTAAAGACTTCCTGTGTTTGGTACATTCCCGACCTGGTATCAAAAAAAATAAAACTAAAAGGAATTCAGTATAAAACTAAAGATCCATTTATGTTAAAGGGCACCTCATTGGGATCAACCAACTCTTCTAGCAAAGAAGTATTCTCTAAAGCATCATTCTGAATATACATTGCATAAACACAGTCCTGGCTAATTCATCAGCAAGCATATTGACCATTGCTAAAGTATCATAACCATAGCCACAGCTGGAACCAAACACTGTATCCCTTTCAGAACAACATGTTTCCAAACCCTGGTAAAATAGTCAATATCAACTATTTGATGCCTGGATACATTTGCCTGAAATAATTGGCGAAATAGGAACAAAAATGTCTCAATCTAGAGATGGAATTGGACAAAAAAAAATGCATTAACCGGAGCCTGTAGTAGGTCATTCCAATATAGCATCAAACAAGGTCCATAAAACAGAGTCATTTCGTTGACCCACCAAGCAAAAGTAGCATTCAGCTCATAAACTTAAGTACCAAGATGTGTGTGTGTGTGTGTGTGTTTATGGGTTAATTATGAAAGAGTTCGGCAATTATCTGCACCAATGTATAAAAAGGCATTTTAAAGATCACCAAAAAATCTAGATTGTGGTATAGTTTCCTAGAAAGGAGCAGTTAAGCATAAATGGCAGAGTGATATGGTGCAATTCATTCTGTTTAAGGATGAGCAGATCACTTGCAAGATAGGAAGTGAAGTAAGCATGGAATATGTATAGCAAGCATATTATCATTGAGTATGCCATTGAAGTGTCAATAAAAGACATCTTGGGACCTTAAATCAATGGCTGATTGATCAAAAAGATAAGAAAATTGTAGAGAGTAATCCAACATGGCTAGTGTTCCAATTTGTACATATCAAACTAAGATTTATAAAAACTTTATCCACACATGTACATGCAAGCACACAAAACCCCAAAAACTAAAACTTGCATCAGGTGCTTCAATTGTTCTAAGAACTTATTCTCTGCTGTAGAGTGCATTTTCAAATTTTAGTTTGTTTTCTTCTATTGTTCCCACTATATATAATGCCAAAAGACATGGTGAAGCGAATTTTTCTATTGCCTTCAAATCTGAACTAGCAAAGATTAAAATATTTGTAAAGAATCAAAATAGCAAACCAAATAAACAACTACATAAAATCAATATTTCAAGGAATCCAGTCTTTAAGTACTCTTACAAGTAACCAAATTCTGTTGTTTTCTTCCTCCCAAAGACATATCTCGTAAGAACATCCTCCATTCCTACATCACAGCATTCATATTCAAAACATACATATATAACTATATACATACATTCGAAGAAATCAGAAGAACTAGAGTTGAACTAATTCATCAAATTCTTCGCCTAGTCTTCACATGTACTGTAGAGGGGAAGAAGCAAAACTCAGAATCGTTCCTTTCGTACTTAACACAACTAAATTTGGATTAAATTAAATGGAATCTAATGTAATCATACATACCAGCAAATAACAAATTAAGTTTATAGAAATTAACCTACAAGTTTAAAGCAATTAAGCTTCAGTTTAATGACAAGGTTTCAAATTCACAACAAAACCCAGATTTTTGTAAGAATAGTTCCTCAAAGAAATCCATCAGCATAGAAGCAAATACTGAATTTTAGCATAAAACCCAAATGGCCAACCACTGCTAGTACTCTGTTTTCTTATGTCGGACAAGGAAAAAGAAAATAATTCTATAAGAAGTGAAAGACGGAAAAGGGGTACCAAAAAGAGTATAATCAAGTGGAATAAGATTTTCAGAAGAAGCGAGAGTCCATTTGGCTCAATGGCTTTAACGCGGAAGTGAGTCCATTCTCTAGAGTTACAAAGGAATGTGAAGAAGAACAAAGTCTAAGCGTAACATGTTCGAGAAAAAAGAGGAAAAAAAAACTGTAACACTTGAAATAAATACTACTAACAAACACAATCCTAAAATATCCCACATTGATAAAATACAAGTAAATTGTTTTATTTATAAATTGTTGCCATAACCTTACCAATTGCCGAGCTTAGTAACGTAAGCTTGTAACCAAGTTGGGGCATTAAAATGGTTGGATGTATGCTGAGATTGCCTAGGTGGGATGTGGTTAATATGTTGATTTGTCCAATATGGAGTCTAATATTCAGCATGCCCCTTGCCCTTGGGTTAAAGGGCACCCCCATCTACAATGTATGGGTAGCCCACATCTCTCATATTGAATTGTTTCTTAAGGATTGGGGTATCCCCACAAATCAACACACAACAACCCCTCCCAGCATGCTATCTAGTTCTTCTCCATACAAACAACCACTTTTTTTAATTTTTAATTTTTTTACATTTATTTCTTGTCAATCTGTGTAAAAATCCATATTTTTTAGATGAGCTTTACCAATTTATTTTCATTTTTTTATACAATTATTTTCTTGTCAATCTTGGTATTTTTTAATAAGTTGAACGGCCATTCAAACAGCTACTTTTTACCTTTACTAATATAAGAAAAAAAAAATTCGTTTTTTTTTTTTTTTTTTAAATGACCATTATCAATCTGTTTTCAATTTTTTTTTTCCCTTTTAAGTACTTTCCTATCTAATCTTGAAAAAAATAATGATTTTTTTTTTCTTTTTAATATGTTAAAATTATAAAAAAAAAAAAAAAAAAAAAAAAAAAAAAAAAAAAAGGCCAAACAGGACTAGAATTGATAACTTGCTATATATACCCTTCATTGGGCTGATTATAAAAGATGGAGTTTAATAGAAATTCAAAGTCGTTAAGACTTTGATGGAGAATTGTTGTTATAGTATTGAAATCCTTTGTGGAACAATTGTTTAATCTTTATGTAATGGGGAGGAAAGGGATAAGATGATCAATAATTTGACAAGCCTAATATGAACAAAGAGGTTGGCTAATGTGAACAATTGTTTATAGTACGCACAATTGTTGTTAATGATGCTCCCAATATGATAAACAAAGCCCATATCAAGATCATCAAGGCTTTAGAGTAACTCAATTATAGAGTTCTTTCCATCCATCTTCACAGGAGTAAATTGAATTTTACCCTATCATCAACATTTAAAAAAATGTTAAGTATCATGATTTTATTCTTTATTTTAAATATTGATAACGTGATAAAATCTAATCACTCATTTTAAAAGAGTGAATAGTATTTGAGAAATTCTATAGTTTAATTCCTTAAACCTCAAGAGGATCATAATTTGGTAAAGCTTTGCAGTGGATTGTGTACCGTGAAAAGATGTGCATGATGAAAATATGTAGAGAAAAAAAATGAACCATGGTTAGGGATGTGGCTGTGTAAATTAGTGCTCTAAAGGCTCTCTAATATACCGTAAACAAAAATTTGGACCTCTTTTCTGTTGAGACTTGAGACACCTCTTGCATTTATAGAGATAGCTATTTTTCTTGTTTTTAAGGCTATGAGCCCAAGATTTGGGTGGAATTACTAGTGTTCATACGTCCGATTTGTTCTAAATTAATTTTACTTATTTTTATGAGATAATTCAGCCTTTTTAGCAAATTCGGACTCTCTCATGATTCTTTTATTCCATCATTCATTAATTTAAATAAATGCATTATTTGATAATAAAAATACAAAAATTTTAAAATTAATAAAAAATATAATATTATTGATATGGAATTTTTGATCGCTTGCAAGTCTACCCATAGTTAAAATTATGAAACAATAGGATCTTATATCAATTAATCATTTTACGGACCAATTAAAGGATAATCCTATGTACACATTTGTATAATATGATCATGAATCTACCAATCAGATTTAAGCATTCAATAAAGCCTGCGTAAGTGAAGTTATTTATAAACTCTCTAAATGTTTCTACAATAGGCGGTGTAGGCCTCATGGTCTCACAAGTCACATTCCAAGAGTATTTCATCTTCTTAATGTCATCCCAATTCAACAAATCATTCGGACCTTTGGATCTTGCAATTTCCATTTGCTCTGTTTAACAATATGACCCACTTTTTCATTAAATTTTCAAAATCATATTTATAAGATATGTCATATGTCGGTCATTCCAATATAGCATTAAACAAGGTCCATAAAACAAACACATTTCGTTGACCCACCAAGCAAAAGTAGCATTCAGCTCATAAACTTTAGTACCAAGATGAGTGTGTGGGTGCTTATGGTTAATTATGAAAGAGTTCGGCAATCATCTGCACCAATGTATAAAAAGGTATTTTAAAGATCACCACCAAATCTTAGATTGTGAAACAATTTCCTAGAAAGGAGCAGTTAATCATAAATGGCAGCATGAACTAGTGCAATTCATTCTGTTTAAGGATAAGCAGATCACTTGCAAGATAGGAAGTGCAGTAAGCATGGAATATGTATGGCAAGCATGTTATCATAGGAAGTGAAAGAGGGAGAAGGGGTACCAGAGAGAGGAGAATCTCGTGGGATATGATTTTTAGAAGTAGTGAAGTCCATTTGGCTCATTGGGCTTCACAAAATTACAAACAAATGTGAACAAAAAAATTTTTAAAAAAATCTAAGTGACAACCTGTTAGAGAAAATAGAGGGGAAAAAAAGGCATTGTAAATCCATAACACTCAGAAATAAATAACACCGCAATCGTCAATATCCCACATCGATAAAATACAAATAAATTATTTTATTTATAAAGTGTTTCAATAACCTAACTTAGTGCCGAGCTTAGTAACGTAAGCTTGTAACCAAGTTGGGGCATTAAAGTGATTGAATGTATGTTTGGATTGCTTAGGTGGGATGTGGTGTTAATATGTTGATTTGTCCACTATGTGGAGTCAATATTCAGCATGCCCTTTGCCCTTGGGTTAAAGGGCACCCCCACCCACAATGGATGGGTAGCCCACACATCTCAAATTGAATGGTTAAGCATTGGGGGTATCCCCACAAATCAACGCACTACAACCCCTCCCAGCATGCTATCTTGCTCTTCTCCGTGCAAACAACCACTTTTTACTCTTTTTTATATATTTTTTTTAAATTAAAAAAATATTGTCAATCTTGGTAAATTTTTTTTTTCTTTTTCAATTACCTTTATCAATCTTATTCCTTTCCTCGCTTGGCCCATTGGATAAAAAAAATTTAAAGAACTCATAAGGTAGGGCATCTAAAAACGTTAACTAATTAAATTTTATTTCTGTATTGAAAAAAGTAACATGGATTGTTATTGCGGGACAATAATTTCAGGCTGTGTACCAGAACACAAGTTTTATTTTTTTAGCTAGACAATATATAGCATAAACAATAGCACAAGTTGAATGTTCCAGTTGGATCTTTTACTGGGTTGAGTCCAATGGCCTCTTTTACTATAGCGTCCTACATGCTGTAAGAAGTATATTCTAACGTAAGTGTGGTACTCGAGTCAATTTCAACAAATCCTTTTTTTTTTTTTTCCAAATTTTGGTGAGCAAAAAGGTCGGTACCATTATTGATCAAGTACTGTGTAATCTTTAATGTATTTAATGAAAAACCTTGATTTAAAATATTTGAATAATATTAATTGTAATTAACACAATCTAAAGGATAATTACAAATGACTTAATGAATGAAATACTTGTCTTGAAGAATATAAATTTTCTTGATAAATTAATTTTTGTATATGCAAAAATAATTTATATAATAAATCATATTAAAGATGTGTTTAAGAAATAGAATTCATATTTGTGTGTGCTATTTTGTGAATTATAAAAATTTATTGATATATTTATATTGGACCTCTGAAAAAATTTATGTCTTTGCCACTGAGTGACAAAGTTACTATCATTCATTAAGAGGAAAAAAAAAAAAAAAAAAAAAAAGAGGAAAAAAAATACTATTATATGTAACCTTATTACTATGAGAGGTACCATACTTAAAATAAAAAAAATAAAAAAATAAAAAATTTGTGTAGTAAATTTTCCATAAATCAATTTTTTTTTTTTTTTTTTTTTTTTTTTCCTTCTGTTGAGAAACTATAATTCTAACACTACAGGGGAAGGGAAAAGCTATGTAAACTGTAAAGCCTTTAAAGCAATTACATAACCCAAAAAGCACTACAAAAGTGCCTAACTCTTGTAGTGATAGATTTGGATACGAAGTACCACATCGGTAGTGTTTGAGTCAAAATCAATGTGTGTTTGTTCTTCACAAATTTGGCCAAAATATGCACTTGGTATTGGTAATGCGATGAACAACAAGGTACAAGACCTAGGCGATAAATCTAAACCTATTTAGGACATGGATTTCCTCCAAATATGTTTGCAGCAACTCATGCAAACAGGGGCAGGTGTCAAAATTTATTTCAAGAAACTCTAGTATTGCTAAATATGTGTACATCCATGTTTTAGGACTAGTAGTTATTTTTATTTAGAGGAATGATATGTCTACAACATTTTTACAACAAATCCTAAGTGGCAGGTTGTTACTGGTTGTTATTGTTGGGGCAAAAAAGTAATTTTAGTGTTAATTTTAAATTTGAACCAATAACAACTAACCACCTGTGATTTGTTGTAAAAATGTTGTAAAATTGTTGTAGACGTAGCATCTCTCTTTTATTTAATCAACAATAAGCATAAATATGAAAATGGAGACTCAAAATTTATGCAAATGCCAAAGATTTTACCTATTTTGTTTAAAAAAAATTTTATGAATTGATGTGAAAATAAATGTGATAGTGTTATTCAAACCTCATATTAATCGAATTTATGTAGGTTTTTGTTAGCTCAACTGATAAAGTTTTTGTCATTGAATAAGAGATCTGAAATTCAAATCCCACCTCCACTAAAAACCATTTGGTATATGAAATTCATGGCTTTAGGGTAACTCTTCTATAAAATTCTTTCCATTCATCTTGAAATGAGTAAATTGGATTTTGCCTTATCATCAACATTCAAAAAAATATCGAGTATCATAATTTTATTATCTAATTTAAATATTGATAACTTGATAAAATATAATAACTCATTTCAAAAGAATGAGTAAAATTTTAAAAACTTCACAGTCAAGTTCTTTAAAACTCTAGAGGATCATAATTCGGTAAATCTTTACAAGGTCCTAAATCATAGGTAGAAGTTTTTCCAGGATCAAAGAGTGAGGGGTCTTGATGAAAGCATTGCACAAAAGGTGTACATTGTACCTGTTTTGATTTGCTTCAAATAAATAATAGATGGTTGATGCAAGAGCCTACACTACTTGGATTTGTGCTTGTGGATGATTTCTATGATAATGTACATTGGATTGTGTACTGTGAGAAGATGTGTGTGATGAAAATATGTAGAGAAAAAAATGATAAAAATCGTGGCTAGGGATGTGGCTGAGTAAACTAGCTCTAAAGGCTCACTAATATACTGTAAACAAAAATTTGGACCTCTTTTCAGTTGAGATACTTCTTGCATTTATAGAGATATCTATTTTCCTTATTTTTAAGGCTATGAGGTCAAGAATTGGGTGGAATTACTAGTGTTGATTGGCTAGGTGAGACTCACTTTTAGGTTTTTTTTTTTTTTTTTTTTTTTTTTTTTTTTTTTTTCGATTTTTTCTAATTTTTACTTATTTTTTATGAGAAATTTCACTCTTTTTAGAAAATTCAGACTCTCTCATGATTGTGTTTTTTCATCATTCTAACCTAATTCATTAGTTTAAATAAATGTGTCATTTGATAATATAAAAGCAAGAATTTTAAAATTAATAAAAATATAATGTTATTGATATGGATTTTTTTTATCACTTGCAGGTCTACCATAATTAAAATTTTGAAACAATAGGATCTTAATTATATCTTTCAATTAAGATATCTATTAATCATTTTGTGGACCAATTAAAATTAACATAGGATAATCCTATATATATACGCATTTGTATAATACGATCATGGATCAACCAATCACATTTAAGCATTCATAAAACAATTATTAGGGCAATGTTTCAATATTGAAAAAGACCAATTCACTCTTTATTTCTCTATGACCGCTTAGAATATGAATTTTAGGATCAGGGACGACATTTACTATATCTTCACTTCCATAAATTTCCTCATTACGACTTGTGCTAAGAAAGGGTAGGAAAATATGGTATTAACAGTTGTAACCCTATGAAACCAACCACAAATCAAGTGAACTCGTTAGAGATCTATGAAGTTGGAGGAACAGATTGAAACCCATCTGAGAGAGTTTTATAAAAACTACAACATAGTGGTTGTGAGAGAAAGAGAGTATTTTTTACTCTCAAATAGGCACCTTTGTATCCAATATGGGGTTCGTATAGGAGAATCTTGGGGCTCAAAAGCCTTTGGACACTAAAGTTTGAATTTCAAAATGGACAAAGTTTAGTTACAAAATTGGTTGTACCTTAACGTTACAACCTTGCTCAATAAAATAAATATTACTTTATATTTTGAAAATTCAATCATCGAATTGCATGTTCTTTACAGTTTTAATACAAATGTCATATTTTGTGTCATAGTTAATAAAATAAATATTACTACATATTTTGAAAATCCAACCGTTGAATTGCATGTTCTTTACGCTTTTAATACACATATCAAATTTTGTGTCAATCGGATTTTATTTACTATATAATTTTTAAGCTTATATTTTATGCATAATTTTAAACTACAAAAACATGCAATTTAAGCGATTTATTGATGACATAGTTATTGATCTATAATTTTCTAGCAATTTTGCAAACATGGAAGATATAAGAAGAAGATGTAATCCAATAGTTGATTTGTCAAAATTCACATCCAATAAAAAGATATTGAGTAAGGTTATAGCCTTAGACTACAACTAATTTTGTAGCTAAACTTTGTCATTTGAAAATTAAGTTGACGTCATAAATTTACTCGCCGGAGAGTGATTAGTGATGTTCATGATGCTTGAACGTTATCAAAAATTATTTCTATTGTTTTTTGCATTTGATGGTATTTCTAGCTGGTGGCCTAGGGAATGAATTCACTTGTTGTCTTTGTCTATATAGGTTGCTACATGGAGAGAAGTTAAGCTGAAGCAGGATGAATGGTTTAAGTGGATAATATACACTTGGTTATGCAATGAACAACAAGGTACAAGACTTGGATGATATAAGAAAATGGTAATCATAAATATTAAATTGCTTCAAACCTTTGGTGACACAAATTTTATATAAGAAAATGGTAAAAATCTACTTCCAAAGGTTTGAAGGTTTAATATTTATGATTATATAAAATTTGTGTCACCAAAGGTTTGAAGCAATTTGATATTTATGATTATGTGACTTAAGGTAAACCGGTAGACCCTTAGGTGGATTAGGTGCTGGTTTGTAATTAATCTTTTCATCTGGAATTACTTTCTCCCACTTGAATCTTGTCACCACATTATGTATAAACACTAGAATTTCTAATCGAGCGTACTCCCTCCCAGGGCAGATCCGTGGTCCTCCTCCAAATGGCACAAAAGTATAAGGTGTTGGGCCATTCCCTTCAAATCTTAAAAGATCAAATTTCTCAGGATCTAGAAAGTATTCGGGGTTTTTGTGTGTGGAATATGGAGACCATAATATCTGCAAAAATATGGATTTAGAACAGTAAGAATCACCATTAAAACATAGTGAAGATGTACATTTTGGCCAATGTGATGGTATAAGTGTCACATACCTTCCACTCTCTGGGAATATTAAAGCCTGTGTAAGTGAAGTCATTTATAGCCTTTCTAAATGTCCCTGCTATAGGCGGTGTTAGTCTCAAGGTCTCACAAGCCACATTCCAAGAGTACTTCATTTTCTTAATGTCATCCCAATTCAATAAATGATTTGGACCTTTGGATCTTGCAATCTCCATTTGCTCTGTTATATAATATTTCAAAATCACATTTATAAAATATGTCATATGTGTGAAGAGTTACATATAGCATACTAAGTTCAAAAATGAAAGAAGCATTACATAATATTCATTTAATGGAAAGAAGCCATAATCCCATAGCATGTTGAGAAGAAATACCTTTGAAGACCTCGCTATAAACCTGAGGATACTCTGCCAGATACTTCATCAAGATTGTGATAATTAGTAGTAGTGGTTTCATGGCCGCCAATAATTAAGGCCATAATGTTGGTAGCAATCAACATATCATCCATAAATCTACCACTCTCATCTAATGCGAGGAGCGTGTTAGTTAAAAAAGTCACGAGAAACTTTCTCAGTATTCTCTGATAGCTCCTTCTTCCTCTGTTTGATGACTAGTAAAAACTCCTGGCGAATACATGGCCTGCTTTTATGGCACGGTTGTATGCTGTGCCTGGGATATTTACAGGCACACACAGTAAACCACTTATGACAAGGGCAAAGATATCAGAAAGCCTTGCCACATGGTTGGGATCTGTGACACTCAAAAACAACCTACAAGCCAAAGAAAATGTATACTTCACTCACTTGTTTGTTTGGAGACCAATCTGCCTCCAAGTGTTCCTTTGCCATGGAGTCCATGATAGGTACGAAGTATTGAAGAGCTTCTGGCTTGAGATATTGAACTATGGCCCTCCTTACTTAAATAGAATCTTCGGGGACAAAGTTTTCAATGGATTCAGGAGAGAGCGCAACTTGATCCACGGAACATGGACTTTCCTTTTGACGGCCGTTCATATTTGTCATTGGGTGTATTGAAGCACATTTTTGCCACCAAGTGACGACACTTTTTTTCTCATTCGAGAATAGAAACTTGTGTCCTGAAGCACCACAACACACAACTATGTTCTCCCCAAACATTGAGGTTTTGAAGAGATCCTGAGAGTATTTTCTCATTCTGTCCTTAATGAACATCTCTGGAGATCCCTTTTGCCCTATCCCGGCAAATTCCAGTGTTTCCCCAATGATAGGCCATCCATTTTTACCTGGTGGCAACTTGGCAGGAGTCAATTTTCGTTTATATATGAGGAAGATGAGAGAGAATGAAATACTAAAGACTACAAGGTGAAGCATGATTTGGAAGAAATCCATAACAACTCTCAAAATTATACCAATGAGTGAGACCATATGTGAAAAGGTGATGTTTTCTATTACAAGATTGCAAACCTTGGCAGTGTATTTATACTGAGATTGCACCATTAGTTTGCCCTTATAACTACAAGCCAAGACTCAAAATGGCAATAAACTATTTCCCATGTGGAGTAGTTCGCTTAAATTTGGGACCTAGCTATATATTTGCCAAGGGGGGCCATGCCACCCCCCCTAACCTCAATAATATTTAATAAATTGTATGCATTTTTTTAAAATCAAAATTAAAAGCTTTAAGAATTTGGCGTCCAAAAAAATTGCTCCCCCCCCCCCCCCCCCTCAACAAAAACAATAATCCAAAGTATAATATCTATTTAGTATGAGCTATAAATATTGTTGAAGGAGTTTTAAGCTTTATTAATTTAATTTCAACAATGCACTTTTCGGATTATGTGTTCAATATACTTAGTTTTAATAATTTCCTTAACTACTCAAATATTTTTTTCCCTTCAATTTATTGTTCAAGTATTTAGTTTGTTGATCTCTAAGACAAGAAAGAGCGCAGAGTCAAATGAGATATTATAAAATAAAAAAAAAAATAAAAAAAAAAATCAAGTTTTTTAAGAGATTGATTGGTACAATAGTTTCTTAAAATGATTCTTGATTGGTGTATTGGCTATTACTTTAATATTTGTGGGTCAAATAATAGTTATGTATGCTTGGGATTTAGTGTGTTGCATAAGCTTGTTAGAGCATTAGCATTGGGAGTTTTAAAACTCCCAAAATGATGTCTTAGAACCCCAGAACTCCAAAATGCCACAACATCTAGTTCTTATAGCTAAAAAAATTTAGAACTTTGCTACAATAGGTTCTTACTTTTAGAACTTATATAGTAGCTACCTGTTAAATTTATATACTTTTACTTTATTTTCCTTTCTGTTCTCCCTCAGTCATTCTCACTCTCTAAATCTCTCTCGCTCTTATCTCTCTCTCTCTCTCTCTCTCTCACACGTGTGCGCGGGCGCGCACACACACAAAATTTTGGATGGCAGTTTGGGTGGCTATGGATTAGCAGTTGTACTGTGTATCAGCGTTTGGAATGGTCGGTTGTGATTGGATTGATCTGAGCTCCGGTCGTGGTTGCCTTGATCTAAGTTTCAATGTTGGTTGGTATTTTGGTTTTCAGTGGTGGTGGTTGGTATTTTAGTTTTCAATTTTAGTTTAGGGTTTCAATGGTGGTAGCAGTTTGGTGTTTTAGTGGTGGTGGTATCGGCTGAGTTTCAGTGGTAGGTGGTTGTTGGCGGTGGTGGGCTTGTAGGATTTCATAGTTTGCTGGCCATGTGGGTTTGTTGGAAGAGAGAGACGTGGGAGAGAATAGAGAGAAATGAGTTGTTTATATTATTTGATTGGGTAGTTTATACTATTATAATGAGTTGTATGTTAAAATAAAAGTTGAGATGTCCATTGTATTATTAAATGAGATGTTAAAATAGATAAAGTAACTTTTTTAATTATATTTTGAAATGAATTTTTATTTTATTTTATTTTATTTTTATTTAAGAATCTCGGATGCTAATGCTTTAACAGTATTGTGAGTGGTAAATGAAGTTATTTTATTTGAAATTTAAATTCAAATGTTTAAGAGTTTAAAAGTTTCATAATTAATGAACAAGATAAAAATATATTATAGATGCCATATAAATACTTAATTTAAATTTAATTTTTATATAAAATGAAGTTATTTTATTTGAAATTTAAATTCAAATGTTTAAGAGTTTAAAAGTTTCATAATTAATGAACAAGATAAAAATATATTATAGATGCCATATAAATACTTAATTTAAATTTAATTTTTATATAAAACATATCTTTAATTAATAATTATTATGTGATTTAATATATATCTAACAAAATGTAAAAAATTTCGCTAATATCTTCAAGCAAAATAAAAATGTATACATAATTTTTTAATAATTTTTTTGAGGGATTTATCACAATGATAGTTTCTTAAAATAATTATACATCAATGTTTACCAAACACATATATAATCACGTGTGAGCATGTAGATATACGATCTTCAAAAGTGCCATTTAAATACCATTATTGGTCTTATGATAAGTGGATACACAACCATAAAAGATGACTTAAAGATGACATAGTATAGTTTGAAACACAATATCATAGACTAAGTACAAATATTAAGTCTTCACTATACAACAATTTGTACAAAACATTAAACATATTAAGAAACTACGCATGTGCATTTAAACAATAACTAATAACGTTATTATTGAGAGTTGTCTTCTTAAACGAACACTACTTTGGTTAATTATTTTAAAATGAATGAAAAGACACCCCCGCACACTCTTGGTGCGATAGTCACCCCACAAGTATAAATGCTTGTAGGGTGTGAGAGGGAAAGGCTGGAGTTCAAGTCTCTAGGAGAGAGCTTCACACAGATATACACACAGGTTAGGTTAGAGTAGAATTTCTATCTTGTATAAAAAGAAGAAAAAAAGAAAAAAAAGAAAAGATTGGTCTGGAGGAGCTTGGGCTCCATATCGTTGTGTCTTCTTAGGATGCTTTCAGAGGTTGTTTTTTAGGTAGATAATTAATGGAATAAGACGAGGTGGTAAAGGTATATTTCTTTTAGTCATTTTTTTTATTATGTGGTTTTATGTTTATTTTTTTAATTTTAAGTTTAATTACAAAATTGGTTGTAGCCTTAGGCTACAATTTTACTCAATAAAATAAACATTAATGCATATTTTGAAAATCTAACTGTTAAATTAATTGAATGTTATTTACGCTGTTAATACATATGTCAAATTTTATGTCAATCAGATATTATTTATTATATGATCTATAAGTTTATATTTGTACATAATTTTAAACTACAAAAACTTGCAATTTAAATAATTTATTGATGACATAGCTATTGTCCTTTAATTTTCTACAACTTTTCAACAAACTTACATTCTTACATGTTAAAATTACAGAAATTAAATGACTTAATGAATGAAATACTTGTCTTGAGATATATAAATTTTCTTGATAAGTTAATTTTTGTATATGCAAAAATAATATATATAATAAATCATATTAAAGATGTGTTTAAGGAATAGAATTCATATTTGTGTGTGCTATTTTGTGAATTATAAAAATTTATTGATATAATTATATTGGACCTCTGAAGAAAATTTATGTCTTTGCCACTGAGTGACAAAGTTACTATCATTCATTAAGAGAAAAAAAAAATAAATAAATAAAAAAAATAAAATGTGTGTAGTAAATTACTATGAGAGGTACCTTATTAAAATAACCTTATTACTATGAGAGGTACCATACTAAAATAAAATAAAAAATTGTGTAGTAAATTTTCCATAAATCGATGTGTTTTTTTTTATTTTTTAATTTTTTTTTATGGGGTTGAGAAACTATAATTCTAACACTACAGGGAAGGAGAAAGCTATGTAAACTGTAAAGCCTTCAAAGCAATTACTTAACCCCAAAAAGCACTACAAAATTGCCTGACTCTTGTAGTGATAGATGTGGATACGAAGTACCACACCGTTAGTGTTTGAGTCAAAATCAATGTGTGTTTGTTCTTCACAAATTTGGCCAAAATATGCACTTGGTATTGGTAATGCGATGAACAACAAGGTACAAGACCAAGGCGATAAATCTAAATCTATTTAGGATAGAGATTTCCTCCAAACATATTTGCAGCAACTCCTGCAAACAGGGACAAGTATCAAGATTTATTTCAAGAAACTCTAGTATTGCTAAATATGTGTACATCCATGTTTTGGGACAAGTAGTTATTTTTAGTTAATCAACAATAAGCATAAATATGAAAATGGAGACTCAAAATATAAGCAAATGCCAAAGATTTTACCTATTTTGTTTAAAAAAATATTATGAATTGATGTGAAAATAAATGTAATAGTGTTATTCAAACCTCATATTAATCGAATTTATGTGGGTTTTTGTTAGCTCGACTGATAAAGTTTTTGTCATTGAATAAGAGATCTGAAATTCAAACCCCACCTCCACTAAAAACCATTTGGGATATGAAATTCATGGCTTTAGGGTAACTATACTATAGAATTCTTTCCATTCATCTAGAAATGAGTAAACTGGATTTTACCTTATCATCAACATTCAAAAAAATATCGAGTATCATAATTTTATTATCTAATTTAAATATTGATAGCATGATAAAATATAATAACTCATTTCAAAAGAATGAGTAGAATTTTAGAAACTTCACAATCAAGTTCTTTAAAACTCTAGAGGATCATAATCTAGTTAAGCTTTACAAGGTCCTAAATCATAGGTAGAAGTTTTTCCAGGATCAAAGAGGGAAGAGTCTTGATGAAAGCATTGCAAAAAAGGTGTACATTGTACGTGTTTTGATTTGCTTCAAATAAATGATAGATGGTTGATGCAATAGCCTACACTACTTGGATTTGTACCTGTGGATGATTTCTATGATAATGTGCAGTGGATTGTGTACTGTGAAAAGATGTGTGTGATGAAATATGTAGAGAAAAAAATGATAAAAATCATGGCTAGGGATGTGGCTGAGTAAACTAGCTCTAAAGTCTCACTAATATACTGTAAACAAAAATTTGGACCTCTTTTCAGTTGAGATACTTCTTGCATTTATAGAGATATCTATTTTCCTTATTTTTAAGGCTATGAGGTCAAGAATTGGGTGGAATTACTAGAGTGTTGATTGGCTAGGTGCGACTCACTTTTACTTTTATTTTTTTTCTCTCTCTCTAAATTTTACTTATTTTTTATGAGAAAATTCACTCTTTTTAGCAAATTCAGACTTTCTCATGATTGTTGTGGGGATGCAGGCCCAAATGTATGTTGGGCCTTAGGCCTTGTCCGTGGAGGCTCCGTGATCTGAGAATAGATCAATAGCAAGAAAGACGTAATATTTCGAACTTCACGAGCAAACTACAACTATAGAGGCTGGGAGAGGTTGTTCAAGGTGGAATATCCCCTCGGCTAAATGCAACAAAGATCAAGATGTGTCTCCTGTCATCCAAGGTGACGTTCCAGGAGGTTCTATTAATAAAGACATGCATTATGAACATACAAGACGAATAGGAGTTAGGAAATATCTATGGAAAAGCTGCTACCACCGCATTGAATGCTTTACAGCTAATTTTCTGGCCACATTTATGTGGAGAAGACTCTTGAACAGTACTGCCTAGGCTACCCCAACTCACAAAGGGCTAGAAAAGGTGTCTGATGGGACAAGCACTCAAGAAATAGCCTAGATGATCAACAAATAGAGGGGTAATATCATTCAAAGGGAGATATATAATGTAAGAAACCCCTGAGGAAAAGGGGATCGAGAAATAGAGAGAGAAACACTGTAGCAATCAAGAACTGAACTTATAATCAAACTTGGGAATCAATATATAATAATTGATCTCCTCGAATTGTGCCAATGACAGTTTTCTCTATATTAAACTAGTCTATCTACATTTTCTTGTCATCTAAATCTACTTTATTTGTTGACTAATTCCTTAAAACCTAGTCTTCCAACCCATTCTCTACAAATTCATTGTATTCAGCTTTTTGGGCCAAAGTCCATTTATCATTTGGGCCAGGTACCCGAATTACATCCTTACAATTGTGTTTTTCCATCATTCAAACCTAATTCATTAATTTAAATAAATGCATCATTTGATAATATAAATGCAAAAATTTTAAAATTAATAAAAATATAATATTATTGATATGGAATTTTTTATTGCTTGCAAGTCTACCATAATTAAAATTTTGAAACAATAGGATCTTAATTATATCTTTCAATTAAAATATCTATTAATCATTTTGTGGACCAATTAAAATTAACATAGGATAATCCTATGTATGCATTTGTATAATATGATCATGGATCAACCAATCACATTTAAGCATTCATAAAACAATTATTAGGGCAATGTTTCAATATTGAAAAAGACCAATTTACTCTTTATTTCTCTATGACCACTTAGAATATGAATTTTAGGATCAGGGACGACATTTACTATATTTTTACTTCCATAAAATTTCCTCATTACAACTTGTGCTAAGAAAGGGTAGCAAAATATGGTATTAACAGTTGTAACCCTATGAAACCAACCACAAATCAAGTGAACTCATTAGAGATCTATGAAGTTGGAGGAACAGATTGAAACCCATCTGAGAGAGTTTTATAAAAACTACAACACAGTGGTTGTGAGAGAAAGAGAGAGTATTTTTTACTCTCGAATAGGCACCTTTGTATCCTATATGGGGTTTGTATAGGAGAATCTTGGGGCTCAAAAGCCTTTGGGCACTAAAGTTTGAATTTCAAAATGGACAAAGTTTAGTTATAAAATTGGTTGTACCTTAAGGTTACAACCTTACTCAACAAAATAAATATTACTTCATATTTTGAAAATTCAATCGTTGAATTTGCATGTTCTTTACAGTTTTAATATACAAGTCAAATTTTGTATCATACTCAATAAAATAAATATTATTTCATATTTTGAAAATCTAACCGTTGAATTGTATGTTCTTTACGCTCTTAATAGCTGATAGTCCCGAAAGTACACTCGTCCACTGAAGAAGGACGATAGACAAGGACAACCCTGAAGTCAGCCTTGCCTTGGGGGAATTGCCTGACAAAGATTCAACCGTCGTCATGACAAAGCGTTACAAAAGTAATAATGAATTTTCGTACCATTAGAAGTATATCTATCCATTTAACACCTCGCATAGGCGTTACAGCTTCTGTAATGATTACACCATTAAAGCAAAACCAACGGCTAAGAAGGAAGCGTCTATATATATTCATTGGCAAAACCCAACAAAAAGGGATAGACACACATACAAAAAATTCCTAGTACTTTCACATTACTCTCTTAAAACTCCAGCTATCCTAACATTGGCATCGGAGCCTTTGTGGCAAGCACCACACCGGTGTCCATACACTTTCTTTTCAACTTATTTCAGGATCAGGATTAGCCCTAGATGACTTCACTCTGGACAAACGTTTCTACTGACGACCCAAGCATCATCAATACACATGTCAAATTTTGTGTCAATTGGATTTTATTTACCGTATAATTTATAAGCTTATATTTTATGCATAATTTTAAACTATAAAAACATGCAATTTAAGCGATTTATTGATGACATAATTATTGATCTTTAATTTTCTAGAAATTTTGCAAATATGGAGGATATAAGAAGAAGATGTAATTAATGCTTCGAAGTTTCTCTGGTCTCGTTGCTGTGGTGGCACCATGGAGACAAGTCAGTAGAAAGCATTATCATCCTTAGGGAGTGATATCTTTTCCTTCTAGTATCACTGTTACTAGTGGGGCTTGTTGGGTTCTCTTTTCCTTTTAGGGGTGGGGAAATAGCTTTAGTTTATAGGTTTTCTTGTTTCCTTTTTTCTCATTCTATTTCGTTCATTTTCAAACATGGATGAGGTTTTAAAAGATTGGAATCGCCTATCGCTCACTGAGGACGAAGGGGCTAGGTTCAATCTGGATGATAACTAGGAGGAGGTCAATAAAGAGTATACTCTTGCAGCTAGGTTCCTAACCCGTAGAGTTTTGAATGTTGAGGCTATAGGTCGCACATTCAAACCTTTATGGAAAGCTCACAATGGTTTCCAGATACGAGTTGTTGGTAGTCATACGATCCTTTTTGTATTTGTTGATTTTATACAAGCTCCGAAGGTTCATCAATGGAGGAGTGTAAACAGATTGAGGGAGAGAGAAAAGGGAATTGAACAACACGAAAAACTTGTATGAAATGAATTCATTATATTAAGCTTAACATACTCTGTTCTTTATATAGTGAGAACAGAGGCAAGAGAAAGGAAAACAGAAATAACAGAAAATAACTAACTCTCCTATCCAATACTTGCTGTACACGTGTAATAAATTGTAACTAACTTTGTAGACTAGAAACGGCAGTCGTTTCCATTCTAAGGTACAGCTATGCAATTGTAGTTTTGTTTATACATATACAAAACTACAGATATCAGATACAAAGATACAGAACTACATATCAGATACAAAGCTTATACAAATATCTCAATAGTATTCGAAGTGGAGAGTGATGCTGAGCGGATGCTAGCCATGGAGTCGTGGACTTTTGATAAGCATCTGGTCCTCTTGCAGAAGTACGATGGTTCATGTCCAATTCGGAACTTAAAGTTTTTGAAGGCTAAGTTTTGGATTCAACTGCACGGTCTTCCAATGAATAAGTTAAACTAGAAAACTGCCATTGAAATTGGCAGATCGGTGGGGGAGGTATCTTATTCGGAGCGGAAGGGGGAGATGATAGGGGGTAATTTTTTACGAGTAAGAGTGGAAGTTGATGTCTCTAAACCTTTGTGTTGAGGTCGAAAGATATTGCTTAATGGTGACCACGAGGATTGGGTGTCTTTCAAGTATGAAAAGATACCAAACTTCTGTTATTGGTGTGGCGTGGTTTCCCATGATGACAAAGAATGCAATCTGTGGTTAGCAAGTAGGGGGTCATTATCTTTGGACCAGCAAGAATATGGAGCTTGGTTTAGAGCATCACCTTCTTCCTTAGGTAGGAAAACGTTCATGGCAGTCGAAGGCTTCGGTAATGTGTTTAGGGAGGATGCCCCTTCTGAAAAAACGGGGGCTGATCCACCTCCCAGCTCCGGCGTTGCTCAACCATCCTTAGCTGACACAGGACCCTCCAATCAGATATCCCGCCACGAAATTTCGAATTTTGAAGATCCGAATTCAAAGGAGGATATTTCTCAATCCCTTCCCACTGAACGCGATATCAATTCTCAAGTTCTATCTGTTGATGGAGAAGAGGAAGGAACTGGACAACCCATCATCAACCTTTAGCCACCACCGCTATCGATGACCAGTGAAGCTGATACAGATACAACTAAGCAACTACCAGAGAAGCCGAGATAGCTAAGAGATCTAAGTAAGCCGAAATTTCTTGATCTTATTCAATTTTCAAGTTTTGAATGTGATGGTGGTGTACCCGAATTTGTAACTCCAAAAAATAAGGAACTTCCTTCTTTGTCGAAATCAAAATCTCCAAGAAATTAGCAGGGGAGTACGCTGGCAAATGTGGCTAATGAAAATTCAAATGAGGAAAGCTTAAAATCATATACGGAGATGGAGTGTATTTCCAATTTTGATGAGGATATACTGGGCATAAAAGAATTGCATTTGAGATCATGGAAGCGTATTCTACGTAGTTCCAAGTCTTAGACTTCTCTTGAGAATTTGTCTAAGGTTCAACCTTCGGGTAAACGTTCTTCATCTTCCTCACTATCCTTGGATCCTTCACATACTAAAAAGCAAGCTATCTGCTCAAATAGTTTTAATGTCTCCCAATAAGCTGTTGGGGGTAATTCCTCACCCCATTTGCCACCATGAAGATTCTTAGCATTAACTGCCATGGGCTTGGGATCCAAGAAGCAATGATAGATTTTGTTGTTTAGACATAGAAGAAGGTCCCCAACTTTCCCTGAAAAAAAAAAAAAAAAAAAAAAAAAAAATTCCACATCACACTGATACCTTAGTAAATCAAGAGGGTGTTGTTTGGCGTTGTACTGGTTTTATGGGCATCCGAAAACTTTGAAAAGTGGATTTGTTCTCTGGCAGTAGTTTGGTTTTTTAAAGACATTATATTTTTGTGTGATAGTTTTGATTTATTTCTTTTTTTAGTATTTCTTTACGCTGTAATTGTGCTGCTCTAACTTTGGCTAGTATTGCAAAAGAGAATGAGGGGGTCATTATTTGGTTAAAAGAATGTCCCTCTTTCTCTTCCCCATTGTATAACATGATTTTGTATTAATAAAGTCTACTATCGTTTACTCTAAAAAATAAAAAAAAAAATTAAAAAAAAAAAGATGTAATCCAATAGTTGATTTGTCAAAATTCACATCCAATAAAAGGATATTAAATAAGGTTATAGCTTTAGGCTACAACCAATTTTGTAGCTAAACTTTGTCATTTGAAAATTAAGCCGACGTTATAAATTTACTCACCAGAGAGTAATTAGTGATGTTCATGATGCCTGAACGTTATCAAAAATGATTTCTATTGGTTTTTGTATTTGATGGGATTTCTGGCTGGTGGCCTAGGGAATTAATTCACTAGTTGTCTTTGTCTATATAAGTTGCTACATGGAGAGAAGTTAAGCTGAAGCAGGATGAATGGTTTAAGTGGATAATATACACTTGGTTATGCAATGAACAACTAGGTACAAGACTTGGATGATATAAGATAATGGTAATCATAAATATTAAATTGCTTCAAACCTTTGGTGACACAAATTTTATATAAGAAAATGGTAAAAATCTACTTCCAAAGGTTTGAAGGTTTGAAGGTTTAATATTTATGATTATATAAAATTTGTGTCACCAAAGGTTTGAAGCAATTTAATATTCATGATTATGTGACTTAAGGTAAACCGGTAGACCCTCAGCTGGATTAGGTGCTGGCTTGTAATTAATCTTTTCATCTGGAATTACTTTCTCCCACTTGAATCTTGTCACCACATTATGTATAAACACTAGAATTTCTAATTGAGCGTACTCCCTCCCAAGGCAGATCCGTGGTCCTCCTCCAAATGGCACAAAAGTATAAGGTGCTGGGCCATTCCCTTCAAATCTTAAAGGATCAAATTTCTCAAGATCTGGAAAGTATTCGGGGTTTTTGTGTGTGGAATATGGAGACCATAATATCTGCAAAAATATGGATTTAGAACAGTAAGAATCACCATTAAAACATAGTGAAGATGTACATTTTGGCTAATCTGATGGTATAAGTGTCACATACCTTCCACTATTTGGGAATATTAAAGCCTGTGTAAGTGAAGTCATTTATAGCCTTTCTAAATGTTCTTGCTATAGGCGGTGTTAGTCTCAGGGTCTCACAAACCACATTCCAAGAGTACTTTCATCTTCTTAATGTCATCCCAATTCAATAAATCATTCGGACCTTTGGATCTTGCAATCTCCATTTGCTCTGTTATATAATATTTCAAAATCACATTTATAGTGAGATGGCTAGCGCTCTCTCCCTCTCTGGGGAAGAACAGGAGGAATTGGCACGCAGCAATAAGAAAGTTAAGAATGTTTGTCATGCAGACTTTTGAGAAGGATTGGAGTCAGGCCCATCGCTACCTAGCAATGGCCATGGGCAGTGGAGTGGAATGTCTTCCTTCAAAGACAAACTTGTTGGTGAAATACCAGGTGCCTATAGACAGGCCTTTAGTTTTGGAGATATCATGGAGGATGATGAAGGCTCGGATGAGGAAGTTGAGACACTGCGGAAAGGACTAGTTGCATGCAGGTTTTCCAGAGAATTTAAACAGCATATCCGAACTCCATGGATAAAAGCTGTCATTGTGAAGGTTTTTGGTAGATCGGTTGGTTTCAATTTTCTTCATAACAGGCTTCTTTCATTGTGGAAACCTGCGGGTAGACTGGATTGTGTCAATCTGGGGCATGGTTTCTTTTTGATTCGGCTGTCATTGAAGGAAGATTATGAAGCTGTCCTAAGAAAGGGGCCTTGGTTTATTGGAGAACATTTCCTCTCCATTCGACCATGGGAACCAGATTTTCGGCCGGCAGTAGCTAATTTTACCTCCATAGCAGTGTGGGTAAGGCTTAATGAACTTCCGATTGAGTACTATAATGCTGAAGCTCTCCTACATATTGGAAAGATCATTGGAAATGTGCTTAGAGTGGACACGCATACTGCCTCCGAAGCTAGAGGGAGGTTTGCCAAGATTTGTGTTCAAATTGATGTCGATAAACCGTTGGTCACAGCTGTGTTGATCGGCAGATTTGAACAACCTGTCTGTTACAAGGGTATTTAGAAATTATGTTTTGATTGTGGAAGAATGGGCCACCGTAAGGAGAATTGCTCGTACACTATCCGTCAAGACACGCTGTTGAAGGAGGGGAGTACGATGGATGCTAGTGAGAAGGGAGGTCGCTCATGCGAGAAGCGTGGGGCGAGTTTAGAAAGGACAAGTGAGGGGTCCAGTGGGATTGTGCATGAGAGTGGGCAAGAATGTGTGCAAGAAGGTACATACGGACCTTGGGTAGTGGTTGGACGTAAGAAGAGTGGGACAAAATTCCAGAGGCATGGTGGGGTCCCCTCTGTTCTGGAAAACGACCAAAAGAATGAAGCGCGTAATGACCCTGGCAATGAGATAAGACCAAATAAGGGCGTAGTGAAGTCAGATTTCAGTCATGGGCCTTCAAGGGAAGCGAAAAGGAAATTACGTCAAACAAGGCCGATTGAAGGAGCCTAAGTGGCAAATATTATTCAAAATATAAGGGAGGTTAAGAACTAACAAACCCAACCTGCCATAGACCCAAGCCCAAGGGCTTTAGATGTAGCGAGTATGAGTTTTCGGGCCGGGCATGATCTGGGAAACAACAAGCCCAACCAAAAGGGGTCAGTCAAGGGGAAAAAGGCCCTTGCCCATGCTAGGGCATCCCAAGATTCTTGTTCAAGCACCATTGAAGGAGAGCTCTGTATTTCTCCTAGTGCAGATCAGGTGGACAATCGGTCTTCTCAACTGATTGAAGAGTGAGCACCCCGTGGTGGAGATCGTAAGTTGGAAAGAAACGAAGGATTGATTTCGAGATCTTCGTTCGAGCTTCAGATCACAAACACGCCTAAGCCAGAATTGGGTTTCAAGTTCAAAGGAAGGGGAAATGGTGATTCTAGTAGTGGTGCTAGCTGAGACTCGTGTCATGCTGTTCCGGGTCATAGGTTGGATAAGCAACGAGCTTCAAAGAGGATGGAAGTTGTTTCTCCTGTTGATAAAGGTGAGAGCAAGGGAGATCGGGTTACTGGTCATGGGTTTAGTGTGAACGGGGGCGACAACTCCTTGGTGGTTTCTTCTAATGGCTGTACCGATCGTGGTAGTAACTCGGTGAATGGTGTTCGAATGTCTGCCGGAGGGTCAGATGAAGGTAATGCTGAAGCAGAGCGGATGGAAATGGAGGGAGGAGGCGTTTGTGCTGCCAACCTTTGTTGAGTGTTTCACCTCTCAATACTTTGTCCTTATGAATATAATTGTATGGAACTACAGGGGTGCTTGGAAGCCCTCTTTTCAGAGTTATGTCCAAGAGTTGGTTAGGATTCACAATCCAGCAATTTTAGTGGTGATGGAAACAAAAATTGGGGGTGACATGGCAAGGGAGATTTCTGGTAGACCCCCTTTTGATGGTGCCATTCAAACAGAAACCATTGGTTATGCCGGCAGCTTGTGGATGCTTTGGAATTCAGACCAGGTGAAAGTTACCTTTCTAGCTAGCACTGAGCAAGAAATTCATACTACTGTTAAGGTAAAGAATTCTGATCATAGCTGGTTATTTATTGCAATTTACCCTAGTCCTAGGAGTGCTGAGAGGCACATTTTATGGAATAATCTAAATAAAGTTACAGATATGCATAATATGCCTTGGGTTCTAGCTGGGGATTTCAATGAACCTCTTCAAGAGGATGATAAGTTTGGAGGTAGGGCGGTCAGTGTTAACAGGTCTCTCTTGTTCAAGGAATACCTTGATAAGTGCAGCATGATTGACATCGGGTTTTCTGGGCCTCGCTTCACGTGGACTAACAGAAGAGAAGTTCAAGCACTAATTCAAGAGAGAATAGACAGAGTTTTTGTTAATCCCAACTGGTGCCTTTTATATCCGGAAGCCAGAGTGGTGCATCTCACAAGGTGTTATTCTGACCATTCTCCTATGATGTTAGAAGTGCTCCCAAGAATTATCACAGGAAGGAGTTGGCCTTTTAAATTTCAAACTTGCTGGCTAACGGACCCTACCTTCCCAAGGATTGTCACACATGCATGGGGGCAAGCTCATTCCCTTGCTGATGCCATAGAGAATTTCACAAAGGATGCAACTACTTGGAACAAGTTGCATTTCGGCAACATCTTTGCTAGGAAAAAGAATATCATGGCAAGGTTGAACGGCATTCAGTGTGCAGCTTCTTTTCGGCCCTCCTCCTTTCTCCTAAACCTTGAGAATGAGCTTCTGAAAGAGCTCAACTTGGTGTTGACTCAGGAGGAAGAATTGTGGGCGCTAAAATCTCGTGTAAGCTGGATGATTCAAGGGGATCGGAACACGTCTTTTTACCATGTTTCTATGTTGGTCAGAAGAAAGAGGAACCAGATAATGGCGATTAAAAATGCTATGGGAGATTGGATCCTTGAGAAGCATGAAGTAAAAGAATTCATTCGGAATGGGTTTGAGGATATTTACACTAGCTCCCATACTAGTGCTAATCAGGCTAATCCCTTATGTTCTCAATGGCAACCTAGGCTAATTGAGGAGGAGAAAAATAGCATCAGTGGAGGTGCTACGGAAGATGAGATAAAGGTAGCCTTGCAAGGTTGAATGGCATTCAGCGTGCAGTTTCTTTTCAGCCCTCCTCCTTTCTCCTAAACCTTGAGAATGAGCTTCTGAAAAAGCTCAACTTCGTGTTGACTCAGGAGGAAGAACTATGGGCTTTAAAATCTCGTGTAAACTGGATGATTTAAAGGGATCAAAACACGTCTTTTTACCATATTTCTACGCTGGTCAGAAGAAAGAGGAACCAGATAATGGCGATTAAAAATGCTGTGGGAGATTGGATCCTTGAGAAGCACGAAGTAAAAGAATTCATTCGGAATGGGTTTGAGAATATTTACACTAGCTCCCATACCAGTGCTAATCAGGCTGATCCCTTATGTTCTCAATGGCAATCTAGGCTAACTGAGGAGGAGAAAAATAGCATCAGTGGAGGTGCTACGGAAGATGAGATAAAGGCAGCCTTGTGGTCTCTTAAAGCCTTCAAAGCTCTGGGGCCGGACGGTCTTCATGCGGGTTTTTTCTAGAGGTTTTGGCTGAGTGTGGGGCAGTCAGTGATTGAAGAAGTGAAAAAGGCTTTTGATGATAGAAAAATTCCTGAATACTTGAATAGAACCCATATTGCTCTTATTCCAAAAATCCAAAGCCCTGAGTCATTAGGAAACTATAGACGTATAAGTTTGTGCAATACAGGGTATAAAGTTGTAACGAAGATCATAGTTGCTAGATTGAGGCCGTATTTGGATAAGCTCATCTCTCCATTGCAAGCAGCTTTTGTTCTAGGCAGGAAAGGCATTGACAATGCAATCATAGCCCAAGAAGTGATTCACACTCTTAGCAAGAAGAAAGGTAGGGTGGGGTATATGGCCTTGAAGATAGACTTGGAGAAGGCGTATGATAAGCTTGAATGGAGTTTCATTAGGGAGTCCCTCATAAGAGCAAACTTACCTACGGATCTCATTGAGCTCATCATGAGCTGTGTATCCATGGTTTCAACTTCTCTCTTGTTTAATGGGGAAGCCCTTGATCCTATATACCCTTCAAGGGGAATAAGGCAAGGGGACCCCTTATCTCCTTACTTATTTATAATTTGTATGGATTTTCTTGGCCAACTCATTGAAGAAAAATGCAGTAGGAATCTCTGGCAGCTAGTCAAAGCTTCACAAAGTGGCCCGACCCTCTTTCACTTGCTATTCGTGGATGACCTTGTTTTCTTTGCTAGAGCTGACTATGTAAACTGTTCAACCATCAGGGATGTCCTAGATGATTTTTGTAGTATTTTTGGGCAAACGGTGAGTGAAGCCAAGTCGAGAGTCTATTTCTCGCCTAATGTTGATAGAGATACTAGAGAGTCGCTTTGTGATATTATTGGCTTTGCTTCCACTCCTAATCTTGGTAAGTACCTAGGAATTCCTATCAAGCATCCTAGATCCTCTTCCCAAGATTATAATTTCATTTTGGATAGAGTGAAGCAAAAATTAGCGGGTTGGAAAGCAAGTATGTTATTGTTGGTTGGTCGTTCTGTGTTAATCCAAGCTTCCTTAGTGACTATCCCTGCTTATGTAATGCAGTGTACTCACCTTCCGAGGAAAATTCTTGAAGGAATAGATAGGGTAAACCACAACTTTCTTTGGGGTACTTCTGAAGCAGCCAAGAAGATCCATTGGGTGGGGTGGCAAAAGGTGACAAAGCCGAAAAATGAAGGAGGCCTCGGTCTGCAAACAACGAAGGGAAGGAGTATCTCCTTGCTTGCAAAACTTAACTGGAGGCTGTCTACAGAAAAGGAAGCTTTATGGTTAAAGTCCTAAAGCATAAGTACTGCAGCCAACGAGAGTAAGGGCTATTAGTGCTGAAAAACTTCCTTGTTCTCAAGTTTGGAAAGTAGTTAAAAGAGGTAGAGAGGTGTTTTCTAAGGGTAGCATGTGGATGGTTGGTAGGGATAGCAACCTGAGTTTTTGGCTAGGTAATTGGACAAAGAGAGGGCCTATTCGTGAGCTGATTCAAGGCCCCTTAACTCAAGAAGCAGCCCATTGTGAAGTCAAGGATGTTTGGTGGATTCAGGATGGGATTGGACCAAAATTCCCTTTGACCTTCCTGAAGACATCAAGTTGATGATCCAAGCTACCCATTTCAATGACAGGTAGAGGTAGTGACAGATTGGCATGGGTAGATAATCCAAAAGGTATTTTTGATTTAAAAAGTGCCTATAGTATTGCAGGGGGTACTGGCCCTAGCCAAACCTTTACTGCCAGTTGGATATGGAAATCTAATACGTTGCCTTGTATCAAAACATTTTTGTGGAAATGTGCTCATGAGAGCATTGGAGTGAAGTATTGTTTGGGGTGAAGGGGAGTGGTTGATGATGTTTTTTGCCCAATTTGTTGAAGAGATCCAGAAACAGTGCTGCATGCGCTTAGAGATTTCCCTCGGGTTAAGGCTGTTTGGTTACAACTGGGAGTGAAGATGACGAATCAAGGCTTTTGGCTATCTAACTTGCAAGAGTGGCTCAATGTGAATGGGAAGGCCAGCAATAGCTATAAATCTGGGGATCCCCGTGGAAGATGGTCTACCCTTTTGCTCTTTGGAATTTATGGAAATGTAGGAACAATACTATTTTCAATGGGAAGAGTCAAAACCCAAGGCTGGCTGCAGAGATAATTCAACAAACCTTGGAGTTTATGTATTGCGTGTCTTCCCCTAGAGGTCCTACTCGAAGCTTAATTAAGAGAGGGCGATGGGAGAGACCTCCAGAAGGTTGGTGCAAGCTAAATACTAATGGAGCTGCCTCGGGCAATCTGGGTTTAGCAGGGTGTGGGGGTATCGTGAGGGATGAGCATGGTGGCTTGCTTGCAGATTTTTCGAGGCAGATTAGGATAACTGCAAGCTTTGTGGCAGAGTTGTGGGGTCTTAGGGACGGGCTGATGATGTGCAGCAACTTAAATATTTATGTTCTTGTTGTTGAGGTAGATGCAAAGGCCACAGTGGATGCCTTCCAGAATGTCCACTATGAAAATAACATAGTTTCCCCTGTTTTGGATGATTGCAAGCAATTAATCTCCAGGTTCAGCCGGATCAAATTCAACCACTGCTATCGTCAATCAAACCGCTGTGCTTATGTGCTAGCAAAAGTGGCTGCTGATCAAAACTCTAATTTTATTTACTTTGAATGTCTGCCTGTGGACATAAGGAAAGTGTTTGAGGATGACCTCAATGGTGTGTACTTGAACAGGCTGTGTCCTGATTCAGTTGTAGCTCCTTAGTTTTGTTTAATATATCGTCTTTTAACCAAAAAAAAAAAAAATCACATTTATAAAATATGTCATATGTGTGAAGAGCTACATATAGCATACTAAGTTCAAAAATGAAAGAAGCATTACATATTATTCATTTAATGGAAAGAAGCCATAATCCCATAGCATGTTGAGAAGAAATACCTTTGAAGACCTCACTATAAACCTGAGGATACTCTGCCAGATACTTCATCATGAATGTAATAGTAGTAGTATTGGTTTCATGGCCGCCAATAATTAAGGCCATAATGTTGGTAGCAATCAACATATCATCCATAAACCTACCGTTCTTATTTAATGCGAGGAGCGTGTTGGTTAAAAAGTCATGAGAAACTTTCTCTGTATTCTCTAATAACTCCTTCTTCCTCTGTTTGATGACTTGTAAAAACTTCTGGCGAATAACTTTGCCTGCTTTAATGGCACGGTTGTATGTTGTGCCTGGGATATTTACAGGCACACACAATAAACCATTTATGATAAGGGCAAAGATGTCAGAAAGCCTTGCCACATGGTTGGGATCTGTGACACTCAAAAACAACCTACAAGCCAAAGAAAATGTATACTTCATGGTGAGTGGCATAACCTTCACTTGCTTATTAGGAGACCAATCTGCCTCCAAGTGTTCCTTTGCCATGGAGTCCATGATAGGTATGAAGTATTGAAGAGCTTCTGGCTTGAGATATTGAACTATCACCCTCCTTACTTTAATAGAATCTTCGGGGACAAAGTTTTCAATAGATTTAGTTGAAAGCGCAACTTTATCCACGGAATGTGGCCACCAAGTGACGACACATTTTTTCTCATTCAAGAATAGAAACTTGTGTCCTGAAGCACCACAACACGCAACCATGTTCTACCCAAACATTGAGGTTTTGAAGAGATCCTGAGAGTATTTTCTCATTCTATCCTTAATTAATGAACATCTCTGGAGTTCCCTTTTGCCCTATCCCGGCAAATTCCAATGTTTCCCCAATGATAGGTCATTCTTTTTTACCTGGTGGCATCTTGTCACGAGTCGATTTTTGTTTATATATGAGGAAGATGAGAGAGAATGAAATACTAAAGACTACAAGGTGAAGCATGATTTGGAAGAAATCCATAACAACTCCCAATATTATACCAACTAGTCGCTAACCCGTGCGATGCACAGGAAAATTACTGAAAATGAAATCTAATGAATACAAAGCAATTATGCAAGATATCATTTAAATTAAAAGACAAATATTAGTAAATGTTGTTATTCTTAACTGTTTGTGTTACATCTAGAGTTTTATATCTAAGTTACTACAATTCTACTTGTAGCAACTGAAGCTCACAATATAAGTATATAATATGAGGCCAAAACTTATATTATCTTCAAGCTCCCCTTAGCCTTACAGAGTCCCTAACAAAATTTCTTTTGTATTGAATTTGATTTCAGAGAACTTATTCAAAATTATTTGAATTAAACCTCACAAATTAGAAAGAAAATATATATAACATTACAATATTGTAGCTGATTAATATACAAATAAACTATCAATTTAACATGATAAATCACTATTAGTAATTTAGAAAGCAAAAATTAACAAAATTAAAGTTGTTACCCATTTAACCTAAAATTTTTCATGTTCTAAAGTTGTCAAACACCTATTAACAAATAACTATTGATGTAAAATATTTAGTAATTACTTCAATACCGCAAGTTGTTCATGCTGTAAAAAATTTGGGAGAATAACACAGCATGCATCTTAAACTCTTTCTTGCTTAGATCCTACAAAACAATATAATATATATATATATATATATATATATATATATATATATATATCGATAGAGACAGAACAATCCATTAAAGAGACAACCAATTACGATAGTGTTGGACACAAAGTAAAAGATTAAAAAAACTGAAGAAGCAAGTGGTTTGGCTAGCATACCAGCTAGTTAATTTATATCAAAAGACATAAAAATCTTACAATCAAATAGAATCCATAAGTAAATAAATACATGCGGTACAATCAGATAAATAAAAGCTTTGTCAAGATGATCAAGTTTGGCAATGAAGAAGACGCAGCAGCTATTGATGAGGGTAATCTCTATCTTAAACTTGTGATAATGATGAAGATGCAACAACTACTAATTATGCAAATCTAGCATAATCTTATTTTGATTCAACTACAACAAAAATGACGATAATTACCATAAAAAGATTATATCAAAAAACAGTCTTTTACGATATAGCCAAGAGTACAATCATAGCTAATAGGAGGAATTTTAAATCAATTTCAATGATGAAGGAGGGATTCACTTAAATGAGGAGGAGAAGTATCATGTTCTGAGTGTAGCATTGAAATTTAAACTCTATAATTCAATTGCTAATTAGTAAAATACTTTAGCAAATTGAATTTATGTAGGCACAGATTACATCATTCAATTGAATTTTTGTAGGCACGGATACTACTAAAACCTCTATCATTCAATTTTCTATCTACTAAGACTATATCACACGGATACTACTAAAACTCTATCACACAGGTTACACAATATAAACCAATAATGTTACCGTCTCAAACATTAAAAAAAAAAAAAAAAAAAAATCAATTTTAAACATAGAAACAAACAATTATATATCAGTACAAATGCCTAACCTAAATACATAAAAACTCATATATGACCCACAACACAAAAGAGGTAGTAACAAATTTAAAAAGAAAAAGAAAAACTACAATAAAAAAGAACAACACATTAATCTAATCCTTACATTGAACTATAGGCAGCCGCAAGAATAGAGGTCAAGAGCAATTGGGATTTAGAGATACCTAAATTGAATCATCCAGATTTTCAGTATTAATATAATGTGAGGAGA